>JADLZK010012244.1:0-136476 GCA_015847255.1 Hyparrhenia diplandra | reverse complement strand
GTTAGCATTTCAAAACATTTTCTCCAAGCGCGAAGTTAGCTCTCTAGGTGCATGCTTATGAATTTTGAACCTAGAGGCACATGAGACCGAAGTTCCCGAGGTTTTCCCCTCTTAATAGTTCGGCTATCGATCCTAAATCACTTACACCTTCTATGGTGTCTTGAGTGTAAAACAAAATGGTCCTATCAAATATACCTTTGCCTTGAGCCCATTTTGTTTGTCCACCTCATTTCCCAAGTCCATGCACTTGACCATCTTTTGGATCAACACCATGCCATCCACCATGATCACCATTTGCACCAAGACTTGGCTAGAACCATCTCAAGCTAAATACACACTAAGCATAGAGATTAGTCCTAGGGTGTCATTAATTATCCAAAACCAATCTAGAGATCTTCAATCTCCCCCTTTTTGGTAATTGATGACAACCCTCATAAAGATTTGATGATAAAAGATTTTTGAACTTACCATGTTTGTCCAAGCATTTTGTTCATGATTATAGGATTGGACAATCATCATAGGTTTGATTTTGGTAGCATTAGCTCCCCCTACATATGTGCCTAGAGATTGGATATAAGCTTTGCACATATGTATGAATATTGAAATTGAGAGTGAGCAATGTTACCAAAATGATGCTAAGGTGTAAGAAATGGACCTTTGAAGCGTGATACCAATTGAGTAGCCATTTACACCATATTTTAGCACCATGAGTAACTAGACATTTCATCAAAACTCAAAGTACCCCGTGAGATCAACATTATAAGCAAGGTACTTGAATTAAGTGCGGAATTCAAAATGTTTAGCTATCTCCTATGCATGCTAGTTGATCATACATCATTCAAGTTACCACTAGCATACACCACACAAACATGTATATATGAAACTTAAGTAATGTGCAATGAGCAAGTCATATGTTAGTTCACAAACAAATGCAACGATTTGTCTATGAGCTTGCTCCCCCTATTTGTGTGCTTCAAAAATTTTATCCCGTTCAAATCCTTTATGCACTAATCTCTCCCCCTTTGTCAACAATTTCCACAAAAGGTATGACCAAGTTGTGTGATGGAGGAAAGAATTAGTCTTCAAATTTGGTCAAATTTGGATAGCTTGCCCAACATATATTTCGGTTTGAGCCAAAGACAAAGCTTCTTCACACCTTATGAAAGGGTTATCTTGCCTATGTTGAAATAAATATGTGACAAAATGTCCAAATTCAACACTTGAGTTTGCAAGCCCATAAACATGTCATATGTCATCACTAGATCAATCAAGACATAGAAGCAATAGTGATGCCATACATACATTGAAATTCATTGATTTTCCATGAATGCATCCTAAGGAACCATGTTGTATGTCTAAATGTTCTAACAAATCCTTAGATATCATGAATGACATGTCAACCAATTTTACCTTGGCTTGTGCTTGAAGGAGAGACATGCCATATAATGGCTTGATGAGGATGTCGGCTAGTTGATCTTGGTGCCAATTGGATGTATAGCAATGTCACCCTTTTGTTGATGGTCTCTTATGAAGTGATGCCTTATGTCAATGTGCTTGGTTCTTGTGTGTTGCACCAGGTTTTGTGTCATCTTGCAAGCACTCTCATTGTCACAATACAATGGCACATGATGAAAGTTGAAGCCATAATCCTTCAAGGTTGATCTCATCCATAGCAATTGTGCACAACAACTACCGACACTAATGTATTCGGCCTCGGTCGCTGAAGATGGACGTCGAGTTGCAAGACCCTAAGGACATGGAAACGACCATGTCCCTCGCCAGAGTATATGAGCGCCGCCTGACCATCCTCTATAACTCCGGCAAGCCGCCACCGCGTAGGGGCAAGGCACCTCGCGCCACCGCCGTGGCGACCACACCGACGGCCCCCACCGCCATCGGCCGTGACATCGACTCGGGCCGCTCAAACGACCGACACGAGGAGATGACGGAGCGGCGCAAGGCCGGATCGTGGCTTCAACCGTGACGAGCCATTCACACGCGGTCACAAGTGCAAGCACTGCTCGACATCACGATCTTCAACGACTATAGCGATGACCAGGAAGGCGCCACCACGGACGACGCCGCCACTATGGCGCTGACCTCGGGGTCCTATTCGGGGACCCCAACCCCTGATGCGTGGTGCACACTCTCTCTATCTCGTCGGCATCATCTCGGGAACATCAACATCAACATCGTCGTCGACTTCGGGAGCGACGCGACATCTATATCGACCCTCGCGTGGTGAGCACGGCGAGGCTTGCGGACTTCGGCCGGTGCATGTGCCGATCACCGCCGCACCGGCGGCGTGACCGACATGCCGAAGGACACCTTCGGCGTTACGCCGCGCCGACACGGACGTTTTCGACATCGACGCCTATGTCATGCACGTGGCAACGACGCCGACGTCATCCTTGGCATGCCCCGGGTGGGCAAGCCCAGGAAGGCGACATGGGACTTCGCCACCAACGAGCTACAATACTACCGCGGACGGCAATGCCACGACACTCACGCCGGCCCTTGGCCTACTCCGGTCGGGCATCTTCGCGGCACTCGAAGCTCGCCCCAGGGTTGGGAAACGTGCAAGGCATGCCACGCCTTGGACCTACGACACGCCGACATGAGTCTTCGTCCCATTACGACAGGCAACATTGGAGGGTAGCACCTGCGATGGATCGCCCTCGACGTCACCACACGCCGCCGCCGCTGCAAGGCTTGGGCGGTGGAGGACGGCCTCCTTCTCTTCGGACGACCGCTTCTACCTTCCAAATTTCCTCACCGCTACTACCGGACCCGGGCCGGAGGCTCTGCTCCGAGGAGGGGTTTGTAGGGCCGAACTTTATCGCCCAGGTGCCTACACGACACCACCGACTACAGCAGCTCCAACCGCCACTTACTGGGCGACATCTGGCCTCGGCGCCATCACGTCGGCCCAGCTAGAGTCGTCTTCCTCGACGGCATGGACCGCCTCTTCATCACCATCGACAATGTCCACATCAGCTACGATGCGGAGAGAGGAACACATCAGCTCCCCCCGTCCATGTTCGACGTCGACTCCTTCATGTACGGTACGATGCTGAATCTGGCTGCAACTCCTCCTACTCGCCGTGACATCACTATTTGGCGCCTCCTGCCCCTCTTCATCACTCCTCCGCCAAACGAGCGCTTCTTGTTCCTAGAGAGCCCGCCTCGCGACATGGTGCATCAACACCTTGAGGCGGGAGTTCCGCGGGAGCTTTTGCTCGGGGCTCATCGTCAGACAGCGTCACAACAGAGGCGCGCCGTCCACCAGTACATCTACCACGGCTACATCGGCAACCTCCATTATCTCCTAGAATTCGCACCCTTGCGAACCCGAGAGAACATGATCCTCAGGAACCCGGTGCATGGGAAGCTGATTCTCCAGGTTGAGCTCATCATGCCAAAGGCGTATCTTTCCCTAGGTGTGACCCAATGGGCCGTTTATCCAGCCAGGACGCCGCCGGTCGGAGAAGGGGGAGATGTCATGTGGTAGGAAATAGGGCCCAAGATGACAAAGGCCCACGAGGCTCGAGGGGGCGAGCACCGCGCCGCCCGGGGCGGGCGCGCGCCGCCGCCTCCTTCCCTTCCGCGGATTCTTCGAAAATTAATTAGAGAATAAAGAAGGAGTTTGACTAGAATTATCTTAGGCTTTTTGGTGTGCAAGGGATATTCCATTTATAAGGAAGACCCTTATTAGGAAAATAAATATGATTGCTTGTAAAAAGTTATTCCAATCTATAAGGAAACCTTTTAGAGAGATTGTTTGGTTTACAAGTCCCACTAATCAGGCTATAAAAGTAAGGGGTCTCTGTAATCTTTCAGGTCAACAAGCAATAAAGAAGTTTATCTCCCTATCCCCTACTCTTCCCGCGCCGCCACCCCGCCCCCGCCCGCCGGCCGCCCGCCGCGGGCCACTCCCCGCCACTCCAGCGCCGCCGCCCCCCCAACGCCGGCGCGCGCCAGGCCACGTGTCACGCCCCGAGAATCGATCTGTTTTTGATAGTCATTCACACTTTTACACCCGTAGATTTCCTACACTCTTTCCTTCTGGCATTATCGTCGTACGGAAGACCGGTAACAAAGCTCAGCTTATCCCAGTAGTTCAGTAGGAAAACCAACAGACTCTCCAACCGAGACCAGACCTACATCATGAACGATCTTATTATATGTGTACGTACAAGGCTTCTCCATAGGATTAACAGAAGGGCGCCTCGTTGATCCTCCAGTCTTGTACCAGTCTACCGACACTGTTGACACTCTTGTTGCTCATCCGACAAGTCCTGGAAATGGCGCATGGCGTCTCTCAGCGCCCTCACCTGAGGGCATACCATTTTCGCATGGTAGCCAGTCTCATCTTCCTGTCCGCAGATGTTGCAGATTTCTGATGCTTCTAGGTTCATCTTATATTTATTTTGCTTGGTTGGAAGAATATTGCGACGTACTAGCTTCCACACAAAAAAAGTCTTCACCTTCAGAGGAAATTGACATTTCCAAATATTTGTCTCGAATCTACTACACTTATATAGAGAACCCTCACTAAGTAGTTCTCTTGACATGCAAGCATGCCACCCTCTTGCAAACAATAATACTAAGACCATGACATCCAAAGAAATGGACCCCACTTGTTTGAACTAACTAAAAATGTTATAACTCACGCACCAAAAAACCAAATTAAATTCGATTACACCATTGAATTCCTTTAATAAATCCTTCAAAACAAGATCTCATATAGATATATTTTGATAAAATTATAGATGGGTCCCGCTGATGGTAGTTGGTATAGAGTAAAGTAAAAAAAAAAAAAAAGAATGAAAAAGAGGACAAAGAAAAAAAAAGAATAGGAGGGTGATAGTAATATTCTAACTCATAAATTTTTCTCCATACCCGCGTAACGTCTGGAAATCCACCTATATTCTCTCATGCGAGAACACAAGAAGTTTCAATAAACCTAATTTGTACCCTTGTCTTGCCGGGGCTGCCCTGGGGTCGCTCTTTTTGTACCGTGGTGTGTAGTGACGTGAATTCCTTGTAATAAATTATAGTTTAGGCCTTGTTTAGATGGCTAAAGTTTTGCCAAAAACTTTGCAAATTTTTGAACTCTCTCCATCATCATCACATTAAATACACCAAAAGACATATGTTCAAGCATGAAAAGGAAATGTAGGTAAAAAAAGTTACTAATTATACAGTTTAGATGTACATTGCGGAGATCTAATCTTTTGAACCTAGTTACCCCATGGTAGGATAATATTTACCACAAACAAACAAAAACATGCTACAATTCTACAAAAGTTCGAAAACGATGCTTTTGGCGAATATTTTGCCATCTAAACGAGACCCAGCACGGTTTTTTCTCCCGGCCGGTAAACCGGTAAACCGCGGTAAACCGTTAAAACCGAACGGTCCTGGTTCCTACGGACCGACCGGTATAAAAGAAGCCAAATTCAAAATGTAAAATTTGAAAAAAAATCGCTGAAAAAATTCTGTAAAATAGTTCGTGATTTATAGAAGCCAATGGTGTAAAATTTTTCAAATTTGAGTTCGTTTGGTATAAAAAAATTTGAATTGAAGTTTGAAAAAAAAAACGTGGGCCGCGGCCGTCAAGGCCCATGAGGCCCATTGGCCTCCCCGGCCGCGGATAAGGCTTGCCCAGAAGCTTATGCTATTTATTTCCGCATTGTGTGCCACTTTTTACATCAAAATGTCCAAAGCAACTACCAAAAAAAAAAAAAATTAAAAAAAAAAAAACAAAACTTCCGGCGGTTTGGAATCTATACCGCTCAAACCGAGGCGGTATAAATTCCAAACCGGCGGTATAAATTCCAAAACCGCCGGTTTAACAGTTTTACCGTTCGCCGGCGCCGTTTGAATTCAGTTGAATTCAAAGTTCAAACTGTCCGGTTACCGACGGTTTACCGTAACCGACCGGTTTATCGAAACCGCCGGCCGGGCGTTACCGGAAACCTGGGTCGGTAAAAAAAACCTTGGACCCAGGTATATATTTGAGATAGACTATAATTTTTGTAACTTTAATTTAGTCAGAGAGTACAAACTAGCAAAGTGACCTATAGATAGACTTATGGAGTATGTGAACTTTGAAAAGTTGTGGAATCTTAAATTCTAAGCCAAATAACTTAATTCATTAAGTAGATTCCAATTCCTCCAAATTAAAGCAATCTAAACAGGTTTAAGTTCCAAGCCAAATAGCCTAATCTTAATGAATACGAGCTTGGAATCTCATATAAAACAAACACAGATGCCACGGGCTTGGTCAGGGAGGCAATTCACATTGCAGGACCCAGCCGATAGAGGCACCATGCGTTACACAGAAATGCATTGCTCAGGCAGAAACACAATCTTCAGTCTTTAGTCCTTACAGGACCAGCGTTACACTGGATACTGAGAACAATACCGACATGGTAGCATTATGAAAGTTTGGCACACAAGGACACGACTAACATTTAGTTTAAACAGTACCATCATGTATTTACAGATGGGCAGCACCCAGCGTTAGACCGGCCAGATGCCTAACTGTAAGAGATTCAGCACGTTGTAACCGAGCATTCATGTAGAAATGCTAGTTCTCAAATGGGAGATTATCAGTGACCAGCACAGTGATGGCAGGAGTCTGTGGATGCAGAATCAAACGAGTAAGTTGACCTGTCATCACTATTACATTTATATGACATAGGCAGGAGTAGATTTACTTTGAGAGTGCATGTCATACTTAATTATCCTTGGCATCGGAAATGTCTTTCTGGACAGGCTTGCTCTCTTCTGGCTTTCCATGTGTTGCTTCCTCTAGTATTGTCTTATTCTGTTTCGACACAGCTTCCAAGTTCTTCTTGAGCCTTCGAATTTCTTTTGACATAATTGTGGAGCCGGTCAATGACTAAAGCAAGGAATAACAAGTATCCTGAAAGAATGCAATGTTGTGAATAAAAATTGCATGCGAAACTGGACAAATATTCTAATAGAACATCAAATACTTTGCTCCTATTTTTTTTATTTCCATTGTGACATATTGAAGGCGGGTACTTATCCCAAAACTTTAATCTGAATTAGACAACTAGGCGATATAAATGATCAAGAAAGCTAGAAAATCACAAGACGAACATGCTAATTTTCCAGGAGCAAAGCATTCAGTACATGAGGAAGTACATAGATTGAAAAAAAGTCTTTAATTAATTGACTGATTCATGTAAGATACCCTACTTTTTCCTTTAGAGCATCTCCAACAGGCTACCTAAACCCACTACCTATCCTATATTTGGGTAGTGGGGGTCAAAAAACCCACTCCAATAGGCTACCTACTCAACTACCTAGATTTGTTGGCTACCTAAATTCTCCCATTCTCTACCTATCACAAGACGAACATGCAAATTTTCCAGGGGCAAAGCATTCAGTACATGAGGAAGTACATAGATTGAATAAAAGTCTTTATTTGACTGATTCATGGAAGATACCCTACTTTTGTCTTTAATGTGTCAAATAAGTTAGCATATATGACTATATGAGAACCTAAAAATATAATAAAACTCGATCTGCGGGATAAGACAACCTGGAGTAGGGAAGACCTTATCATGCAAGTCTAGACAACCCCAAAACCCCTGCCCCACCCTTACATAGCGGCACCATAGCCCTTGTGAGAGCGACCAACAACCTAGGTTGGGCCTCAAAACCTGTGCAAAGTGCTACTAAAGCCACCTAACCAACCCAGATAGAGCCTCTGTTCACGATATGAAAGCACATACCACTTTAATCTCTAAATGGCTAGCGAGTGAATATGAAAAAGAAAATCAAGAAACCCAAAGATGATAAAATATTATTATGATGGAAATATCAAGGAAAGGTAATCCAAAAAGCTTTCCACTCATTAATTCTATACTTAGCACAAAACAGTTGTTAGAAATAATGCTATAATGATATGTAAAATACATTTTTAACCTCTCCGGTCTCTTCTAAAATTTTTGTAGGGATTGGGATCCAACCATACTGGACCCCTAGTATTCGGATGCCAAACAAAGAAGCTATGTTTTAGCATACTCAGGAATCAGGATCGATCTCAACTGAAGAACAAACAACTATAGAATTAAAAACAAAAATGATCTGCATCACCAAATAAGAAATGGATGTGGGAAGGGGACAGCATTTAGGATTCATAAACAAATAATCAACGCAACCATATTCTGAGAGAATTTTTGTCCGTTTACTGCTCTAACCAAAAGATGAGGTCTCCATGAACATCCGTAAGATCATTTGTATCTCTATAATTAAGCCACAAATGAAGATACATAGTGCAGTTAGGAGAACATAAGAACATAACAAGAAGAAGGTTACTCTTTTTGTATTTCTTGACATGTTCAAACGATCTGCCACACATTCAATATTGAATCGATGGCAGAAAAAGGGTACTGTGCCATCAAAAACTTTCCATGCCAAATAGCGCTTCTGTCAATTATTCAATTATTTATATGCCCATACCGGAATAAGAAAAGATTATTAACACCTTAAGTGAGAGGCAACTGTGCCACTTTTTTTTTAATATAATCTATATGAAACTCTTAATTTCAATTTCTGCCATGTTTGACTTTGCATGACACAGAGGCCTCTACAACAAAATAATTTGTTATGAAAGCACACTAAGATACAGAACAAGGTAAAATAGTATTTAAGTTATATAGAGCATAGCATTTCATGAATGAAAAAGTTGCTGATAACCTCAAGATGTTGTGATAGATATTTTTCATCCCAAGGACCTGTTTGGATAGGAGGATTCAAACCGAAATCCTATAGTTAGTTGAAGTTGAACCAAGTCCTATAAGTTACTGGAGCCAACCAGGTATGAACCCTGAGGTCAGCTATTAGTTCACACGCACAGTTAATGTGAGAATCCTATTTCATAAGTGCTTCATGAAGACGAGACATGTGTTTTCATAATATGGACTGTTTGGATTAAAATTCAAATTCCTATAAAACTGAACCATAAAAGTTCATGGAGCAAACTCCTCATCAGACAGCGGACAAAATTAAATATAAGAGGCTTTAACCTGAGCTCAACTCACTATCACAGAGTGCAAACTGAAGCACTAAAGCCATCATCCTTGAACCTAGTATAAACTAATTCTCACGTCACCACGACACCCACAAAATAGATTTGAGTTCCGCATTTTTGTACATTAAAACTGAGGGATATAATTGTCAATTCTCCTGATCCTCACAGATTTCAGGATTTGATTCAACACTAAGTATGTGCCTCACTGAATAAGGGACTCAATTTGCATGCATTTCATTATTTGACACAGAACATGAATTCCAGCGGCAAGCAATCGGTGAGTATCTATTCCCCGGGCCGATTCTTTTTATGCTTGGATGGAGCCAGAAGATTAGGGGCAAAGATGTGCATTCTGATGGGTAGTAAATAAAAAAAGAAGGAAAAAAAAAATAGTAGACATATAATAAATAAGAAAGTCCCCTAAACTGAAATTGGTGTCAAATTCTGAAATTTCGCTCCCCACACATGGAGACATTTTAAGTTCACAACCACCACCGACATTTTAAGTTGACAACCACCGGCACACGGCATCAGGACGATCGAACATTAGAGAGAAAAGGAGGGCGAATGAATTCAACCAAGATTCCAGAGACACTGGCGTGCGTACCCATGAGCGAGGCCTCGAGGAGGTGTCGCGCAAGAAGGACCTGATCGGTGGGAGTGAGCCCCACGACCCCGGCGCCGTCGAGCTCCCCGGCGCGGCCGCGGATCTTGGTCATGCTGTGGAGGCTGGATGCGAGCACGACAAGCACGGTGGCCGCGATGGTGCGCACCATGACGGGCCCCCGGCCCCGCTTTAGGCGGTCGAGCGCGAGCACGGTCAGCCTCCGCAGCGGCGTCTTGAAGAGGAGGGTCGCCGCCACGGCGCCCCTCGGCCGCTAGCAGCGTGAAGAGGAGCTCTATCATCGCGCCGCGCAGTGGGGAAGGAGGCGGAGGAGGGAGGAAGCGGCCGGGGAACCCCTGTTCTAGGAATAGAGGGTTGTTGGGTCCGTTCCCCTTTCTTGACGCCAGCCGCCCGCCGTAGAGGTGCCTTGCAGCTGGCTCCGGGGAACCAAAATGTGCCGGGAGGGTCAAAGACAACGTGCCGGGGCGGTATTCTTGCGAAAAATGCAGCCTCACGCATGCGTCTCATATCCCGTAAAATGCAGTCACAAAAAAACCCCGTATAATGCTTTATACATTTTTATCGCACTTTAGAACCAGATATGGATCATTCCAATCTTAGTACCTAGTCCCTCCGTCCCTTTAGAAATGTCACTTTAGTTTCCGTACCATCTTATTTGATCACTGTCTTATTTAAATCATTTTATAGATATTATTCATTTTGTTATCACTTATTTTGTCATTCGAGATAATTTAATAATTATTTATTTAATTTATTATTTGTAGAAATTTTTTGAATAAAACGAATGGTCAAAAAATAGCCAAAAAGTTAAAAACGACGTTTTTAAAGGGACAGAGGGAAGTATCTCATATACATATGAGAAATCTAATTTTAAAATATTTCGATTCAGATATTGTTCTATTTTTAGTCCCTCTTTACGAGTTATGAGCGTGGGCTTGGTTGGACCCAGCAATTAACAAGATATACACTTACAATACACACACGTAAATGAGATAAATATATCATATATAATTAACCAATATAACCAATAACATGTCCAAGGGGCTCATGGCGCAATAATAAAGGTCATTAGGTCATTGGTTGGGGCGTGTTGGGGATTTGAATTCACCAGAAAACTTTTCCCCAAACTTTGAAGTTAACTTTGTCAGAAAACTCGCTCAAACTTTAAAGTTGAATTTACCAGAAAACTTTTTCCCAAACTTTGAAGTTAACTTCGTCAAAAAACTTTGTGCTCATACTTTAAAAAGTCGACTTCGTCAAGAAACTTTATGCCCAAAATTTGAAGTCGACTTCGTCAACAAATTTTGGAGTTAAAAACATTGTTTTACCATAACGAAATTTACTTGCGGGAACTTGATGCGAAGATAAACTTGCTCCTAAAACTTTTATCCTAAACTTTGAAGTTGCAGAAAGAAAACTTTCAACACCAAGAGAGAAAAGATACAATGAAAGAGAAGTTGGCGAAGACAACTTCGCTAAACAAAGAATATGAAGAATCGTGATTCAAGAACTCAAGCAAAGATAGTAGAGACAACTTCATGGAAAGAAAGTTTTGTAATATTCCGGATGTAAAGTTTTGTGTTTTCTATGTATCACGAAGTCGGGGACCTTATAAATACCCTCTGACACCCCCTGTAAAAACCATGTTGAATGGTTTCTTTATAACCACACTTCATCAATAAAGCGTTGTGCTGATATTTCACCCAACATCTTGACACCCACCGTTTTTGTGTGTTTCGGTCATCCCCACGACCATCTCGGCCCATGGGACGACCCAACAGCAAGTCAGCATCCGCTGACGAAACAAGACTAACAGAAGATGGATAAGTCCAAACAAGCGAGGACAACTCAACAAAAGAACAACTTCCTCAAGAAAACAATGAAAGCGAAGAGTAGCAAAGACCGAGAAACTTAGAAGAAGAATTGAAAAAGAAAAAAGAACTTGAAGCTTGTAGACTAAGAACCAAAGAAATAACTTTGAGACAACAAATAAAAGAAGCGGAGGCAAAGCTCAAAAGGCTATGCGAAGAGATCAACAACGAAAAGCAATGAAGTCACAATTTTTTATGAACCAAGTTCAGCAAACAAAAATAATCAAGAAAAGGAGAACCTCACAAACACAATTAACTTCGAGTCACCACTTTCCATCGACTTGCAAATGGCGAAGTGACCAACAGATTCAAATTCAACGTCATTCTAACCTATGAAGGGATGACGGATCCAACACAATTCCTAATAAGCATAGAAGCAGTTGTTGCATTAGGAGGAGGAGATGAAACAACATTAGCAAAAGCACTAATCATGGCAATGAAAGGCTCAACCCAAAAGTTGTATTCTTCACTCAAGTCAAGGTCAAAAAACATGGGAACAACTTAGAACAACTTTACTAGTTGATTTCTAAGGATTTCAACACAATGATGTTGACATTTCTTAACACAATCACTAAAAAGATTCAACCCCCGGACGACGCCAAAAATGTATAATGGTATCTCACTAATAGTTAGCCCGGAGGTGGAGTTAATCTCACTTCCAAAAAAAGGGTTAGACAAAGTTAAAGGTGTGTATCTTAGTATCATTATCCATAGTGGAGTTAATCTCACTAGGATATGCACAGAGGTATACTACACATTCTAGCATCACCTTAATACTAGGTTGTTATCCCCAGTAGCAACGTTAAGAAAATGTGTGTATGGTATTCATAATATATCACTTGGATCTTTGAAATAATATGAATAATATCCAAAACGCCGCATAGAAATACCATTATAGCATTTCATCGGGAGTAAATGCAGGTATCGTTATTTTTATTTTACCATAGAGAAGGGGTAGGCTTATGGATAGATTGATTGATTCACTTGGAGTATAGTAATGTAGAGTAACCATATGAATCTAACTATACTCAAACCAAGATAGTCACATAATAAAGATAATGATAGATGATATGGTATGATAAATGCCAAGTCAAAGATCATGTTGTGCCACTAGAATGTATCATAACAGGTGATATTAGCATGGCATAGGTAGAATAGACAGAATATTCCTATGTTACTCCTAATCATATGTCAATACATACTAAGACTAGTGCAAGACATCAAGTAATCATGGAAAGAGAGCAATATATCTATGCATGATGAACATTACTAACAAAGATCAAGAACATAGCATGTCTACCAAAGTAATAAAGTTCAACTAATACCCCTACATTCGGAGAAAGGACTACAGAGGAATCAATGGTAATGTCACAACCACGAACTATCGAACGACCCAGAATGTAGGGTGCAGACACAAGAAAACGTTGTATAAACACCATGTTTACACATTTTTGGCCACCCACAAAGTGCGTAACTAAGCGAGCTCTATACAGACTTCATGCTTGAATATAAAGACAATCGAGCTAAACTAGATATATAATCATAATAAACATTGAAACATATCACTAAGAATATAATTATTAAATAATTATTAAATAGAGCAATGTCATAACAAATGTAGCTAACCACATACTTACAAATTAGATACAAGAGAGAAGCCACGAAATGCTTCGCCTCCACAACTTCTTGATGATCGGGAATTCAAGACAAGCTTGTCGATGAAGAGAACAATCAAAGAATCCAAGCGAAAAACCAAACAATCAATTCAAAGCCACGAAATTTTGAGCGAAGACGGTTCCAACCTTTCAACGTATCAATCGATAAACAACGAACAAAATGATGAAAACGTTCCACCCCTAGGTCAAAATGACCAAATTGAAGCCAATACCAAAAAAAAACTACAACAATGGAAATGGCAATTATAGAAGGGGATTCAATCAAAGAAGGTTCAAGAAAGAAAAAATCAATCTAGAAGAAATGTAATGCATTGTGCATGGCAAAGGGACTAGCCACACTTCTAAAATGTGTCCAAAAGTAAAGAAAAGCATCAAAGAAGTTCAACAAGAAGGCAATTTGATCCAAAATAAAAATCAATCAATCATCTCATTCAAGGAGGACCTTCGCAAAAATCAAGCGTACTACCCACCAAATTAAATGCTCCATGCTTTAAAGTTGTGATCCTTCTCTAGATATATAGATGGTCAAAAGAGACCTATGCAAAAAGTATTCGAAAAAGAGTTGGACACATGAAGGTCCAAGTATACGAGAAAAAAGAGGTATATATATGATAGCCATTTCTCAAAGCAATAAGATAGAGAGATCATATCCAATAGAGGAGCAAAAAGTTATCCATTTTGCACACACATGCACATTCATGATCTAAGAGCATGATACTTTTCTCCTAGGATCCTTGTTTTGACTTTACAATATACGCAATACAAGTAAGCAATCATGTTTATCCCTACCTAAGCTCCACATAGACCTTTGTCGAAGTAGGTTGAAACAAAAAGGCACTTTCATGCTATGCCTTGGTAAGGATCTATACACCATTGAGTGAATTGAGAGTACCCATTTGAGGAGTATAAGTGATCTATGTGATTTCCCTTTTAAAAATACGTATCAAAAACTCCAAGTACTAAGATGCGAATTTGGAAGATGACTTGCTTTGAACTATTCCATTTCCCAACTTCTCAAGGATATATGATAGACATAACCACATATCCCACTCGCACTAGAAATGCTTTGGAATAATCTTTATGGTAGTTTTATATCTCACAAGTGTTATGTCTATGCTTACATCAACCTCTCTCCCTTTGCTTGAGGACAAACAAAGATGTAAATGTGTGGGATCTTGTTGACGGTAGAAATACCCTATTTTCACAAGTCAAACCGTCAACCAAGTACTCCTTTTGGAAGCTAACATACATATAAATAATGATTTCTTATGCAAATAACCTAGTTCCACATGTAGATGTCATTATTTGTATGTAGATGTGAATTTGGAGGAAATCTGACTAAAATGACACACTTAGTCGCTATCCAGTCAATGCCCCAAGTATGGCCATTGGCAAATGTGTGTAGTCGTGTACCTATAGCTCCGGTCTCGATCGTGTATCATCCTTTGTTTGCGGACCACAACTTTTTGGCCTCTTTTGGTATGGCTTCAGGGGCTCCATCTCTACGACAATTTACTGTAGCATGTCTCCATCAAGCACTATTCACGAATCTGTTTTTCTCTCTCATCTTTCCTGACAATTTACTGTAGCATGTCTCCATCAAGCACTATTCACGAATCTGTTTTTCTCTCTCATCTTTCCTGACAATTTACTGTAGCATGTCTCCATCAAGCACTATTCACGAATCTGTTTTTCTCTCTCCCATCTTTCCTTCTCACTGACACCCAACGAAACCTGGAGCCAAAAAATTGAGCTCCGGCTCCAGCTGCTATAGTGAGAGAGAGGATGAGAGAGAGAAATGGATTCATAAACAGTTTTGTTGTGACAGGATTTTTGCACAGTGACATGCTAGCATCGATTTTTACAGTAGAACTCCGGAGCCCAGGGAGCGTGTTTACCAAAGGGGGCTTTTTATATCATCCCGCTAGCATCGATTTCCCCTACAAAAAAATAAACTTCCCTTAGATGTACATTCACGAGACGATTAACCCCTGAACTCTGTTACATCCCAGTTTCAAAAATTTGGTGCTAAACACACCCCAGTTTCAATCGTCAGTGCTATGTCAGAACTTTATCCCTTTCACTGAACTCTATCCCTGGATGTAGTATATCGGTACAAGTGCTTTTTGTGTTGGTGTTGGACAGATCTCTGTTACATCGATCTGGCGATCTGCAACAGCTTCTACCTCCAAAAGGAAATAAATGACCATCGACACTGACAAAGAAAGATACAAATGTGAAAGCTTCTACTCCTATCTACGATCAATAAAACTGGCAATGATTCTTGAATTATCACATCATTAAACAAACTATTTGGAGCTATTTGGATCCTTTTATTTTAGAGAAATTTAAATCTATAAGGTGTTAGGAGTTTTGTTTTGTGTGTGTGTGTGTGTTTTTGCCAAACATTTTTTTAATAGTTTCACAGGTGAAGCTATATTTCTTCTTCTCTCACAAAGGGATGAGTTGGAATGATGAAAAAAAAAAACATCCCAACTCCCTCCTTAACTAATGCATGAAGTTATTGGTGAACCTATTTTACCAAATACTTTATCCAAAAAAAAAAATCCTTTCAACAAGAAAGCTATTTTTCAAAAAAGCAACTTTCTCACTAGTGAAGTTAATCTATGCCAAACAAGGTCTATGTTTCTATTCTCCAGCTTAAAGTCCGCTCTCAACTCACTTTTCTATAGTAGAAATGCACCACATAAGTATCTCCCATAAATGGCTACCAGTAAGATACAAACATATTTTATAGAGAACTATATTAGCTTAATTAATTTGTGCCTAAATTACAATTGTTAGAATGAATACAATTCCAAGGATCCAAAAGGGGACCATAGAGGCATTTTATCTATAGCAGAACTAAAAGGTGCCTGTAATCGGCACTTACAACAGCAGCACTGTAATCTGTCATACATCTGCCATACATCTACGCAAAATGGCCAATTTGCCATTGCCATTCAGTGTGCTTCCAGACACCGAGGTATCACGACTGGTGATTAGGGTAAGAGTAGCCACGGCCCCTACCCATATATCCATATCCTCTACCATAATAGCCACGACCACGAGGGCCACCACCCCCACCACGGGGGCCCCTACCTCGGATGCCCATTGGTCGATGCCTTGCTGACTCACCAAAGGTCTACAGACAAAATAAATTGTCATATGCACTGAATGCTAAGGTGATATGGAAAGGTAAAGATTCAATGTCAGTCAATACCTCTGTGTCTATTTTCCTCTGCTCGGAGAATTTCACTCTTCCATTCCTCCCTCCATTATCAATTGTGTTGCAAGAGAGTGAATCAAAGAAGTCATCTTTAACATACACTGCCTTTTCAAACACAAGAGAAATAGTTAATCAGCATCCAACATACTGAATAGTAAATCACGACAAGCAATCCAACAGAACTCATACCTTGGCTTCTGGCTTTCTAGGAGATATCTCATCATCTTCTAGAACATCATCTTCATAACCATTTGGTTCATCATTTAACTGCCCTATGCTTTTACCAAGATGGCCCCATACTTCATCTTTGTTGAACTTCTCATTCATTGCCATGAAATCGAAGTCCTCCGTGAACCTGGTTATGGGATGTGATTGCTGTAGAGAGAATGAGAGTGAATACTACAATCTAATAAAAATAAGCAAAGTAGACTCCATAGAATATCCTCAAGGGGCTGAAAACAGAACAGAGGCATTTTAAGATGCATCATCATGCTAGTAAACGCATATGCATTTCGCAGTATAATTTTCACTATTTTATGGCACTAAAAGATGACATGGTTTGTTAATAAACTGATATCTTTGATTAGCATGTGGTTGACAGTTTGACACAAACATACAAAATACTTTTAAAACACATTTTATGAGGAAAAAAAATACTAGGATAGTACACTGCAAAATATTGCAGCCCAAAATTAGGAAGTCTAATAACAGGGAGTCCCCAGCAGGCCAACCAAACAAGAATAACATTGTTACATTGGTCAGAACAGGGTCCAGCTATGTTGTACTCCCCTCCGTTACAAATTATAAAACGTTTTGACATTTCTAGAAACATTGTTTTAAGACATAGTGTATATCAAGTGCATAGCAAAAGCTATGTATCTAAAAAAGCCAAAAAAAAAAAAACATCTTATAATTTGGGATGAAGGGGGTAGTTTTCTACATGATACTTCACAAAGTATTCAGGCTACAAAAGAATGCTAAAAATACCAAAAAAACAAGTAATCAAGAGGACCAAACTTATTGATAGTGCTTTCTTAAGGATGTGAAATCAGAAATGGCCTTTTCTTCTAGTGACAATGACGCAACACATGAATATAAACAGGGCGACCTCACATCTCAAAAACTTATAGATTTTCAAAGTCAGTAGGATAAACCATGTTTTCAGACAAGCATACCCCATTTCCTCTTCCGCGGCCTCTTCCTCTTCCCGGCCTCTGTTGTTGTACTGGACATGCGAGGAAACTCCAACAGGCTGAAACCAAAAGAATTAGATGAATGAGAAGAGGAGTAATCACAAAGTATACAGATTAAACTGAGCCTTTTGGAGTAGATATACTCCAGTACCTTTTGAAGCACAGGCTTTGGTGCAGGCAGTAGGGGCTCCTTATTTCCGGGTGTAGCAACCACAGATTGTTTTGCCTTCCACTCACGCTGCTTGGCTGGCTTACTTTCACTTGTCACTTCCACCTGTTGCGACAAAACAGGAGAGGAAGCAACCTGTGTTGGTGAAGCTACAGACAATGTAGCCTGAGAGGATGGAACCGTAGAGAGGGCAGCCTTCGAGGATAGAACCACAGCAGAAGTTTGCAAGGCATGAGATGATACAATTGCAGAGGAAGTAGTTGCCAGAAGTTGCCCAGGAGTTACCAATGGAACTTGCTCTGCAACATTGACTGGAGATGCATGATTAGCAGATGGTGGCTGAGACGAGGATAGATAGGTAGGCACTGAAGCATCAGGTACAATCACAGGCTTATCATTGGAGAGAGAGGGCACGGTGGAGTCAAGTAGAGATACTGAACTGTTCACCAGAGAAGGCAAGACTTGTGACACGGGCATGGAGGGTTCAACTGTCGAAACTGGAGTCACAGATGGAGTAAAACCCACAGACAATACAGAAGCAGAATCAGATGACCACTTATTTGGCAGTTGGCTTCTTGATGATTCAGTTTCTGATGTACTCAATGAAGCAGGCACTGACACAGATGTAGGTACACCTGAAGTTTGACTTAAACTATTACTATTACCAGGTTGAAGAAAAGAAGGAAGCTCTGGCATATTTGGAAATCCAGTGGGTAAAGATCCAAGTCCAGGATATTGTACAGGAAGCTGCAAGGCCTGTGGAACAGCCAAACTGTGTGGTGGCCTAAGAAAGGGTGGCGACTGCAAATGAGGAAACCCAGCTGGTGGTGTGTAATATCCTGGCCAGTACATTGGTGGCATTGCAAGGCCAGTGCCATTCGCTGATGATGGCACAGGTGACGAGTTCCATGACTGTAAGCTGGTGCCAGATTGGTAGGAGGGCAAATTCCCTTGAAATGGTGGTGGCATCTGAATCATGGATGGAGCATTGTGTGAAGTAGGATTAGTTGCTGTTGTGCTTGCAGCAGAAGGCAGGCTTGTAGACAGCGAAGCTGGATGAGGATAATGTGACTGCAAAAAAAAAAAAAAAAGGAATAATAACAGTTAACCACCTCTAATACTTCACACAAAAAGGCATTTAAAATTAAAGTACCAGAATAACAAAAGATTACCTGAATAATAGCAGGATCATTGTGTAAAGTTGCTGACTGGGATGGAGAGGATTTGACTTGCAAATCCTGCAGTAAAAGGTAAAGCTAAGATACTGCCTGAGAAGATTATAATAGAAGTATCGGAAAAGCAAATGAACAATGGGAAAAGTATATGGGTGGATCAACAGAAACAGTGAATCAGCAACAAAAAAAAACGATATGCATTTAAGGCAACTGACTCAGATAATCAATCACTATGTTTTGGGGATGCAGGATGCTTATGAACAAAGCTATCAGTTAAGTAAACCCATATAAAGTTGAGGTAAGTTCTTACAAAACTTACTAGAATCACGATTCATGATGTATCACACACTCCTAATTTAGATTTAAAAAGAAAAACAAAACCTAACTAGAGTCCATCCCAGACAAACATCTTTTTTGGACAGTTGGACACAATTGCACCCTCCAAAATTTTCCTTCAATACCCTTATCCAGCAAGCTATACTACATCAGCAAAGGCTTTGCTCCACAGCGCACCAGGGACTTGCCTGATTCAGGAGCTTAGAATAGTCAATTTATTTTTCTGGCATTTCCAGTAGCTGCAAGAAACTACTTCATCAAAAAGTTCTTTTCAGCTCAAAAAGTTATTTGTTGTTTTTGCCCATTCTGATTATTTGTTGTTTTTCACCTGAGGCGACGGGCGACAAATGGAGGAGGACGAAGTAGGTGGATGGATAAATGTTGGGGTGTGAGGTGGGCTGGACTCTTGGGCCTTTCTATCTAAGCCCATGATTCTGCTATTTTTTTTTTTTGATTTAGAAGATAATGTGTGTGTGTGTATAATGCCTAGAAAAAACGCCTTAAGATGCTTAGGCTCTAGTCAGTGGGTCACCGTGTAGCCTGTAGATTTATTATAATCCGTAATCGAGATTATTATAATCGCATTAACGATCTAGTAGATTCCAATAATCCAAAGGTGATTCAAAAAAGCCTTAAAATAATTAGATTCCAGACACAATAACTCACAAATTATTTGTTCAGTAGTAACAATAACAAGACTTTTACCCATGGTATATTCTCTATTTTAATACATTACCTTTATATCACTTCCTCGAAAGAGTATGTACTCATATATCTTGTCACTGGCAGGAATCTGTTGGCCATCCTTCTTACGACCTTCAGTTCCAAATGAGCGAACTGCACCAAGGTACATAAAAGGGTGACCTGTTAATATAATCAGAATGGACAAAAAAAAAACAACAAATAACTTTTTTGAGCTGAAAAGAACTAGGAACTAGGCGTAAGCTTCAGATGTTTTTTAATGAAAGCTGAAAGAACTAGGCGTAAGCTTCAGGTGGTTTTAATGAAAGCTGCAAGAAAAAATGTTTAAAGGCATCTTGTTGTCTTCAAGGACAAATGAAACAAATGTAAGTTTTGTAAACTCCCACACTAGAGAAATACTAGTTAACATTATACAGCAAAATAAATCAAAAGTAGTGGATTTGAGATCGGTGAACAACAAAAGCCCTTCAATATTAAAATTTAAAAAAAACAAATCAGCTAATGGCCATGTAGCAGTGCAACCAGAACATTAACCAACCTAAAAGTTAACAGGTTTCAGTGACCATCTCGAAAGTGCAACCAGAACATTGACCAACCTTCTATTTATAAATGAAACAGTTTTACAAAAGAATATATACTCAAATATGCTAATAATAGATAAGGATATTACTTAAACTAAAAAAAGGAGCAAGCAGATACTTGCTAAATAAATATTGGACCAAGTTATTATATTAATATAACATTCAAAGATTATTACTTGCTCTATGAAAAAAGGCGCATTTTGTGTAACTGAATTCTCACTGGTTCGACTATACTAAGGGGGTAAAAATGTAGACACATCTCCAGTGCCTAAAAGGGACTATTTGCCCGTTAAACTCTATGAAAGAGGAGCAGGTCAGTTGACATGTTGACCTCAGAACATTATCTGTGTCAAAAAGACATTAAGTGGCATAAATATCTCCAACAAGGAATATATATTGGAACTCAAGTATGTAGGCCTAAAAATAAGATCAACCCTTTTTTGGCCACACTAAGGTGTCAAGCAATTCACAGTTTTGGTAACTAAACACATGGGACCCTTGAAGCCATGCCATTCTCAACTTTATTGTGACTAGACATTCCAAAGTTGAGTGATGTCCCAAGACCCTTTTAGCTTACAATTTTAGCCAGACATGAGTATGGAAAAGCGTGGATAATTCCAGGGCCGTCCTGGGGTGGGCCAGAGGAGTGGCTGCTCCAGCCCCCAAAACAAAGGCCCCCTTCCAGGTATGTAATAATATATGTAGTGCTACCATTTTGTATATATGGCCGCAAAAAGCACCAGAACTCAAAATGGTAGCAGACGAAAGCACCAAGACGTGTCACTAATTGATGTTGCCTGAGACACGCCGGGTGAAGCAAGTCACATTACGACTCACCGATCACCTTGATCCACCAGTAGCTGACTCCATGAAGCATGACTCCACATAGGAGAGCGACTTAGGCAGTTAGGCACTAGTCCACAAGGTTGAAGAAACCACCATAGGTTCCCTTCCCCCTTAGTGTAGTTTCTAAGTTCTAAATTGAGAACTGAATCCATTCATTACGGAAGAGACCGCACAGACATACATGAGTTGATCGAAATTGTGATTTTTGTGATTGTCTAACAAATGGTTATTCATTAGCCTAAAGACTAATCATCGGTACTTTATAGTTTATACTCAGTTGCATTAGTCATTACAAAGTTGCAATAATGAGCAGTGTTAAAAAAAATGTGTTACTAAATGCACAATTAGGGCGCGATTAAGCGGCGATCAGATTCCAGAGTGTCATTTAGGCCCTGCATGGCCAATTAAATGCTAGCATATGCGTTTAGGCCCTGCACGGGCAATTAAACGCTGTACAGAATCAAACCGATAGCAAGGCACCTGCCTGCGTTTTTATACGGACGGTTTACAGGGCTGGCCAGGTGGGAAAAAAATGTTGAAAAAATTCTGTAAAATAGTTAAGCATGCATGGAAAAAATTTGTCAAATTGGAAAAAAAATTTCAAATCTAAAAAAAAAGAAAAAGAAAAATAAGGTTAAGGCCCAGAGAGAGGTCATGTAATTTTTTTGCATCAGCACAAATCATGGGATTTTGGGATGGGGATTTTATAAAAAAAATTACATTTTGAATTTTGAAAAACGTTCAAATCACTCAAACCGCTCATTAAACAAGTAGATACCGTTCGCGCCAGCGCCGAATTGGGAAACCGTCGGTTACCGGGCGGTAATGGGCTGGAACCTAGGTTATTAAAAGTTGCAAGTAGATAAGGATAATGGGCAAACCTAGGTTATTATCAAAGGAACTCAAATTCCTCACGCCATCAGCCCTAGCACCGCCGTCATTCCTTCTCTGAATGTGAGGAGAACCAGACACTGCCACAACCCAGGGCAACATAATATACTTCAACAATAATATCCCAATATCCCGAATAAACATAGCGGTGAAATCAGTTCGGGCTGGTATTGCGACAGGTCTAATAAAACACCATCAACAACTTCCCTCTTGGGATGAAAGTTGATGCTAGGCATTTTCGTAATAGCTATAATTGACAGCCGCACTCCCTATCCGGTCTTTGAGCGGCGAGGATAAACGCTCTTGCCAGAAAGGGTAAGGTTGTTTAGACGAGCGTAGGAAGTACTAGAAGAACGAAGTGAGCTATGATTGACCATAGGGAGATTATAGCGAACGGAGTTAGTCTAACAACTTCCCTCTTGGGATGAAAGATGATGCTAGGCATTTTAAGTAATAGCTATAATTGACAGCCGCACTCCCTATCCGGTCTTTGAGCGAAGCGAGGATAAACGCTCTTGCCAGAAAGGGTAAGGTTGTTTAGACCGAATCATAGGAAGTACTAGAAGAACGAAGTGAGCTATGATTTGACCATAGGGAGATTATAGCGAACGGAGTTAGTCTAACACCCTCCACCAACCCCTTCTCCTTCACCTCCATGGCTCCTCAAACAGGGTCATCCTCCACGCCTCCCCATGCTTCTCAGATGAGTTCCACACCTCCCATAACTCTCTTCCAATCTGCATAAAATCAAATTGTTCTTGATGTCTTGATCTGATTTGGCCATCTCAGCCTTGTTGTGTACTGTGTAATAAGTGGATTTGACGTTTTTCTTCTGATTATCTTCACATGTGATGTTCTGAAGTGCAAACCTGCAATGCTAGACCTGCTGAACTTGCAATGCTCAGAGTTCTAAGAACCTGACAAATGTACATAAGAACCTGTGAATTAGTGACCCAAAACCACCCATTGCTAGGCAACTCTATCCTTACAAATGATGAATCAAATGTGTGTGTGCTCCCTTGATGCTTTCATTGCGCAAACAATGAATTTTCTCTGCAGCCACCCAGCCTACCTTGAATGCATGGGTAGGCACCTTTGCTTTGTATCCAGGCTCCTCATCTTGCTCCCAGCAGGGAAAAAAAAAGATGAATAAAAAAAACACAGACGCTAACTCATGTTTAATCTAGGCTTAATGTTCCTAGGCACTAGGCAGTGACTTAGGGGTTGTTTGGATTGTGTTGGGCAAGGCTCTCAGGCATTGGATTTCCTACGCTGGGCCAGGATCACTTGCCTGGACAGATGCTGCCTGGGCGCCTGGCTGTGATCCAAACAGACCCTTAGCGCCTGCCTAGCATGCACTTTTTGGAACCTTGTTCATGAGTGCTTATTATATCAAGGGGCCCTGAGTTTTAGTTTCGCTCTAGGCCTCGGAAAACTCAATGGTTCCAATGTTACACTACAGCAAGTGGAGGATTACTCCAAACGGACAAAACTGAAAGGGCTTTCCATAACTCACTAATGTACAGCCTTTGCTTGTAAAGTGAGGACATGGACCATCCCATAACTACCTCACCTTATGCCAAGTTTCGATGTACAGCCTAGCTTATCGTGTCCAGGGAAGAAGAAAACACAGTGTAACATAACAAGATTTGAGCATCTGAGCAACAAGGGGCTGGAACCTTTAGCAAAGCAGCAACTTTGAATATCCAACTCACATTTGCGCCACATTTCAGTGAAAGATCACAGAAGCATTAAAGTATTAACAGGCATTCGTCTTAAAATGAAAACTATGAAACTGAAAATTGTGAAGGAGAAAACAAACTGAGAACCTAACAAACAGGATCGTGTAAAGGAAAATTCAAACTGAAACCTAACAAACAGGATTAACATATAATAATAGATTTATTGAATACGAGTGAATCGTAGCCCTAGAAGCATGGTCGCACACAACTATAAGCATTATGGCATCCTACCGTTTCTGAGCCCGATGCTGGACTCCTCGGCGCTGATGGTGTACAGGACGCCCTCGTACCGGATCTCGCTCTTGGACATGAGGCTTATCAGGCTCCCGATGTACGACTCCGGCGCTGCAGCCGGCGCTGCTGCTGTCGCCGTCGCCGCCGCCATCACCGCCGACCGCGCCTAGGGTTTGGATCTCCCGCTCCCTCTTCGCTGTTTTTCTTTCTCGCCCTAATTTTCTCCCCTTTTCTTTTTATATATATAGATATATATAATAGAAAGCCCTTCGCTAAACTCTCCTCTGCCTGACCGCGTCGTCTGTCTCCCAGTTCTCTCCTGTTTCGTACTGTTTCATACTGTACAAGTCAGGCTCATTTAGATGGCACGCAACTCAGTCCCCACCGTCTGTGTGTTTAGTTTGTTAGTGAAATAATACCATAAGCGTAACTAGGCTCAAAAAGAAAAAATCTCTAAATCAATTAGTTATTTTTTTACCTACATTTAATACTTTTCATTTAATGTGATGTGATGGAGAAAAGTGAAAAAAAGGTTAGAAATTTTAGCCATCTAAACAAGGCCTCAGTCCCCCCTACTAACGATGTGTTTAAAATAATCACGGAAAAAATCTAAATCACACTCTCACCTGGGAGGTGACTTTTAAAAGCGGTCTAATTTGGGAACTTTTTTAAAACCGGTCAAATTACCCTTTAAAGCGGTTTTGAAAAATCATAGCAAATCCTAGAAAAAATCATAAAATAGAAAATCCAATTGTGTTGGACTCTAAATGAGTAGATCTACACAATGAACATATAATATGGTATGCTTCAAGATATTTTTTTTTTGCTGTAGCTATAGATCTATGCTTTTCTTCATATTATATGTTTATTGTGTAGATCTACTCATTTAAAGTCCAACACAATTGGTTTTTCTATTTTATGATTTTTTTTCGTGATTTACTATGATTTTTCAAAACCGCTTTAGAGGGTAATTTGACCCCGGTTTTAGAAAGTTAGGGGGTGATATAGACCGTTTCATAGGTTATGGGTTTACGTAAGTCTACCACCCATAGGTGAGGGTGTGATTTAGACTTTTTCAAATAATTTGGGTTGGATGTCACATCGGATCTTTGACCGGATGTCGGAAGGGGTTTTCGGACACTAATCAAAAAACTAATTTCATAACTCGCTTGAAAACTGTGAGATGAATCTCTTGAGGCCTTTGACCGCGTCATTAGCACATGTTGGTTGCTGTAGCATTTATGACTAATTATGGATTAATCATGGACTAATTATGCTTACAAGATTCGATCTCGGCGTGTACATACAAAACTGTGCAATTAGTTTTTCATTTTACTTATGTTTAATACTCCATGTAAGCGAGGAACACGACCCAAAATATTTTGGGTTGCAACTAAACACACCCTGATGTAGGATGACGACGAATTGGGCCCACTTGGCGGTGGTATATCCGTGTGTATTAGGGCAGTCCCAACAAAAAAAAAAAACTCCTATAGTAGTTTAGACATCACACCAAAAAACATATTCCTTCTCAACCTATAATTTTTATAGCGCTATTCATACAAAGGTAAATTAAATGCATCACAAAAAAACAAATAGATCAGTTGTGACAACTATTTTTATAGCCCACATGATAAGATTTGTGCATGTATTTTGTGATACTTCTAAAGATAACATGTACCATACATAGTTCATATTGCATAGAACTATAGTTTAGTTTGATAAATGCATATTGATAAATGATAACTATATTGCATAGAACCTCTCGCAAGGATTCCAGAATGTCCTTATTTTCTGTTTTATGAGTTTTCTATGACTTATTATGCATTTTCAAAGTTTTCAGTCATTTATAAATCTGGGAAAACATTAAGCAGAAAAGATAAAACACTTTAATAGACATGCCCTTGGACTTTCTACAAATCAAGTAAGCCTAGATTTAAAAACTTCCCACTCTGGCACTTAAGCAAAGTGAACACAATAAAGAGTCTATTTGCATCGGTACCCTTCTTCAATCTCTCATAGAGAGGGCGGTCGAGGAAAGGCCGATGTCACCGGCAGGGGCAGCACCGGTGGCAAGGAAGGGTCGTGCTGGGGAGGAATCAACTCAGGACGAGCCGGGAGCGAGCGCACGTGGAGGAGGGCGAGCGCACGCGGAGTTGTGCTCGGAGGCGGCGGCGCACCGGATCCACTCGAAACCACTCGCTTCTTCCCAATGGCGTTTAGGGACGGAGGGAGTAGCCAACATGGTAATTGTGCAATGGTACATTTGCTTCATCGTTTGACTTGGGACTCCAAGATGTCACATTTTCTGACCTCAGTCCGGTCCTCAATGCTGCTATGTATCTAAGCATGTTGCCCACATCTACTCAGGTGTTTCAGATCTCTGCCGATGACCTAGCATCAATCGTTAAAACCGTGACGCTGAAAAGTTGGCTGTGCTTGGCCACATGGACAGGATCACAGACAAGTTGGCGACGTCCTTGACTGATGGAATCGCCACAGATGTGTCCAGCCACAGATGTTCTCTTAACGAAGTATGAGCTAAGCTCGCTTTCAAAAAAAAAGTGAGGTCTGCAGCTTGTGGGAGTTTGTGTGGGAGGCGCTGCAAGATACTACTCTTGTAGTTCTTATAGCATGTGCCCTTGTATCTTTTGTTGTTGGTGTTTCCTCACAAGGATGGCCGAGCGGTGCTCATGACGGTATTGGAATTTTTACAAGTATCCTCCTGTTTGTTTCTGTTACTACAACGAGCAATTATCAACAGTCTTTGCAATTCAGGGATCTGGACAAAGAGAAAAGGAAATTTTCGATTCAGCTTACCAGAGATGGGTTCAGACAAAGGATATTCATAGATGATCTTCTTCCTGGTGATGTTGTCCACTTGGCTGTTGGAGATCAGGTTCTGTAGATGGCCTCTTTATTTTGTGGTATTATGTATTGATCAATGAATCCAGCCTAACTGGTGAGAGTGAACTTGTTGTTATAAATGAAGATAACCCTTTTCTTTTGTCAGGGACTAAAGTCCTAGAAGGATCATGCAAAATGTTGGTTACAGCAGCAGGGATGCGAACACAGTGGGGTAAACTAATGGCTGCCATCACTGAAAGTGGGGATGATGAAACTCCACTGCAGGGTAAACTGAATGGAGTTGCAAATACTATTGGAAACTAGCAGAAACCCCCACACGATTGAAAAACTACAAACATAGATGGACAGAGCTACAATTTGTTGGTATTTAAAATTAGCCTGCGAATCTCGGGAATATTGAGAACCTATAACAGGAAATGAATCCGAGATGGAATACGCTAATTATCTCCATGTGGCATAGCGAGCATCCAACATGTGGTGACGATCAGTTGAGGAAGGATGAGGAACTGCATATTTGTACAGGGAATTTAGTCATAAATAGGGGGGCTAACCTGATGAAGAAAACCATCTTGATGTGTTTGGTGCCTTGAAATGTTCACTTAGAATACAGTAACATCAGGAATAAGAACAGAATGATTGGAATGCAATAATCTGAACTATAACTAAGACCACATCATAAGGGAAAAAACTAAATGATGTGGATGTACACGTAATAAGAGATATATAAAAAAAAAAAATTAGTTGTACCCTGGACCTTATAGATGGGCTGAAAAGCACCAGGGATAACAAATCAGCAGAATGCACCATGGAAACGGCAGTAGCTGCCGAGTCGTAGCGCCTTAAAAATTTGACTGCAGATCACAGAATCCAATCAGCAGTTAGAGAGTATCCAAAACTTTCGCATGACGTTTTTTTCAACGAAGCAATCCATATTGAATACGCATAACTGCAAGGACATCCCTATCTACATATACAAAGCTGATGGTAAAAGTAAATGTGGTTAACAAACAGTAGGTCTTACCCGGTAACATACATGCCTGTCTACATCCCTGTCTACACATACAAAGCTGATGTTTCATTTTTTTATGGATGGGATGTGGATTATTACCCGTTAACAAAAGGGCACTGTAGTGGTATGGATCCTGGAGCCAACAAAACTGTATACAGAGGGCAGAGAACCCTATAAGCATGCTCAGTCTCAAAGCAGGGCAAGGATAATAATGCAATACAATCTGATCAGCAGCAGTAGGTCAGGTCTTACCCAAAGATGATGTTTTCTTGCTTCACGCTGGCAATGCTGTGTTCTTTTCATATCGAAAGTTTCTCAATGTTGTGCTCTTTTCATATCGTAAAAGGTGGAAGCAACTTGGAAATGGAAATTGCTTCATACAATACAAACCGAATGTGAGAACACATTATCTTTTTTCTTCAGTGCACATTCCTTATCAAATTTGAGCAAACAAGCATCTATAACAAAAGGTTAGAGGTGTTGGTTGACAAATCGTTTATGATGAAACTAAATCTTTGGTTTTGGCATTCCATCGAGCACCTAAAAGGCACATGACATGAAGGGCAGAAGAAATAGGAACTGAAGTGCGTACCGTGGACCTGAAGAAGAAAGCATGCTTCCTGCTTGACCATATGCCATGTCCCATTGCCGCTTGCCTCGTAAGAAGTTCTTGTGACCAGGTAGTGTGTCGGGGACCAAAATCAGGGGTACCCCAACTCAAGCAATAATCCGAGCCGAGGCCCGACGGCGGCCCGGCGCAACTCACGATTCGACCTCACGTGAGCACGAGGCTCAGCCCATGCGCAAACTCCCCTCGGCGAGCTCGAACACACAGACGGCTCCGCCTTCGAGCGAGCTCGAGCTCGGAGGCCCGGCGGCCAAATCTCCGTCTCGGCGAGCTCCGGGCCGCGCCTCAAGCTCGTTGGGACACAGGCTCGCGAGACAGCCCGGGCTCATCTAGAGCTCGCGGTCCCACCAAAGGACGTCGCCCGCGCTCTTACGAGTTGTCCGGCCCACCAGACCTGAACTCCGCGATCTCGGAGGGCCACTGGTAATCTCCGTCTCGAGCGAGCTCAAGAGCTCGCGGACTACTGCGCCCCGCCAGGACAATCATCATGCCTAACCCCTCATCCCAGCGGGTGATCAGGAAAAGTCCAATCTCTAGTTCCCTGGCTATGTGCACTCGAGCACCATAGGCTGGGCAATGCTTTAGCGCATGGCCATAGTCCGTAGCCTGTGACCATGGATGTGACTTCGACCGTTGAGATGCCGAGCTTGCATCCCGCCAACCACAAGATGACAAAGGTAATGATGGTTGGGTAAAGCGTGCGCCTGGCCAAGCCGCCCGCATGCCTCCGCCACGCTCTGTCAGAGCCGCCTGACGCCGTGATGAGGACATGCCGGCCCCTAATGTTTCATCATATGAAGATCATTCAGGATCCAACACAAGTGATCATAATTGTAGGCCTTTTACACAAACACATGTCAAGAAGATACACGAGAAGGTGAATTTGCTCATTGCTAAACTTAACATTGAAATATTTGAGAATGTTTTACTACCTAAAATGTTGTGCATATGTATTGACAAGGTTTACACAAAGATGGAGCTACCGCTGGACCCATGGAGAGAAGATGCACACACAAGCTGAGCCAACAAACCACATTGCCGACAGACGCGAAGCATCCAAAAGAAACAGTCATAACTCTTGATTCCCTAAAGCATTCGAGGTGGATGAGGACATGTTGGAAATCTTATCAAGTTAGCTTTCTAATGAAGCCACGTCATTTGAGGCTTGCACCAAAGAGTTATGACCACATTAGTGCACACTGCTCAGAAGGTCAACAACCAACTCGGGACAGGATATTGGTACAACTTCTCATTCAATACTGTACCATCCTCCAGCGTGTCAGGGTCCATGCCATACATGGTTGGAACACACGTGAAGTCTACTTTCCAACCCAACAAGCGGCTTATCGTTTCGACTTTCCATGAAGGAGTTATAGCCAGATTACTCAGCACTACTCAGAAGAGAAACAGCCGCACGGGGCTCCACGAATTTCCATCTCGTGGAGGCCTTTCACCTCCTGTAACCTCAGAAACTCTTCATTTCATACCCAACTAGGAGGGTTGTTCCTAGTATATATATCCCCTGCCTCCAAGCTATTGAATGGACTTTTGGATGAATGAAGAAACTTGATATGGTATTGCAGCCGAGCTGCTGAGTGTAATCTCACACACCTTTGTTCTTGCGAGTTCTTCTTGGGCTTGTGAGAGATCTCTCTGAGGTCCCCTACTTCGTGCTCTACGGCTTCCATTCGGCTGCGCCGTATTGTGTGGATTAGTCCCGGCTTGTGGTTCTGCGATCGCCGGAGATCGAGTCGAAGTCCTTCAAGGTTTCGGTGCCTCTCTCCCTGTCCGCTTGGTCACATCCAACCTTTGTCGGGTATAAAGCTACTTACCCGCTGTTCGCAGCAACTTATCCTTTGTTCTTGAACCTACTATCGTGAGGATCGGGCCACCCTCCGTGCTGACATCGGGTGAGTACGTATCACGCCACCCTGGTCAGCGAGGGACGCAGTCACAGGTGGCAGAATCCATGCTCACCTGACCGACGACGGGACTTCACCTTGCCCCAGACACTCGATTCTTCGTGTCATCGTGGCACACCCAACAGCTACCACAGGAGGGATAGCTCGCAGAGCTCGTCGATTACGCCGAAGAGCTCGCCAAGAAGCGGGATTCCCGCCTCGACCACGTAGGCGTACCGAGGGGAATAGCTATGACAAGACGAGTCCAAATAAGCTAGGCTGCCGCGCACGCCGCGTCCACCCTTCCTCTTTTTTCCCTTTTCCTTTCCCTTCAACCGATGGCCACTCATGTACGTCCCTTGCCACTGTAAAAGGGACCCCATGGCCACCGGCAGAAGGCATCGAAACTCATCGCATCTCATCTCGACACCACACATACCACTCACGATATTGTCACTTGCCTCAATCACAGAGACTTGGGAGCTCGCTACCTCTCTTGACCTGCTTGTAGCCACCCCTCTACGAGCCCCGAGCTCGGATTAGTCACCTCGACTGGACTAGGGCACCGATTTGCCTGAACCAGTATATTTGTTGTGTCTTGTCCCTTGAGCTAAGCCATATTAGCCCCACACGAGCCACTCGGATCACTGTGACCGTGATTTAGAACCACGACATAGTGTGTAACTGAGATCAAGTGAGCCACCCACTTGGATAGTAGCCAACTCATGTGCCAATTTGGGTCGAATTCCTGCATCATCGGCTGTCTCAATCTCAAACCCTTGTAAATCTAAAATTTTCCTTTGAGACACCATCAAGTGTGAGGTTTGTGGCAACTGAAGCATGTGATTGTGTTCCAAAGTCAGATCGGTCACTTTATAATTCCCCTTCTCTCGGTCTAGTACAAGACCCATGCGAACTTGACAATCAGTTCTAGTTTCAGCTCTTGGACACTTGATTATATGCCCTCTTTTATCTTCCACTCTACGACCCTCGTTTGCACAAACATATATGTAGGATCTAACCTTTCCATCCGTCTTTTTTGTTGTGTTTGTGTATCTTTTTCTAACCTCAAAGCCCTTTTGACCTCCATAACTAACCCAAAACATCCATGCCTCATTTAGATTACTAAATTCCATGCCAACTTGAGGTAACAAACCATGAATGAAATACTCTCTACAAATAAAAATATTGATGAAAAGATGTCATATTTGCTGCTAAGTAAAAATCTGAACAACTATCAGATCAAATGGACGAAAAGGAATAGTCATGGTGTAACACACCTTTTCTCTTCCATCTTTAATATTCAGATTTAGTTTTGATGTGGATTTTCCATCTTAACCATAAAATTTTTCCTTTGAATCAAACCCTAAACAATCGAATCAGTCACTAGAGAGGACAAAAGGAACCAAATCAGATTAAGGTGCACGAACCTAAGCACCTGGGCACCAAAGCACGCACGTGAGGATGCAGTTTGTTGGCCAGCACTTGAGCACACAGGGCAGGAAGACGATCGCCCTGTGCCTTCCCCTCGCGCCAAAACACGAGCAGGTGTCATGACCTCGCGCCAAAAATTCCAGGGGCCGCGCCAATAAACGACTCTGTGTCTATGTCCAAGGGGAAAAAACGTGTCCAGTAACAGGCCGTCTCTTCTTTATGGGTTGAGGACCCAAAACATATTGTACATCTCTCGCAGCCATCAGATGAGAGCCGACAGACTGATTTGAGCGACTGCAGCGATACATCGTACGCAGTGAAGCCAGCCGATCCAAATCCATCCATTCGGGTTTCGGTTATCCGCGGGTTTGATTTTGGTTATAGATTTCCACCCGAATCGGTTTCGGGTTTCAACTTTGGGTTTCGGTTTTGGGTGCACGAAGACTCCATCCGATCCGAACGCGACCCGTTGCCGTCCTTAGTTGGTATGTGGCATCAAGGCAATGAGCGCATCGGCGCGTCTGGTTCTCGACACCTAGCATGTCTGTTGCACGCATGCGCAAGAAGTTAGCCGTTAAGATCCATCAGCTAAGGTTGGACATGACTGACACGCGGCGGCGATCGACGCATAGCATCCCGTGAGCATGCAGGAAGCGTGGGAAAGGGAGCAATAGCTCTTTGACGGTGGCCTACTCTATTTAAGCATGTTGGCCGGCTATGATTCACTCTCTTACACATTTCTATTTAAGCATGTTGGCCGGCTATGCCTCACGCTCCGATGACATTGCATGTTGGCTGTCTACGACTTATCCTGCTTGTTGCATCACTTGGTGAGATTGGAGGCATCCAAGTGCATTAATCAAGAGTTTTCATCTAGAGGCACATGTTGAGTGCGTTTCGTTGTGGCCACCAAATCATCATGTGGCCTCAAACAATCACCAACTCGTGTTCTTATAAACCGATAATCCTAAAATACAACTGACACTACTACATTTCTGATTTTGCGTGGCACTTCCAAAACATTAACTGTGGCGGTTTTTTAGAAAACCGCTACGATTAATATCATGATTAACCGTGGTGGTTATTTTTTATTAACGGTGGTGGTTATAATAACCGCCACGCAAAATCAATTAACCGTGGCGGTTTTTATAAAAAAAAAACCACCACCGTAAATGAGGTCCAGCCCAACAAGCCAACCCTAACGAGCAGGCCCATTGTGGCCCGATTTACACTTCCCAAAGATATAACAACAGAGCAAACCCTAACATCTCCCACTCCTCAACAACCCCTCACTCTCCACCTCTCTCTCTCTCTCTCTCTCTCTCTCTCTCTCAACTTTCTCCAACAGACAGAGAACGGGCCGAGGGCCTCCCCGGAGCTCGTCGTCGCACGGATCCAATGGAGCTCCTTCCCGCGGAGGCCCGGGCGGGGCTGCTTTCGGTGGAGGAGGTGGCCACCGGCATGGTTGACGGCATCGGCGGCGCCGTATCCGGGATCCGGATCCGGCTTTATTTTCCTTTTTTTGTTTTTTTTTTTATTAACGATGGCGGGCAAATAAACCGCTTGATTTACGGTGACCTTAGCTCCGCGGCGGTCGTGGAAACCGCCATCGAAAAATCGGATTTGACCGCCACCAAAAATCAATCACGTACTAGTGTGAGAACACTAAGACTCGTGGAATTCGTTAGAATTAAATCCTAGACTTATATAACTACATCCATTTGCACTATTTTTCATGTTTTATTTAACTATAAAATGTTGATGCCAACGACCGTCAACAATTAGCATTGTGGTTTTGGTGGCTTGCAGTCCTTGTAGAGCACCCCATCATTTGCTTCGCCATCTTATTTACTAAGAAAGTTGTTTAAGTGTTGTTGTATAATTTTTATAGGTATTCAGCCCCCACTAGCGATTTAGAACCTTTTAGTAGCCAACCTCTATTTGGTCCAGCAAATCTTTGACGTGAGATACATGACAATTTTTTTGATGATCACAACAAGTTAACCATGACGTATTTTCGATTGTTTATGACCAAAATGACCATCATGTAAAGCACCATTTCTTGTAGTACAGATACAATACTTGGAATACCTCCGGGTGATAGAACGGTATCTATGCGATTGCGGATCTTATTTGTGTGCATTAATAAATACCAACAAGCTTTCTGGTACTGTTTTCAGAGAAACGGTTGGTGAGTTGACTTTAAATCTAGCTTATCCTTGTATCATACACTTTTATCCTTTTTATCCCTTCACTCTTTTCTTTTCCACTATGAATTCGATCTACTCCTATCTTTCAATACGCTCAACACACGAGCTAGCGCAAGGTTCGAGCCACCAAAATCTTCAGAGTCTATCCTAACACCTGGCTATGAGTTGTGCTTGGATTTTATAAACATGTTTCGTGAAAAATCCTTCTCGGGAGAAGACGATGCAAAAACCCATACTCACACCTATAAGAGTTTTCACTAGGATGGGAATTCTTACATCCTTAATCGGGATGTGAAGCACGCTCCTTTAAAACACCCATGTCTTCTTTATAAGATGCTCATAAAATTTAAGTGTAAGAGGGAACGTTTCACTCATTTATAGTATAGCTTCTAAGAATGACAATAATACATCTTAATTGCACAAAAACCAATCAAACTAACACAATATATGGAGAAAGTAAATTTTGTCCCTAAGAGCATGTGCTCTCCTGCACACTGGAGTGCATCACGTGAGTAACGTAATTAGAGAACAGAGATAGGACGTACAATGGCAAAATAGCCAGCAATTGCATGAACAATGTAGCCAAAACAACCAAAAACACGCAGAAGCCCATGCATGTTTGCCCAATAATATAAAGCAACAGCATTCAAACAAACAACATACTATATGTTATACATGCCTATAATTTGTCATTTAGACCCTGAGAAGGTAGATGCTGAGCTCGGGCCCGCTGCCGCCGTCAGGGTTCACCATGTAGAACGCCTCCGAGTCCCTGGATCCCACCACCCGCTCGAACTTGGCCCTCATGTACATGAGGTCGCCCTCTCCGGCTGCGGCGCCTCCCGTGCCCACGTTGTCGCCGTCGGGGAGCACGCCGGCGCCCACGGAGACGGGCTCCACGGCGCGCAACACTCGCCACTCGTCCGCGCCGCAGTCCCGGCGCACCGCGTAGCCGCACTTGCGGCCGTTGCAGTACGCGCGCCAGGTGGCCTCCTCCACCAGCGCCGCCGCCTGCTGCCGTGGCCGCCTCTGGTGATGATGGTCACCTGAAATGCAAATGGACGATGAGTGATCGATCATGGTGAAAGCAACAGAGTATATATATGATGGATGGCCTGTGGAAATGGAAACACCGCCATGTAAGCATCGATCACCTGTTTGCTGTGGAGGTGCGGATGCCTTCTCGCACTCGAGAGCGAGGCGGACGAGTCCCGATGCCATCTCCCTGACGAGCGCGCCGGTGGAGTAGGCGGCGAGCTCGACCATAAGCGCAGGCGGCGCGCGCGGGTCGGTCTGCAGCGCCAGGTGCACGCGACCGCGGCGGCGGCCGAAGATGGTGCCCGTGACGGTGGCGCAGGACCCCAGCGGCCGTCTCCCGCGGCCGCGCCGCGCTCGAGCCAGCACGGCAAGGATCGCCGACCGGAGCCGCGACAGGGCCTCCCCGCGGCGCTTCCTGCCTGCTGGCGCGTCGTCTGGAGTTGTTGCTGGCCCAGCGGCGCCGGCAACGGGGCCGATGTACGGCGTGGCGCCGGCGAACATGGAGGCGCACTCGTCGTCGTCGTCGACCTCTTGGTCGACGGCGAGGGCGACGGGCCGGCCCTGCTGCACCTTGTTGGCGCGCTTCCTGAGCAGCCATTGGAGGTTCGCGAGGCCGCCCCCGGCGTTCTTCGACGGCAGCGGCAGCGGCGACGGCGAGGCAGGCACGGTAGCCGGTGACGCAGCGTGGAAGGCTCTTGTTGCCATGGCGGAGAAGCCAAGACGAAGGACCGCACGAAGCAAAGCTCGTGTCACTGTGACACTGGAAGGGAGGCGGGGGTAGCTCAGCCTCAGACAGAGGGTGGTGGCAGCTTTAGTACGCCGCAGCGTGACAGAAGAATCCGTTAGCTTTAGACGTGCAGCGCCGCAGGCAGCGCAGAAGGGCGGCCTGCGCTTTCCGCAGGCTGGTGTGCGCAGCTACCGCCGTGGAAACCTGCATAAATACTTGCGTTACCGTCCGAACGGACCACACGACTGCTGACGGCCGGTGGTGGTGCTGTGAGAAACAAGAAGAAAGAGAGGGAGATGGCCGAGGCGGACCGCCGCGCCGGAGGGGATGGGTTGGCAGAGCAGGCGGACCTACACCCACCAAACAGGCAACAAAGGGACGACGTGAATGCAACCAAAGCGATGGAATTTAACTGTTTTGCTTTCGCTTTCATGGCGGGAAGGAAGGCGACAGTGAGAGACAGGGCATTGGGAGGCGCAACGCAACGCCGGCCGCATGACGCGCGCGCGACACTGACATGCACCGCGATGTTTTGCTGTGCATGCCATGCCAATACGCCATGATTACGCGTTTCCAAGTGATCATCAATAGAAGAGTACGTCTGCCTGCAACGTTCTGGACCTATTAGCTTGCCTCAGTTTGCAGGCCTAGCTTCTATCCTTCGTATATACTCCCTCCGTTCCAAAATATCTCTATCCGGTTTTATCTTGCCACAACTTTTACTGGATTTATACAAAATACGTGCAACATTTATATCTTCAAGTAAATTTGTTAAAAAAACTAGGTTCAAAGATCTTTCTAATGATACTAATTATGTATGATAAATATTAATATTTTTTAATTTATAATTTGTTAAAGTTGTTTCTCGGGAAGCGTAAGTGACAAACATTTTGTGACGGAGGGATCATAGTATGCACGCCCACAATTTCGTGTAAAAAATCGGCCAAGCTAACTGTGCGCAATGCGCATATCTAAGTGACATTATTTCTAAATATACATAATAGACATAGGGTTGATCGAGTGTACGACTTGTGTAGAAAGGCAAAAAATAAAGATTGTTCACATTATGATTAAGAAAAACATATGGCCTGCAGCGCTGATGTGGAAAGGCATATGAATTATAGTGTCATCGTCGCGATGAAATTGGCTCTAGCCACATAAGCAAGATGTCGTCGTCAATGCCGTGTTGCCAATATAATGGAGTTCCGATTTCTAGTGGATTGCTTGATTTTCTGTGTTGTATATGGACAGTGGACGATCACATCAATGATTTAGATATGCTGAAAATATTGTAAGAGAAAATAAAGCCAGCAGAAAGCTCATGTACACATTATATTCTATATGCCGCGAGGGATATCTGCTAAATCATTGAAACGGGGATTAAAGAGGGGTAATCATGATTTGACGCTCCCTGGGCCGGGATATTTATATTTAGCCACCAAACAAGCCTGCATATATTGTTCAATCAATTATTATTAGATCATCATCATCATGAATACATACTAACATAGACATTCAGGAAATTAAATATTACTGCACATATACGTACGTGTCGTCGGTCGTCATATGGAGGCAGACAGAATAGTACAGTGAAACAAAATCTAGAAGCATCTAGAAAACCTTTGCTACTGTGAAGAAAAGAGCCACACAGCTCCGTTGCATCTAAGTCATGCATAACACTACACACAGTACATGGTCAAATCACAAAGACAATCTTAGGAGAAAGGAAAAGATCAATGCGCACTTTATTTATTTTGTTGCAATCGTAGCAAGCATCAATGCTGCAAATACCTTTTGGTAGTTGAGACTAGCCAGGCAGCGAAAAGAAGAGGATGTGTGCTCAGCTAGCCGTACCGTGTAATTTAGCCACCATAAACTCACATTGGTGAGGTAGTCAAGGAAGAGTAACAATTTTTCAAAGCAAATGACAAGAACCTCGGAGACGCAAGCGAACCGAAACCATGTATATCCACCTAATTACAAGACCTGCAATACGACCATCTTTTTTTGACAACTTGTGCCACTCGATCATCGAGGTAACACGATCACGCATCAAAAGCCAAATTCTGCCCATGCATATCACCTACACCCGTAGGTTTCAGTCTGCCGAGCTGCAACCAGCATCATCATAGTCGCATGTATGTGCTCTGCAAAAGAAGCCAACAAAGCGAGGAGCAGGCCTTCTGCCACTCTGTTAGCAGCAGCAGCTAGCAGCCTAGGTACTACTACGAGTACCATGCATTGCGTGACAACCTACAAGCACGGCATGCATAAATATGCCGGATCCGATGAAAGCAAGCACGGGCAGGGGAGAAAAAGGTTAAAAACAAATTCTTGATATCCAAAGCTTTTAGTCTGAGAGCCAAAGATAAAGAGCGCTCATACTTGATACTGAGCAGTAGCTATCATCCCTTCTGTCTCTCTAACCCATGTGCAGTCTTTAGTCTTTACCGAGACGTGAAGCTAGAATCCTGCTACTGCGTATTTTTAGACATGCAGGAATCCACCTTTCATCTTGCGCCTACATAAACTCTAGTTTAGTAAGGTTAACAACAAATTAGTACCGTACAAAAAGGTTTCAGAATTGTGATCCATCCTCAGTTACGACAATAATAAACTGCAATTATGTTTAAAGTTGATTCATAGAGACAGACATGGGCATTCTTTGACACGTCCGGTGGGTACACCAGAAATATCACCGGAAGTGTGCGTCCATAGACAAACATTGTTTGGCGCGGTTTGGAGGCACTCAACTTACCAGATTTCTCTGTTGCTAGCACCAGAGCATGGTGTCCAATGGCTAGTTTGAGAGCCACACGCCGTTTGGAATTCGATTGTGGGTTTCTTTTGGCGCAAACTCTGGTGAGGCACTGGAGATATCCAGTGGGTGCGCAGCCTATGCAACTTTGGCACAACGTCTAGTTTGGCTTGGTGAGGCACTGGAGATATCCAGTGGGTGCGCAGCCTATGCAACTTTGGCACAACGTCTAGTTTGGCTTGGTGCGCTGTATGCTGAGGTCTTTGTGAACCCAAACACATGTATAGGAGCCAAAGTTGTTCCTCCACTCACATATGCATAATTTTGACCGTATTCGTGGTTTGTTACTATTGAAGGTTGTCATCAAAGTAGCTTCGTTGAAGCACCATAAGAAGAATGTGTTGTAGCTCCAGAGAGAGCAATTGTATGTGTTCTAGCTCCAGAGAGAGCAATTGTTTAGGGCTCCTACGCTCGCCCCCACAGGAGGAAGCTGAAGGGCAACAATAGTAAAAAGGAGCTATGAAGAGTACCGAGTTGATTGTCCGTCTTAGGAGGCTAGTGCTTTCTCAGAGCTCATCTTGAGGGGTGATCGGAGCTTGCAGGCTCAGTTTCTAGCAGGAGGAGCGATACAAAGAACTTAAGATGCCCGCTTATCTTAATCGGCTTGTAGAGGTGGTCTGACCAATAGCCTATGGAAATGAGTCATTAATAAATACCCTTTCGCAGAGGCGGCCTGCCAACCTTTATTAACAAAACACTCACCTTTAGAAATGGTTTTTGCTACAATGAAAAAGACTTCGGATGAAAATATATAAATCTAGATAGCAAACCTATTTGAAGCAACTAGTCTTAAACATAATGTAAAAAATCATTCATGTTCATATAGGTCTTCTATGTTAAAGCTTAGGTCCTCGGGATTTTTATGACTTTAGGGCACAATGAGGATATGAAGAAAGGTCACCTATGAGTCTATGACCATAGCGAGTGATTGGTTGCTCCAGGGTACATGCGAGCCGGTATGGAGGGCTGATCCAAGCTCTTTCAAGGCATGATGGGAGTGTGCACTTTGGTTTGTATTGTTGCAGCTAGTCTGGGGCAACGACTACATCATGTGTGGCTAGGTACCCTTTGCTCAAGGAGGGTTCATCTAGTAATGGATGAAGAAAGATCACCTATGAGTGTATGGCCATAGGGCATGATGATTGGTTGCTCTGGGTATAGGTTAGCCTTGATGGATGGCCGGTCTAGGCTCTTTTCAGGCATGATGCGAGTGTGCAGTTTAGTTTGTTTGGTTGCAACTTAGTCTAGGACAATGGATGACAAACGTTATGTTTGGTTGCCCATATGGATCGTTTTCTTGTATGAACATTATTTCACCCTATTTGTATTTGGTTTGGCACATGGCACATGGTGTGTCAGCAACCACTATCAATTTGGTGAGGTTAACACCATTCTTAGAAGAACAAGATATAACAAACAAGAGAACAGAGAATTGTTTTGCTTGAGTTCATTTTGCCACGCATCCTTGACTTTGAGCTAATAGTCAACCACAAACGGCATCTACCATAATGTGCAACTTCTCTTGAGTTTTATTCTAAACCACCAAAGAAAGCAGCTAATCCGTAAGGTTCAAACTTTTTTCATTCGAAATCATTTAGGGTCTAAAATATGCAATACAAACTTTCACTAGAGTTAAATACAAAAGTAATACATTACCACTTAAGGGCGTGTTTGGCATGGCTCCAGAGCGAACTCCATGGCAGAGTCGGGTGGAGCTAGCCAAACACCCCAACCGTGAAATAAACTCCACCCATTCGCTACAAACTCCCCCGCGTGGTCTCCTGGGCGACGCCCCTGCTCGCCGCCAGCCCATCCTCGGAAGAGCTCGTCGGGCGGTGCCGCCTCCTCTTCCTATGCCTCCTCCCCGACGCGCGACCGCATGAGCGAGTCCTCACCTCTCCCTGGTTGTTCCCCGCTGGAGCTCGTGCGAGTCCTCACCTCCACGTTGGAGCTCGCCGTCGACTCTTCCCTAGCCTCCACCTCTCGGTGGTTGGCGCCGTCTCCCCTCCCCCAGCCTCTCTCTCTCCCGCCTCCCCTTCCCTCACACCTCCATCCCCAACTTCGGCGTTCGGATTTCTACATGCCAGATCCACACTTTGCTAGAGGCCACCCTACTCTTTGAAGTCGAGCTGGTCGGGAGGTGGTGGCGCGTGGGGAGCTCTCCACCCTGCTTGATCGCCGCGTCAGGTGCGCCTTTGGTGGTTCATCGCGGACCTGCGTTGGTTGCCTCGTCCCCATCAGCCGCGCTGCCACCAACACGTCCCGCCCTGCCGGACTGAGAAAGAAGATAAGGTAAGAGATAATGAAATGTGGGGCAATGTGTTGGGGGTAAAAATGGAAATTTGTTTAAAATTCATTTTTTTTTTGGAGCTGGAGTCACCATCTAGCCAACACACCCCATTTTCACTGTTTCAATGTTGAGTTGGAGCCATCTCAAACAGACCTTAAGTCACAAGTGACTTTGAGGTGTAGTGGTAAGGAACCAAGACATGAGGGTCGATGTTTTTAGTTTGAACCCTAGTGGCTGCAGGTTTTCTTAGGTTAAAAACTTTTTCTTGACACATTTCCTTGGTGGTTTGGGGCTGTCAAAAAAACTAGATATACTTGCAGCTTTGAGTTCGAACCCTAGTGGCTGTCGGTTTTCTTCCAAGGTAATTTTTTTGACACATTTCTTTGACTTTCTGAGGTCCTCAACAGATTATATATACTTGCAGGCTCACTAATTTCCTTGATGCATTACTTACGCCATTCTCCAACATTGGCAGCTAAACCGACAAGAATTTTTTCCTTAGCAGTGGAAGGGGAACGCAAGAAAATTAATTTCCCTTGCTCTCTATACTTGGCGGCTTTTGCTTGATTGTCACCGCTCAAGAAACACCTTCTTGGTGCTTTTCATATTATACTCGGCAGTTTTTTCTTGGTGTAGTGAGAAGACCAACTGCTGCCTCAACTGACTAGATCCTCCTCGGTACCCTACTTCCTTCCAAACCTGGTCACCCCGATTTTGACCACCTGCTGCAATGAGGTGCCACAACAATGCCGGACCGCTCAGCTCACCCAGTAGGACGATGATCGAGGCATTGACAAAAGGATGATGAAATAAATATTACACTCAACTTAAAGCAAGTATTATAATACAGCTGGCTGCTGGCTGTAAAGATTGTTGTAACCAACTCCCTCCGGGATGGTATTAGAAGTCATTTAGGACAGTGACACGGTCTCCAAAACACAACTTTGACCTCTCATTATTATAAAAATTTTTATGAAGATGTGTTATATGTATACTTTTATCAAAGTATTTTTTAAGACAAATCTGCTCATATAATTTTACATTTACAAACTCAACAACTTAAAAGTTATTGATGATTTATATTCCCGATGTTTGACGCAAAACCTTGTCCAAAAACGACTTCTAATACCAACCCGGAGAGAGTACCTCTCAACCAACCTGTTAAGTGGTTAAGTATTCAACGTTTAATACTTGGTTCACTAATCTGTCTCATAGAGTTTCTTAATTTCTGTGTCTAAACCGCTGTAAAGGTCAGTCTCAATGGGGTTTTACGGGGATTTCATGCACATTAAATAAGGTGTCACGTCATCACAAACTCACTTTTTGCATGAAACTCTAAAGAGAGAGAAGAAAAAAGTTTCACCATGGTGAAACTTTTGAGTGTTGTTTCTAATGACTTGGAAACCGTGTGAAATATCCATTGACAAAGAGATTAGATTTCATCCCTCATTAACTAATAACAGGAAGAGAGATTAAAATAGTGTAATAATCGATAAAACCTGTGATGAAACTTTGCATTGTGAGAGATGTTCATTTCATGCTTCACCTCTCTCTCTCTCCTTTCCTCTCCCCTCCACCTCGATATTCAACCTTTTTAACAGCCTCTTATAATACTTGCTCTTAGGTGGTTTCTTAAATAATGTCCATCATAGGGATGACCATATCATATTCTAGGCATCCCCATGTCTACATGGGACTAGGACAAGATCACTTAAATATGTTTTTTGAGATTACACAGTACACCGTAGGTACTGAACACGCACGCACACTCACCCTATGAACACACGTACGCAAACCCTATCCCTATAAGCACCTTCGAAGGACTGAGCCGACAAATCTTGAAGTTCACGAAGTCACCACAGACGCCTCGCTGTCGACGGGGACGTTGCCTACCACTTAATGCATAGCGCCGAAAAATCCTAAAATAAATTCAGGATAATGTTTCGCACCCAAGATTTTATAGTTTGAGGGCTGTATTTTATTCAAGATAAGAAAAGCATATGTATTGCATAGAAGATCAATTGTATACCCTCAATGGGCAGTTGCCTTTTATGCTTATTAGATGAGTGAACCTTTTTTTTTTTTTTGAAGGGGTGGGGAGATATTAGATGGGTGGACTTATTCTGTTGGGGTTGAAACTCTTACAAAATCCGTGCTAAAACTTATGTCACTATAACTCAGTCTATCATCGTACGGTGTAATCTGATTAAATTAGTTGTAATAGGTCACAACTACAGAATTGTCCATCACCGCCGGGCTCCAACCCCTTTACTACTGAAAACTGAACCGACGTAACCATAGCGGTAGTGATGTGGGGTTCAAACACTACCGGGTCAAAACACCGGGCGGTGATTCGAGGAGAGATCGCCGGTTTGATATCGAACCGCAGCAAGATCGTCACTGAACACCGCCGGGTGTTCCACGCACCGCAATATTTTTTGATCCAAGCAATGCGGGTTCGAAGACAGCCGATAGAGTTGATATTGGGAGCACCGTCGGGCTTTAACGAACCGACAGAACTGTGGGGATAACACTATCGGGTTAGATTGAGCCGGCGATTATATCGAAGAGCTTACAATGTCGGTTTACTTTGGACCCGTCTGAACTTTACGTGAACACCGTCGGGCTGATTTCAACCCGACAAATTATTAGAGTGGAGACTATCGGTTGGTTAATGCAGCCGACGGTGATGTTTCGTCTGCCGATGACGGTTAGTAATTCAAACCGATAGTGTTTGGTATAGTTACACTACCGGTTTGTTTCTCATTCACTTGTCGGGCCCATGCCACCCGGCGTTTTTGTTTTAATTTTTTTAAAATTTTGAATTTATTCGTGGAAATCAGCTATTTTTAAACCCATAAAAGCATCATATATACATTAAAATCGACAAAACATTACATGGTTCAAAGGTTACATGCAACTAACTCCACCTAATGTTCTACGAAATTTAGCCTAGGACATCAACTTCCAAATAAGAAAAACAATCACAATGGACATAACTAAAATCAAGACATCTTTCATAGGCCAAGTCGCAATTCTTCTAATCTTCATATCTATGGATAGATGCTTCTCATCAATCTCCGGGCTGGTTGATAGTCAAAGTTTTCACCATAGTAGGCCCTAAAAGCTTCAGCTTCCGTCTTGTATTTTTTGTAACAATTACCAGGGTAGCCAGAGACTTGAGCAGAGCAATCTTCCCAGGTTCGATAGATCCCTAGCACTTGACCATCATGCACTACATACCACGCCATGGTTTGCCTATACATGCAACCAAAATAGGATGTTAATGCTATATGTCATTCAGAAATGTTGTACAGTAAGATTTTTAACACCACAAAACTCATCAATTTCAACATCTATCTCATTGCAATCACACTTCGAGCATTAGTATGTCTTCAATCATGTTGTAAATGACCACAATGTTTAAATCTAATTTGTTCACCATAGACCAAATTAAAAAACATTTGCTACTATATAAGGATCCTGAACTGTTTGAAAGCAAAATCTAAATAGAAAAGAGAAATAGCAGGTTGGATTTATCAACACGGGCATTTCAACAAACAACTCAAAGGCATTGACCGACGCACTCACCGAGCTTCCATGCGGTCCGCGCTCCTCTCTTGTCTCGGTGGTGCGAGACGCAGCGCCCTAGAAGGAAGCAGAGGGCGCGACGGGCGTTGTTCCGGCGGAATCGAGGTGTTCGAGGTCGCGGCGTGTAATGGCGTCGGGCCTAGACGGGACGGCGTGACGCCGCAGACGGCGGAGCGGTGTAGCGGCAGTCCCCCTCGCCGACGTGGAGGAAGAACAAGCGGGTGAGGCGAGGCGAGAACAATGGCGAATTAGGTCTCATTCTCATAGGCAAAATCTCAAAGAACTAAATGGCTAATTAGTTCTCACCGTGGAAGGGTGCAGGACTCCGGCGCGGCGTTGGGGACGCCGGAGAAGAAGAGAACGGCGGGGCGCAAGAGGGGGCGACGGACGACTGCGGTGTGTGTGGTGGTGGTGCTCCGTCGGCGACGTTGGTGGGGAACGAATGGTTGGAATGACTTGGGGAAAATTTTAGCTCACCGCGCCAGCCAATATATATCGTCGAGGCTGGAAAGAATGGCGTGGTGTTCAAATGACTTATGAAATTTTCACCTCGCGCGCCCATATCTATAGTTAATCACCGCCGGTTGAGCAAAGTCACCGGCGGTGACATTAAAGGTTCACTGCCAGGTCTAAACGTCGGCTAACCCGACAAGAAGATCGCATTAATCGTTGCCACCTACCACCGCTCACGATGATAAGATCACACTTGTTGCCACCTACCACCGCTCAATCCCACCTACCACCGCCTATAAAAACAGCCCCACGCAGAGAGCCATGTATGGCCAATTGTGCGCCGGCTGACCTCTTCTGTTATTTGCCCATTTTCCTATCCACATATATGGCCTCTATTTGGGAGAAAGCCCTCCACAAAAACATTTTATTATGGGTAGACAGTGTATACAGCAGGTACTAGAAGGGTGTTTTTGAAGATTAAGCTACAACGTTGCTTACAGAAGTTGGGTGTGATGCTCGTGCAACGCCATTGTTGCATGGACCTCCGGATCAAGACGGAAAGCAGGAACCAAGTAGCATGCATTCTTGTGCTCCTCGCTCGGAGATGAGCCCTGTCTCCTGTCAAGCCTTTGCCGACACGGAGAGACATTGGTTCTTCACAGAGGTCTCCTATCGGCCTTAACTCGTGTAAGCATAACGGGTAGCATTGTAACCACCTCGGGCATAGGTGCTAGAAGAGTGTTTTTGAGGTGGTTATTTCTTAATGTGTTTGTACACTTTGCTTATTGTATCGTGTTGAACTATCAATTAAATGTAATGCTCTTGTGAAGCATGTTTAATCCCAGTTCAACCTGTAATTACTCGATGTCGTCGCGTAGAAATTTTGGCACCACTGTGGCTCTATTAGTCGGTAAACCCCAGTTTGGGGCCGAGAAATCTCAAACATGGTGGTTCCTTCACACATGGCATGTGCACGTCTAAAAAAAAGTTTGAGGCCGAGACGACACCGGAACGAAGATGGCCCAGCAAAGCTTATGGATGTAATTGTCTAGTCATGCTTCCGATAAAAGGGTTCATGTACCTTTGTGAAGCATGTATACTCCCACATTTTAGAAATGTCTTGAATTTTTTTACAACTATGTACACCCAAATTATGCCCCCACACAAGATCTTAGGTTTTTCTCGATCGATATTTTTATTATTAGATTTTCCTAGGCGATAAACGCGATATAAGGAGGTTAATTACAGCTTGTAAACTTATGAATTTTGTAGCAACCTACACACTGAATTGCCACCTAGGGCACACGAGACCATATGGAAAATTTTGGCACCACCACGGCTCTGTTTGTGGGTAACCCCAAAGACAACCTATAATTACTCGGGGTCATCGGCGTAGAAATTCAATTTAATTGAGAAAAATACCAAACCTTATCCAAAAATCTCAAACATCATGATTCCTTCACACATGGCATGTGCACATCTAAGAAAAAGTTTGAGGCCGAGACGACCTTTGAACGAAGATGGCCCAAAGAAAGCTTATGGATATAATTGTCTAGTCATGCTTAGATAAAAGGGGTCATGTACCTTTGTGAAGCATGTATACTCCCACATTTTAGAAATGTCTTGAATTTTTTTAAAACCATGTACACCCAAATTATGCCCCCACACAAGATCTTAGGTTTTTCTCGATTGATATTTTTATTATTAGATTTTCCTAGGTGATAAACGCGATACAAGGAGGTTAATTAAACCTTGCAAACTTATGAATTTTGTAGCAACCTACACACTGAATTGCCACCTAGGGCACACGAGACCATGTGGAAAATTTTGGCACCACCCTGGCTCTGTTAGTGGGTAACCCCAGTACAACCTGTAATTACTCTTGGTCGTCGCGTAGAAATTCAATTTAATTGAGAAAAATACCAAACCTTATCCAAAAAATCTCAAACATCGTGGTTCCTTCACACATGGCATGTGCACGTCTAAGAAAAAGTTTGAGGCCGAGACGACATTGGAACGAAGATGGCCCAAAGAAAGCTTATGGATGTAATTGTCTAGTCATGCTTCCGATAAAAGGGGTCATGTACCTTTGTGAAGCATGTATACTCCCACATTTTAGAAATGTCTTGAATTTTTTTAAAACCATGTACACCCAAATTATGCCCCCACACAAGATCTTAGGTTTTTCTGATCGATATTTTTATTATTAGATTTTCCTAGGTGATAAACGCGATACAAGGAGGTTAATTACAGCTTGCAAACTTATGAATTTTGCAGCAACCTACACACACTAAATTGCCACCTAGGGCACACGAGACCATGTGGAAAATTTTGGCACCACCCCTGGCTCTGTTAGTGGGTAACCCCAAAGAAAACCTGTAATTACTAGGGGTTGTCGCGTAGAAATTCAATTTAATTGAGAAAAATACCAAACCTTATCCAAAAAATCTCAAACTTCGTGGTTCCTTCACACATGGCATGTGCACTTCTAGGAAAAAGTTTGAGGCCTAGACGACACTGGAACGAAGATGGCCCAGCAAAGCTTATGGATGTAATTATCTAGTCATGCTTCCGATGAAAGGGTTCATGTACCTTTGTGAAGCATGTATACTCCCACAATGTAGAAATGTCTTGAATTTTTTTACAACCATGTACACCCAAATTATGCCCCCACACAAGATCTTAGGTTTTTCTGATCGATATTTTTATTACTAGATTTTCCTAGGTGATAAACACGATACAAGGAGGTTAATTACAGCTTGCAAACTTATGAATTTTGTAGCAACCTACACACTGAATTGCCTCCTAGGGCACACGAGACCATGTGGAAAATTTTGGCACCACCCTGGCTTTGTTAGTGGGTAACCCTAGTTCAACCTGTAATTACTCGAGGTCGTCGCGTAGAAATTCAATTTAATTGAGAAAAATACGAAACCTTATCCAAAAAATCTCAAACTTCGTGGTTCCTTCACACATGGCATGTGCACGTCTAGGAAAAAAGTTTGAGGCCGAAAAATCTCAAACTTCGTGGTTCTTAAATACTAGGTGATAAACGCAGTAGAAGGCTCATCACTATCGGTTTCTTAATTTCAAACCGGTAGTGTAGTTTCTTTCACTACCGGTGCAATATTAAAACCCGGCAGTGATATATTTCAAACCGACAGTGTAATATCTTTCACTGCCGTGAGATTACTTGGACCTTTCTTTTTCACTGAGTTGTGTGTTTCAATGATGTTTACCAGCTTTTCGGTTAGTACATAGAGCATTATATATTTATGTTCGTCCATGAAAGATAAGAAGTGCGTCGAAAAAATAAGAACTGTGCCCGTATGATATATAAATGCAAACATCCATTGGAAAGGAACACGATTGCATATATATAGAGAGGAGCAAACCGATTACAATATCCGATTACATATATGATAACAAAGACATTGAAAAAAAGTTACATATATGATAACAAAGACCTTTCCACGAATAGATCAATGTTCTCATCAAAGTGTTCTCATCAATATGTGATTCTTGCCGATGAAATTCCGATGGGATTTTGAAGCCCCATCGGCGCCTGTTGACGTTCCATCGGTGCTCTGTGAGGTTTCTTGTCCTCGATCTTACAAGGAGGGCATAACTCGATTTACATTGAATCCACAAAGAAGGCCGGAGGAGACATGCCAAGCAAATTTTCTTTGCTCGGCCAAAGCCGTGGTTTAGTCCAATGACAGCATGCATAGGCATTCGCTGGAGAAGATCATGTTAATCTATGAAAATCTCCTTTGATCACCAAAGGAGATTTTCATTGAAGCAGATTTTTATAAATCACTATGATCTTATCCGGAGAATGCCATGTCTCTCATATGGACATGTAAATCTAGCTATCTAGCCTCTCAAGCACCACGTAACCCGATGGCTCCGTGAATCTCATAAATGTTCTAACCTTCGACGTTGCTCAATCTTCAATAAGACTCTTGTAGCACCTCTTGTGTGTGAACCATTTTGGTGGCCTAAGATGCATAAGAACGATATCTGTACGTGGAGGGCTTTCTCCCATAGAGAGGCCATAGAAATGTATGTGGAGAGTAGCAGAGAAGATCGAGGAAGAAGAACAGGTAAATGAATCAAGAGTATCATGAAAGAGGACCAAGAGAACTGAATTGCAAACCTAAGGGCCGCACAGTCGTTTTTATAGGCCACATGCCGTGGTAATGACTGATCACTGCCGGTTTCAATTAGCACCCCGGCAGTGATATGGACGTTCACTGCCGGATAATTGGCACCGACATAAACCATGCACCGTGGCCGTGGTACGAAGAACGTGGCAACAGTTCTCCTGCCTGCAATGGTGCAGGGTCAGGCCGCCGTGGGCGCATCGTTCGCCCGTTGACAATGCAAAACACCGCCAGCTTCTCGCTTTTAACCCGGCGAAGATAGTCCATAACACCGCGCGGCGTGTGACCACCGGCGAAGATATATGTGATCACCGCCGGTGCTGAAAGTGCACCTGGCATTGTTATTACGACATTGATATAACCCGTCGACGCAGCAGCAGGGTGCTCAGCCTTTTCTCATGGGAAGCAGAGACACTGTCGGTTTAATTAAGTGGAACCGGTAGTGAATACTAGAGCAACACGATTCTCAAGGTTGCAGCCATGACGCATCACAGGCCATGACCTACACGGCAGCCTATATACGTATACTAAAATGAAAATTTATAATACGGAGTGTACGTGGTAGGTGAACGGGGTTAGTTGAACTCTTAATGCATTAACGCTGAGATAAAATTAATGATTTCAATAAATCAATTTTTTACAGATATAACAATTTGTTTCACCGTTTTGTTAATCACTGTCGGTTCATGTGTGGGCCCGACAGTGATCAATGAAGGTGGAGACTGTTGTCGTCCGCGCGCCATTGGAAACGCAACCCGAATTCGTGAGCGCAACCGTACGGCGCGGGAAACGCTCGGCCAGTAGAGAGATCGTGCGAATTCCAACCGACGATTGTGGGAATTCCAAGCGGTTGCTTTGACGTCGCGTTCGATCGTGGGAAAGTGGAGCAGCCGGCTAACTCACTATTTAAGCACACACTCTGATCATGGCGTTCATCCTTTCCAGTTCTCTAATCTAGCCACATTCTCTTTGCAATCATCAGCGCCATGGCTGCCTCAGGCTCAGGATCGAACAAGCGCACTAGGGAGGAGATGGATGCGGCGGAGGACAAGGGCAAGGATCCGGTGGTGGAGGCGCCGGCGGCCGACCCCGGGTCCGACTCCGATGACGACTTCGACTACGCCCCGCCCTCTCCTAAGCGGGACCACATGGAGGTTCTGGCCTCCCGGCTAGAGGTGGCGGCCAATGCCGATCGGCTAGCCGATCAACGCCACTATCGAGAGATAATCGAGAGGGATTTCACCCTCGATCTTCTCCCTACCTGCCTTCGAGAAATCGAAGGAGCCGGGCGGACGGCCATGGTCTTCTTCTAAGGGTGGAGCCACCTCTCGAAAGAAAAGATCAACCACTACGCCCCAAAGTGGAAGAGTTGGTCGGGATCGTCCTCAAGGCCTTGGCCAAGAAGGACGACGCCAACAGAGGAGGAGGAGGAGGAGGAGGAGGGACGAGGACTAGGCCGGCGGCCTTCCTCTTTTTTTTTTTTTTTTATCATTTTTATTATATGTTCTATTTTTTGTTTTTATATATTAATAAAATAAAAATTATATATATTATTGTTGTGTGTTGTTCCCTCCGTCCCCTCGAATATGTTTCGTTTCGAGTTCAAAGAGCGATTAAAATTAAATAGCACTTAAATTTGATTTGAATCTTAACTTGTTCAATGTAAAATTTGTCAAAAACAAACAATTAACCTGTCGGTTGTGCTTTGGAAAATACAAATCGCCGTTGAGTACCGAGGAGACGGCCATTGGGCGCAACGGTCGCCGGTTACGTTTTTTTCCGAGGAACCGTGTTTTGGAAACGCCACAATCATACCCCGTCCCCCCCCCCCCCCCGTTATCCAACACTAACTTCTCTTTCGTGCCCCTCTCACAGGGAAAGCCGGACTCGCCGCCCACAATCGTCGACATGGCCGCCACCCGGGAGGAGATGAAGTTCGTTGTGGAGCGCCTCAGCGCCGCCCTCACCAAGCTGAACGGCTTGGTCGACGACGTTGGCCTGCCAAAGGTGAATCTGCCCCTCCAGGAGAGGGCCAACTTCTACGCCCTCCAGATCGATTCTCTGGCCGATACCCTCGCCGAGGGGATACCGGCCAAACTGGAGGAAGCCGGCCAAGCGGGCAGCCAAGAAGGCCAAGAAGGCGGCCTAGGTTTTCTTCTTCTTTTTTAATGTTAATTTATCTGTTGTCTGACTTGTGTGGATGTGTAAGATACAATGATCTGTGTGGTTAATTTGCTAAGGAATCAGTTGTTGGTTAATCTGTTGCATGTCAATCTCTTTATCTTTAGTTAATTTGGGTCCCACTGTTTCCTTGTATCGGTTTAATATGATGCGTGTCAATCTTAATTTTCTATCATTTGCGTTTAACTGTTTCCTCGTCTTAGAAACCGCGGCCGAGTCCTATTTATACGCACATAACCCCTCGTCTCCGGTCCGCTCTCCAACACTCCGCTCTCCAAACACACTCCCCTCTCTACCCCGTATTCACAGTAAGCCGGCCGGGTCGGTGATGCCGCCGACGATCGACATGGCTGCCGACCGGGCGGAGAAGTTCATCCTGCATCGCCTCAGCGCCGCTCGCAACAAGCTCAACGCTGGCCGACCAAGTTGGCACCGCCAACGGTGAATCACCACTTGGAGGAGAAGTTCATCATCGCCCTCGGTCGAGTACTTGGCCGATAACCTCGGCGAGGGGATACCGGAGGCCAAACTGAGGAGATGGAGTCGGCCACCAGGAAGAAGGCCAGGCGGGCGGCCAAGAAGGTGGCTTAATTAGGCCAGCCGCTTTCTTTTTATGTTAATTTATTATATCGGTTGTTTTCTATGACCAGTTTAATTTGGTTTGTGTCGTTTGTTAACTGATGCGTGTTAATCGGATCTGTTTTACGTTGTTTGTTTTATTGTTCCTTGTCATTGTATTTTGCTTCCCCTCCCAAGTTAATCGCTATCGGTTCTAATTCAGCCCGGTTGTGTCAATCTTCAAATCTCTATCGGTTCTAATTCAAACCCGCGAGTGATCTGTGGTCCATCAAGACCACCGTCGTGGAATGATTCAACCCGGTGGTGATCTAAATCTTCACCGCCGGATTTAGTCGAGCCCGTGGAGTTTCGGGTTGTCCCGCGCCTGAACGGTTCATCACTACCGGGTGCGCTTCATCGCTACCGGTGGACTAAATTTCGGCAAGGATACCGGCGGTAGTGATGAGCGATTCTGTAGTAGTGGGTAGACTCCTCCCTTCCTCGCATAAAAAAAGGTAGACTCTGCTGGCGGCCACTATCATACAAATTATACCGCCAACTTAGTCATATGACATAGCAAATAAACACACTTTTGCCACATGAACCTTTGCTATTAAGCTAGTTCCACTTGTATTCGAAGAATTTATGTTTGTAGGTATAAACGTGGAAACAGGGTAAAAGTACGCCTAAAAGAGAAGGAAAGCGCACACCTATCATGACGCTTTATCAAGGGGAACGCCACCAGGCCAAAACCGGTGCGAACCAAGCCAAAGCACCCCCGAGGACGCGACCAGGAGGGGCCACAAGCCCACGTGCCGAGGCCAGCGCGAGGCGGGCCAAACCTGCGGCGGCCCGCACCCGCGGCGCCCGCCGTGGACATAGCCCCGATCCCACCGCGCTTTTGCCTTGACCCGCGTCGCTTTGCATGAGGTGTTTTTCGGGATGGCGCCAAGAATTCCCGCCAAACTTCCCGAAACTCCCTAGAACAAGGAGAACCCTCCATTTCTCTCTTGCTTTCCCTATATAAAGAGGCACTCGCCTCTCTTGTAAGACACCAATTCACATTCAATAAAGGATCACACATTCCAACACACACTTCACCATGTGATCCATCAAGTCACAGCACATTCCTTAGGGAATAAGACTCCACGTCTCACACATAGGGTGGTTTAGAGAGTGCCAAGACACTCAGAAGGGAGTGAGAGAGTGAAAGGTAGAGAGAGAGAGAGGAGTAGCGACCCCGCGGTCTTGTGCGGCGTAAGGATTTGCGACGCCCACCAGGCTGTCGGAGTGCCGGACCTATCGGCTCCCGCCTCCATACCTTGTACCTCTGCGGGTAATCTTTCGGCTTGGTGAAAGATATTCATGTCTTACCTTCAGTTACCATTCTTAAGTTCGACGCTATCATTTATTTTGTTGAGATTACGGGATCGTTGTTTACCTTTCGGTAAATGCTCTAGTAGAGGGTCCCTGATGAAGACGGGATACCTTGTACGACGCTAGAGTAGTGATGAATAGCGTAGACGTGGTGTCTAGGTTATGAATCACCCTCGTTTGCTACGCAATCCACGGTAGTGAGGTAGGGGATAGGTGGTGACAGCCCTATTCGCCCACTGTACTCCTCCACGTCCGGTTGCGGAGTAGAGCTGAGACCGGCATCGCTTGGCGCACCAAGTGCAACCCGGTGCCCGGTAATACTCGCAATAGAAAGAGTAGCTTGACTTAGTCTAAGTGCTGAAGGAACACATCACTTCCATGTTCACCTCCTATGCTTGACTCTCGATAGCTAGGAAGAGCAGACTTAGCACCCGTTCCCTATGGAAATTCGATACCTGGAACACTTCTGGGTGAAGTGCTACAACGGTACTTTCCGTGCGCTTGCGGACTTTGCTGCTTACGCTAAGAAATACCAACTCCGTTAGCTCCTAGCTAACTTCCTTGTACTAGGTTCAGTGGCGTTTTCTTAATATATTTTGCTGGGGAGGTTTGGTACACAAATTCGTGCTAAAATACAGCTCCAAATTCGGTTTTGTAATATCAAACTAAGGATATATACAAGTTCTTTAAATGGGTCCGTGTTCGACTAGAGAAGGTACATGCATACCGGCTTCAAAATTCTACATTACAACTAGTGTAGTTTCATAGCTTGGTTGCTTACAAACCTCAAACCTCTTCATGTTAAGCTATCTGAAGGAATGGAAGAACCGAACACTCTGTTCTTCGTCTTTGCTACCTGTGAATTCAAAGTTACAACCTTATATATTATTTCCAGGAGAAGACAGATTATAGTGATGCATGAGTTAGAACCATTCCATAAAAAAAAAGAGTTAGAACCATTATCTATACTATTGTTAAGAAGTAAAACAACATTTTCACCTTTAGGCATTATATTAGAGTTGTATACCAGATAGTAAGTTCAGTTCTAGTAAAGTAGAACAATGGAGTGTAGCATCCAAAATTCCAAATTAAACGAAGAAATTGTAGTATGCACGAACCAAATCAATGGAAACTTTATCTGTAATATACCTCTTTATCCCAGTTTGTACACAAGGTTACGACCATGAGTAACAAGAGTTGTACTAAGAGCCCGCAGTTAATGCCCATCCAAAGACCCTACTTGGCAGCAATATGCAAGAAAGTGAAATCAGTGAAAAACTTTTGGAAAAACTCGATCACTCTTGACTCATAGTAAAATTTTGAGGGAAAAGAAGAGCACGGACCATGCCTCCGAGACTCAAGACGAAACCTAAGAGGTAAGCTGATGGGATGCCGACAATGTAATAGGCGCCAAGGTTAATGCAAGCACCAATCTTCTGCCACCCACAGCCTCTAGCCACGCCTGCAGTTGCATCAAAACATTATTCCAGAGTGTTTAATTTCCCTGTTCCAATCCAATTGAAACCGCGAACAGTTTCTGATGTCCAAATAATGCCCGATGATGCTCAGCTATAGGCTATAGTAGATGAAAACATGCCATGTTCTGTATGCAGAAATGCAGTGGCAAAAGTTTTGGTAATTAATCTACTGTTACCTGAAAGAACAGTCATGATTCCATCGAAGAATATGGTGACTGCGATGACGAGCATCATCCTGGCCACGTAGCTCACCACCTCCTCCACGTCGCTGTAGGCGTGGCCCCAGATGTAGCGCACGCAGACCAGGATGAGTCCCACCACCAGTCCTTCCGAGACTGCCAAAAGCAGGACAACACGCACCGCAAGCCGCGCAGCCCGTGGTCGCCCTGCGCCCAGCTCGTTGGAGACGCGAGTGCTGCAGGTTTAGGGCCAACATAGCCAGTCAATTGGCATGTCCCATATGGTTTGGTTCATCATCATTCATCAGAAGGTACGTACCTAATGGCACAGCTAAGACCAAATGGGATCATCCACACGAAGGCAGAAGTGTTGAGGCTGTAAAGCACGACCATGTAATACAGGTTCAGTAACGAGACATGGCAACCAAGAGGAAGGGGAGGATACTGTAACACCAATTTCAACCTGATGGATAGGACGGACGTCTCCAGCTTGGGATTTGGAAGGAGGCCTGACAGGAGCACAACAAGCTCAAACGACCACATTTCCAAGCTGTAATTCAATCACATTTGCACACCGTCAGTGCCACATCTACCAACACAAGAGTAGAAGCTGATCGATGCAAAACATGTATCGATCGCGTACCAGACCATCAGAGCGGATGGGATCGCGAGCCTGAAGAAGCCGAGCGCATCACGGAAGGCCTCCGTGGAGAAGCCGGTCCATGTCTCCTTGCACGCGGGGGAAACCCTCACGTACACGGCTAGCACGGCCACATTCACCCAGTAGGAGATGGCGTTGCTCAGCGCGGCGCCCTTGTTGCCCATCTCGAGCGCGTACACCAGCACCCAGCAGACGAAAACGTGGCAAGCTGCGGCCGCGCCGGCGCTTGCCATCACTGGTTGCACGATGTTCTGCGTCTGCAGGAACCGGACGTGGCACTGCAGCAGGCCGTAGGCGAAGAGCGCCGGGATCATCCACCGGGCATAGGTGCCGGCCTCCGCAGCGATGTCCGCGTCCTGGCCGAACAGGAGAAGGATCTCGCCGGTGTAGAACCATACGACAGCCAGTGGGACACTCACCAGGCTGAGGAGAAGCATAGCGCGTTGCTTGTAGATGCCGAGGAGATTGTGTCGCCTGCCTCCGTAGGCTTGGCCGCACAGGGTGTCCAAAGCGCTCGCCATGCCAAGCTAGTCAGCACAGGCAAAACTGTGAGGTAGTCGACTTGGTTCTCGTAGTATTTACTTGAAAAACAAATCAATTGAAATTTTCTTTCAGTTTTGCTGAACAAAAACACATGCCCTAACTTAATGGCATTGGCGTTAGGTTTGTGAAATAAAATAGTTCATCGTCATCTCCCTCTCTATTTTTTTTTTGTCTAGTTCGTAGAATAGAATGAGTTATCCCACCATATTCCTTACAATTTACTCCTGTCGTCTTAGCAGTGCTTTTGACTGTTCAAGTTCACAACATGATGCATCCTATCGTGATGCAAGGTATGCCTAGATCTACGGAATCTAGCATGCATGTACTACCTATGTCCCAAAAATAGTGACATTTTTTGGAGAGAATTATGTATTTATTTTTAAGTAGCTCCACGCACTTGCCCGGCGTAAAATAGTGACATTTTTTAGTTTTGAATATCTTGTTTAACTGTTTGTTGTATTTGAAATTTGTTGTTTAAATATTATCTATTTAATTATGACTTTATATCATTAGAGGTACTATAATAATTTATTTATTTTATATATTTTTTTAAAAAGATTTGGATAAGGCTAGCAGTGAAACAAGATGCCAAAGTAAAAAAGTCATCTATTGTGAGAAGAAGAAGAGTAGCTGGTAGAAAGCTAGGACGGCATTTAAAACGGAGCAAAGGGAGTAAGAATTGGTAATAGTATGAGAAATGGGGTTAAATTAGTAGGGTGTTTGGTATGAGGATTCACTCCATTCCACATACTAGTACTAGTTATTAGCTTGTCAGGAATGAGGTAATATAATGTATCACCTATTCAATTCTACAACCAAATAAAACAAGGGAAGCATGAAAGACAATGGATTAACATTTTTTCTGGAACCAAACACCACTAAATAATGAACTCAGGGTGCACCACCTTATTTTGAATGGGTTCTCCGGTGGTCATAACTTCGCCAAGCATCTAACACACATCTTCCATGTAATCTGAAGCTCTATTGCTTTGTGTGTTTGAGAAGGTGTCATCTCTTCAAATTATTTTTTATAAAAACATGTTGTACTTCTTCGGTGATATCCGAAATGAATTAGGCCAGTACAAGGAGCTATTTTGCTGTAGACTGGCCAGTTTGCAATCATTGCTCTTATTATTTAGGTATTCTCATTCACTATAAGAAATTAAGAATGATTGAAATGGAGTGCAGAAGCACTTTGAGAAGAGAATCAATAATTGGAAAGGTAGTTTGCCTCTCTATTTCAAGCCATTACTAACAAATTTAGTGCTTAGTAACCATCCAACATATATGCACTACTGCAGAAAGTTTACCGTCTGGGCTTTCACCAACGTGAGATAACCGATGGTGGTATACATATCGTTGTTGGCTAATGACCTAGGGGGTCGGCGATAATGAACTTTTTATAGTCGTGATGGTCTCCCTCTTCTCCATTACAAGGATTTTACCAACAAAAACTAGATTATGTTTTTTTAGGTTTGAGGTGCAAAATAGAAGAAACAAAATAAGAAATACCCTCTCCATCCTAAATATAAGAAATCGAGGGTTGAAAATTTGTACAAAAAAGATAAGGTATTCTAGATCCTCAGCTCATCACATTATACATTTCCTCTAATCATTAAAGAAAATAATAACATGTAAATAGTCCTTTTTAAATTGGGAACGCAATAGAGCCGAACTGAGGATGTGAGATTGTGAATATTCTGTCCTTGGGTGGGTTAGTCCAATATCTTTTCTATCCCAAAACTGACTAGGTTTAACCAATTTAAAATTGATCAAGTTTTTAGAGAACAACATTTTTGGCCTCTCATAGATTTCATACGAAAAACATATTTTATGAAAAATCTAATAATATACTTATTTGGTATCCTAAAAATTAGTTTTTTATAATCTTATTCAAACTTTTTGTGAGAACAATATTATCCAAACTTGAAATGGTCTGATTCAAGACAAACACAAAACAATAGTTATTTCGGGACCAAGGGTGTATAAGGCATTTATAGAGTCCTCGCCAACAAGCTTAGGTTGAACCTTTTGCATGAAACATGGATATAAAAATATAAGTGGGTTGGCACAAAATGTGTGTGTTCGGTAGGGCCTCTCCCAATTTTTTTTTCAGCTTGTTTTTGGGTTTCCATGAAACCCACGTCACTGCCTGTTTTACATTACTGTCTATTTTCTATAACCAGCAGTGAAGAGCCCCCCTCCATTACTAGTACTGGTATGACACTACCGGTTCAAAATTTAGCAGTGATGAGGTTTTTTGAACTGAATGACTCGAACTGGGGTAATGACAGACCACAACTATTCTTTCTTAGCGTAGTAAAAACACTAGGTTATTAGTTTTCTACAAATCTTTCTACCAATATTTTTGTTATATTTTTTTTTATTTAGATACGTAACGAATATCAAGTCCCTCACTAGACGACGGCATCTAAAAGTCAGTAAGGTTAGGGTGTGGAATCATTTAGATAGCAACAGCCTGGAAATAATATCGGCAATGCGCAAGATGGATGCAATTCCTACAGAGAAAACCAGAGGACCACTACAGACAACGACTTCATGTAGGAAAATACAATCATCCCTAGTAAAACAATAATTGGTCCACTCAATCAATGTGATCAGTTGTCATCAGTCTTTAGAATCAGAAACTAGTAAATACGTACTAGTCCCTCATGGCATTTGGTCAATCAACTGGACTGAATACTAACGTGGGGAAATCGGAGCTGATCCAAATTAGATATACAGATACTGTGATGTTTCGCAATTGTTTTGGGTTTGTGAACCAAAAACATAAATAAAGAAACTAGATTTACCAAGAACATCATGCGAGATCACAAAATCAATAAAGCAGTTCATTGGGGCGTGAAAGTATACGTCGCCCAGGTTATTGGTACGTAGATATATGTACTTTACCAGCACGCTTAAGCCGGTGACGGTGGCGAAGGAGTTGGCCATGGAGGCGCCGGCGAGGGGGAGCTCGCCGAGGTGGCCCACGTACATGACGGAGACCATCTGGATCACGTTCTGCAGTAGCGCGCCGGCGATCAACGGGCCAGCCAGCCATAGTTGCTTCTTCACCTCCTCACACACCTCCAGATTCTCGTCCTCCCCGGGGTGGATGTCGGCGAGGAGAGATTCGTCGACGCCCGCCTTCATCGGGGTTGAGCGCGTGGCTCCCTTTTCAATCTCTCGCCTCCTCTTTACCTCTCAATCTATGTCAGTTGTGAGATAGCGAGAATGAGAGCAAGACTGGAACATATAAGAAGACTAGCAAAGGCACTGTAGCGAGAATGAAATTGGAGCATATAAGAAGACTGCAAAGGCACTGCACTGAGTCTGACATGTGAGTATACCACCACTACCCGTAACGAGCATCTTTGGAACTTAGCTGTTCTTTTCATGTAAATATTTGTTTAGATTGAGGCCATATTTAGGTCCTGTTTGGTTCCTATAGGAACTAGGGACTAATTTTTAGTCTCAATTATTCCCTAATTTATCCAACAACAAGACTAATGGACTAATTTTTAGTCCCAACTAGTCCCTAGTCCATTAGCCCCTCTTGAGAGTCTAATTGGGACTAGTCTGTGCTCTTGTCAGTCATCAACTCATTTGTGCACTTGTGCATGCACTAGTCAGTTGTCAGCTCTAGTCCCTCATTAGGGCATGTACAACGCATCCTTAAGCCCCGTCTTTATACCGCTAATTTTTCAAAAACAACCCCGACGAAGGCTGAGACGGCGGCCTCGTCGTCTCGTGGCGACGGGAAAGGCCCGTTCCCGAGGCCCGGACGTCGATTCCAGCAGCGTTGTACGACGGCGGTCCGCGAGTCGACGACACGGGCGGATCCTGCGCGCGCGCTGGATTCTATTTCTCATCGCGCACCCCCCCGAAACTTCACCGCGCCAAAAGCTCACACGCGGACGCCACCGGGCAGCGACCGACCCAACCCATCGCGCGTGGTCACGGCGGCGGCGGCGGCAGGTCGTGGTGGCGCTGGGTTCGTCTCGCCCGGGGAGCGGGGGATCAGGCGCGGGCATCGGCGGCGGCGCGGTCTAGTACTGGAAGACTTAGAATAAGGGCAAAAACACAATTTTATTTCACTCTCCGGGTCCCTAATGTAAGTTTGCTAGGTAGAGAAATTTTCAATTCTAAGATCAGTTAATTAGTGGAAAGTGGAGGGTCCTCAGTGAAAAAAATATTTTTATTTTATTTTTACCGTGGCTTTAGTTCCTGTGAGACCAATTTATCGTGGCGTTGTATAACTATATATAATATATTTATTATATTTACGATTTCTAAAAATCACTGTAAATATGTTTCAATTATTTATATTATTCAATCAAATAGCCACACATATGTAAACACAAATGCATTTATAGTTGATCTTAAGCTACACGCAAAGCATTAAATGGCTTTACTGACGACGGATCGCCTATCCGTGGGTTGTATAAGATGTCTTTATATCTGTCTATATGCCAAAATCGAGGTTCTGCAGACGACACGCCGTTTTAAAAGTTCGGGTAATAGAATCACGCTGCCGAAATTGGCCCCCGAAAAACCATTACCCGCAACTTCGGGTACCATAAATTCGGGTTCGGGTTCGAGTAAACCCATTCTACCCAAAATATATAGAATCATAGCAAACGCTCAAACATCATATAATTTGCCATAGAATTATAACTAGAAAAAATAAATAATTAAATTTGAGGCATTCGGCCATTGCCCATGATACTTAATCATCATAATTTATAGTTGCAAGTGCAAACGACACATTCAAAAATAAAATTGATAGTCACACAGGACACACGGACAGACCTTCACTTCACCCATGGCAATACCAAGTTGCCAACTGCCAAGTGCAATGCGCTAGTGTCAAACACATCAGACAATGAGACAAGAACAAAAGTTCAAACAAAACAATGATAAAGTGATGGCAGCAGCACTGCAGCAGTCCAGTCCTCCATACTCCAGCTGCACAAGCACATATTCAAAAGAACAACTCAGTTCAATTCTCCTTCAAGTTAGTTCTCCTTCAACTTCAAAAGTTCGGGTAATTTGGGTAGTTCGGGTACCGCGACTTACTACCCGAATTACCCAATAAAAGTTCGGGTAATTCGATTTGCTATCCGAACTCAAACCCGAAATTGCGGGTTCGGGTAGTTCGGGTTCAGATCCGGGTAGTTCGGGTTCGGGTAACGGGTAGCGGGTAATATGCCCAGGGTGATAAAACGGGTTGGTCAAGTGGGCAGCACATGATTTTGGTAAATTGATGTGGTAGACATCCCCACAAAAAGCATGACAACATTTTAATTGCATTTATCTACTCAAAGCTGAGTACATCATCACCTTCACTTCTAATGCTTAGACTCATAAACTAATACCATTCCACCTCTAATGGAAGGTGATGAAATTACCAATTTAATTATCTTAATTAAAAACTCCTTTTAATAAGGGAAACACATTACTTACAATCAAAAACATCGAACGAACATAAAAAGATAGTCAAACATAAACCGTAATTATTGGTTTCTAACTTTATTCGATAGATGTCATCTGGAACTATTGCCTACATTAAATTTTTTTACGATTTTTATAATAATATGTAGATGTCATCCATATATTCTATGTTGATATTCTAAATAAATTAAATGAGATATTAACATATCCCTAGCAAACATCGATTACTCATCCTATAAATGCATATGCATACTGCATGGCTACTTCACACTTCATTGATATATGCATCTAGCTAGAGTAATATTACTATCAATTCCATTGAACTTTTTGCAAGAAATGGCAACAGGAAGTGAAAATGGTGGCTCAAACCCAAAGAAAATAGCATCCTTTCTTCAACCCCTACCTTGTAAGTGCTACTTCTGTCCTAAGAGCTTCAAGAACACCCAAGGTCGTGGTGGACATATGGCAAAGTTTCACGGTGATCTTGTGGAGATGAGGAGGAAAAATGAGGAAATGTGAATAAGAAGCACAAAAGTTTGATCATGGAGATGCTAACACCGAACAAAGCATATTGGATGAGATACCACAACGGCAAGGTTAGACCATACATGCCCTTAGTCCTTTGAACTAAACATCTTTTAAATGGGACTAAAAATTAGTCCCTAGTCCCATGGGAACCAAACAGGCCCTAAGTCTTGTTTAGACATTAACAAACGAAGGGACTAAAAGAGTGAGTAGTTGTCTCTAGTCCACTAATCTAGAGGCTAGTTGGGACTAATAGTCATGTGTAGCGCCTAGTCCCTGGTCCCAAGAATCCAAAACACCCCTTAACTTACGTACAAATCTGAAACTATTAATTTTATACAATTACTAGCAAATATACCATGCATTTTTCTGTCCTATGTGGCACATGAGTTGTTGTAGTTGACTAGTTGGTGGGTCTTAGGACTAGTATTTATTTTCATAAAGAAGTCTCAAGCCCTGTTCCTCATTCGCTCTCTACTGACGAAAAAGGAGTTTGTTCAATCCGGCTTGTCCTTGCTGATTTCCTGTGCCTCTAGTGGCCTTCTTGGCCATAGAGGTGTGGGAAACCAGGGAGTTGAAGTATGAATGTATATACTTAGCTCTAATATATGGTTTTTAGTAGCTATATATGTTACTTTTCCTTCAAATCCATGCTTGTTGTGGGGGTTTTTTCACGTTGATGAAAAGCTCTTCGACATGGTTTATGGCATCAATCTTATGATCTCAAGGAAAATTGGGTGACGTCGATGGTTCTGGCGATGACATCATCGACATGCTCACCTAGACCTTGTTCTTCTTCTTCCCAGGAATAATGTCAGGGTTGGATTTTGTTCCTTCGGGTTGCTCATTGGGATTCTGTCCTTTCCTTTTAGACTCTTATGTTGGAGGTGGTTGCGGTCGGGTGGCTATCCATGTACATATGGTACATGATGGTGGTGTTACATGCAACTTCTCTCTGCGCCGTTCGTGTCCATATGGTCCGAGGCAGTGATGACACAATAGCCCCTAACATGGTTGCACTACTACATTAAACTTAACGGAGACAACAAGTTTGCTTAACTGAGATGGCAAGCCAAATGCATCCATCCAAAACTCACGATTAACCTGGCCATAATGGAAGCGGTTGGCCAATCACTTCAATTAATCTATTAACAAAGCGGGTAGCATAAGGAAACAACCTCCATTAAGGAATTAACCGAGGAGGTTAGCTAAGAGCAACTCCGGCCGAGGCACCCAAATCAGGCCTCTGCTCTAAACTTGGTGTTGCCCCCCATTTTGTTGGGCCAACAAATTCATTCCACTCTAACAGTAGCACCCAAATAAAAGCCCCCAAAATCCATACCTGCAGACAAAGACACGAGAGACCGACGTGTCATTGAGTCACCTTTCTTCCCCCTCATTCACACGTAGATCACGTTGGCACGCGGAGGGAGGCGCCTGCATGGCTGGGGAAGTGCGCCCGAGCAGCGAAGGAAGGCGTGGCCAGCCTACTCCCATGTAGCATATGAGGGTGGCTCGATTAGGAGGGGCCCTCTAGTATTTGCTGCTGCTCTACGCGGTAGCTAGTTAGGGTCGTGCCCACCCATCAAAGAGAGGAAAATGCACCATCGGAGGATAGAAAAGCGTGGTCGCTTGTTGGAGCTCCAGCCAGGGTCAGAGATCTGCTTGCCACTAAGCCTTTTGTCTCTGTCCTATGTTGACCTGGCCGTGATGGGGAGGGTAGAGGGAATGGGGCTCATCAGAGGAGAGGGTGGCACGTTCGCTAGAGAGGAAAGTGCCACACTCGTCTGAGGAGCCACCTTTGCTTCTTCGCTCGGCTGCCGTGGAGGGAGGCAACGTCGTTCCCTTCTAACACGGGGAAGCAATGACCACGAATAGTAGGATGGGGCTGAGCTATGAGCCCCTATGAATGGGTGTCGAGGTGGATTTTTGGGTGGCCACCCAAATTTTTGGGCCCCGCTGGAGTATGATTAATTTTTGCCCTGAGCCTCCATATCTATGGGAGCTCAGGCCCTGCTGGTGCCACCGGCCACCATTGAACCTTTAACGGAGGGTGCTGATGACAAGGATTGTGGTCATCCATCATGATCTGCATTTACCACAGTTGTCAGTGTCGTCGATGAGCTTCCTTCAAATACACAGGTGGCACATGGATCTAATTCATCGTGAAACTTCTAGAAACCGATTCACCCATAATTCCACAATTTACAGAAACAACAAGCAGTCACGTTTCCACTTTAGTGGAAACTGCGAGCCAAGTGCAAGTGGAAACCTACGCAAGCAGTTCATCCGTGCTAATAGATTTATCTACATCGGATTCCTCATCCACACTCAAAATGTCAAAAGAAAAAAAAATAGATTCTAATTTAATAGAATTTTTCAAAAGCGAGGGATACCATCCCGACCGAAACGAGATCCTTATTAAAACGGAGCTTACTTTTAGATTGAAAAAGAAAATACTTGTTAAATTGATTTGCTTAACAGGTGAGGCAAATGGCCAAATCCTTTGGAATGCTACTATCACCGGTGATGTAGTCACCTACCTGAATGGCAGAGGATACCATTGTAGTTATTGAAGACACAACTCTTGAGGTGCTTAGAAAAAAATGGAACTAAGAGTTGTTTTTTACCGATTTAATGAAAAGACGGTTGAGAAACTTGTCTCAAACTTGGATTCGCTGTTTAAATCTCTCTGATGAGCCCAATTTCGGCAAAGAAGTAATTTGGGAGCGGCAACTACTCTGTGAAACAACATGTCACAGTTCGTCTGACCGGTTAACGGAAGGGGATGACGAGAGAGAGGTGATGTAAGCTGAGGAAGGCGAACGGCGCTGGCGCTGCGCCAGCCAGGCACCGGGCAGCACCGGGCGCTGGCTGGGGCGGGCGACGGCAAGACTGCCTGTGGCTCTTGAAAGGCGTCGGGGCGGCGGCTAGGGAGGAGAGCAAGAGCCGAGGGTAAAACCCTAAATTATTCTTTTTTTGACTCTCACAACGGTCTGCCCTCATAATTATATGAGGGGATTACAGTTGCTAACGGGCCAAGCCCATCAGTTTTGAATACGCAATTCTAATTTTAATCAATAAAAATACCTAATAAAGCTATTTAATAATTAAATATCCAACCACGTTGCGTCGGTTTAGGAATCCTTTTGCTGAGTGTGTCATCTCTCCTCGCCTGAAGATTCAGCTCGTCCTCGAGCTGGAAATCTGGATAGATCTGATGAAAAAGTTCTGCATCTTCCCACGAAGCATCAGCTGCCGTCCGGTTCCTCCATTTGATTAATACCTGCAACTGCCCTTAACGGATTCTCGATTTCAACATAATTTCTTGTTCAAAGACTGGTGTACCTTCATGTAGGTGAGGTAGCTCAGGCGGTTCTGATGGAACCTCCCCCTGGTGTGGTTTCAACATACTGACATGAAAAGCGTTGTGTATCCGAGTGCCCCATGGAAGGTCCAATTCATATGTAACAGGACCGATGACTTTACTGATCTTGAAGGGTCCAAAGTATTTAGGGGATAACTTGCCTTTATATGATGATGAGATAGTAGCAGTTGATCTGGATAATAACTTGAGCCAAGCATAGTCTCCAACTTTGAATTCACGTTCTGTATGTTTAGCATCAAAATGTTTACGATAATAATCTTGAGCTAACTGTAGACGAACCTTTGGTGTTGTTTTTGTTGAGGCATGGTATGATGAATTATAACAAAATTCAGCCCAAGGTAGCCATCTTACCTCATCCTTAGGTTTGTCACCTGTCAAGCAACGGAGGTACATAGTGATGATCTTGTTAACCACTTCTGCTTGACCGTCGACTTGAGGATGCTAAGTTAAAGCAGGCGTTAACATTACGTTGGATAATCTGAAAAGCTCCTGCCAAAACTGGCTTGTGAATACCACATCTCTGTCACTTACAATGGATCTAGGCGGACCATGTAACCTCATAATTTCTGAGAAGAAACTTTGAGCTACTGAAGTTGCAGTGTATGGGTGTGAGAGAGGAATGAAGTGAGCTTACTTGGATAGTCGATCAACCACCGTAAGTATAACAAATTTTGTACCAACTTTTGGTAAAGCTTCAATGAAATCCATAGATATGTCCTCCCAAATCTGTTCTGGCACTGGCAAGGGTTGGAGAAGGCCTACTGGATGTAAGTGTTCTATTTTGTTACGTTGACATACTAAACATTCATTAACAAATTGTTGTATAATATGTTTATCATTCTTAACAAAGAAGGTCTGACGAAATCTATGTAGTGTTTTCTCTGAACCCTCATGAGCTGAGTCATGAATTGCATGTAGAATCGGTTGAAGGTGTTTGGATGATGGGGAGAGCCATACCTTTTTGTTGAACAAGATTAAACCATTACATACCTCCCATAAGGGGTCTTTTCCATTGATTATTGAGTCAATGAGGCTGATTGCTTCATTGATCAAATAATCTGAATTGAATTTTTGAGATAGCCAGTAGTGAAGGTTCCATATTATGTTGACGAGATAGTGCATCAGCAACCACATTGCTCTTCCTAGGTTTATACTCAACAGTGAAGTCATATCCTAACAGTTTGCTAACCCACTGGTGCTGAGGTATTGTAGATAAATGTTGGTCCAAAATATACTTTAAGCTATAGTGATCTGATCTGATAAGGAAGGGGCGCTCCCATAAGTAGGGTCTACAATGCTTTACTGCGGTAACCAAGCCAATAAGTTCTCTTTCATACGCTGCCTGTTTATTATATTTAGGAGGAATCTTCTTACTAAAAAAAATGCTATCGGACCATTCCCTTGGTGTAAAACAGCTCCCATGCTTGTTCCTGATGCATCACATTCTATCGCAAATGGTTTATCGAAATCTGGTAACTGAAGTACCGGTGCCGAAGACAATGTCGTCTTAAGGTGTTCAAACGCTGTTGTTGCCAGGGGAGTCCAATGGAAGGAGTCTTTTTTGAGAAGATTAGTAAGTGGTCTAGCGATTGTACCGTAATTCATAATGAATTTCCTGTAGTATCCTGCAAGTCCCAAGAATCCTTTGAGTTCTCGTAAGGTTGTAGGTTGTGGCCATGTTGTCACTGATTGTATTTTCTTTGGATCGACAACAACTCCTGCATCAGATATGATATGTCCCAAATAATCCAGTTGAGATTGTCCAAGTTGCACTTAAACATTTTGAGAACTATGTTGTGGGACCGAAGCACTTTAAAGATTTCCTCAATATGAATCAAATGCTCAGACCACGTCTTACTATAGATCAAGATGTCATCAAAGAAAACCAAGACAAATTTGCGTAGTTATGGTCCCAGAATATCATTCATTAGGGCTTGAAAGGTAGAGGGTGTATTACATAAACCAAATGGCATCACCAAGAATTCAAAGTGTCCATGGTGCGTCCTGAAAGACATTTTTTCGATGTCGGATGGATGCATGCGTACCTGGTGGTAGCCTGACCAAAGGTCCAATTTGGTGAAGAATTTTGCTCCTTGCAGCTAATCTAATAGTTCCGCGATAACAGGTATAGGAAACTTATCTTTGAGAGTATTGTCATTAAGAGCTCTATAGTCAACGCAAAACCGCCATGTTCTATCTTGCTTTTTAACCAATATAACAGGAGATGAGAAGGGAGAAGTGCTATATCGAATTATACCTTGCGTGAGCATAGTTTGACATTGTCGTTCCAACTCATTCTTACAGATGCGTGGATAACGATATGGGCGATCAACTGTAGGAGTACTTGGGTCCTTTAGATGAATGTAGTGGTCGTATCGTCTTTCGTCTTTGAGGTGGAACACCGGAAGGTTCGTAGAAGAGATCCTGCAATTTCTGTAGTAGTGGTTCCAATGGAGGATTAGAAGATAAAATATGAATACACGGTGGATGTTCGTCTCCTTTGGACAGGCTGTGCCAAATAATCGGTTGTCCTCTCCACTAGATTTGTAGAGTCAATTTATTGAAATTTCAAATAATAGTACCAAGTGAGCTGAGCCAATCGACTCCAAGAACAACATCATAACCTCCTAATTTAATATTGTAGAAATCTGCTTTGAAGATCTCATTTGCAATAGTAAAATCAATATCATCATACCTTCCAACATTTGTAATATGATCCCCGTTGGCAACTGCTACTCTTAGATTCGAATGTACAGGACAGGCCTCTAAATTGAGCCGTTGTGCAATTTCATCGACAAGTGGAGGCGTCTAGCGAGAGCCATCACAGTTTCCAAATCCGAAGGATTTTGTAATTGAACTTCCAACTGAATTAAAGGAGCTAATCCAACAGTATAAAGCATTACCTGTTGCTGAGGCGAAAGATGCTTCACCATATTCAGTGTGGAGATGAATTTATTTGTGTAGGCATCTAAATCTCCCAATTGGTGAGTCCCAATTACGTGACCTAGATGGTTGTGCTGTAATGGAGAACTAAACCGTTTGATGATTGCTGCTGAAAATTGAGGCCAAGTTGCTTCACAGTTCTTTCTCCCAATTGCATCTGATCGTTCTCCTTAGTTTCCTGGGCTAGAAAAAATTAATTGCATGCATTTATACAGCCAATGAGTTGGATCACCCTTACCCTCATATTCGGAAAAATCATCTTATGTGTGTTGAACTATCATTTTGGGGGATCGGGGGTTGATCATTGCTTTTCGAATCGGGAGTCTAAGGAATTGACGAGTCGAGGCGCGGTGGATAAAGGAATCATCATGATCCGGAAGAATCGGGGAGCGTTGAGAGGGGAGGTTCATACTTGGCGGCAGGGGGTGTTGATCTGGTCTCCACTGCGGCGATGAATCCATTGATGGCGTTGTGAACCTCCTCCAAGACTTGCTTGCTCCAATATGAGGCTATAAGAATACCTGGTATCCAGATACCAATGATCATCGCGGCTTCGTTTGACCTTGGTCAACGGAAGGGCATGACGAGAGAGGTGACGTAAACCATGCTGAGAAATGAGGCGAACGACGCTGGCGCTGCGCGCGTGGCGGCGCAAAATCCACCGGCGAAGATTACGCGCTTGCGCGTGGCGGCGGCGGCTCACGGCGTGGCGGCGTGGCGGCGTTGGGGTGGCGGCGGCGCATGGGCGGGCAGCGGCGGCTAGGGGTGGAGAGCAAGAGCCGAGGGTAAAACTCTAAATTATTCTTTTTCTGACTCTCACAAACGGTCTACCCTCATATTTATATGAGGGGATTACAATTGCTAACGGGCCAAGCCCATTAGTTTTGAATACTCAATTCTAATTTTAATCAATAAAAATACCTAATAAAGCTATTTAATAATTAAATATTCAGCCACGTTACGTCGGTTTAGGAATCCTTTTGCTTTGAGTGTGACACAACAGATTTTTTGATGGAAGAATATTAGATTATTGATTAAGACAAAGGAAATAAAACCAAATTGATTTCAAATTTCATACTTGATCAAACCATACGAATCAAGTGAGATTGCACCAACTATCTTCCTAGGAAAGCATGTTCTTGCAACACTTGAACAGACAAATGATGAGCTCCGACTCAGACTTGATGTCTTTTTTTTCGAAAGATCTGTATTACGGGGGTCGATTGATAAGCAGAGAGCAAATAAATGTACAAGGCAACCAACGTAGTGAGAATCACCATGGAAGCGAAGCCTAACCACACAACACAACAAAGAAATGAGACCTGAAAACCGAAGCAGAAGGCCATGGAAGGTCATCGTTGCCCGACCCAAGCATAACACGAGAGAAGCTCCAACTTCCTACCTCGCGCCCTGCCCAAGACCATGCGGGCAAAGCTGAGTCAAAATCCACCGCGACACCTTCAAGAAGATTACGGCGTCTTGCTAATTCCGTCATTGTTCGATCCCAAATGTGTATTCAGACGTATTCAGTATTCAGAACCCCGTTTTTCACCCAATGTGTACTCAGACTGAACCTGCTGGAAAGGCTTTCAGGAGAACACGACGCCCCAAGAGGGAAAACGGCGTCCTCGGGCGTCGCCGTCGCTAGGCTTTCTGTCCAGCACGGGTTTGATAGCCCAAAGAGAATAGAAGCAGTACTGCCTGTACCCCAAGCGCAAACATCAACCCATTGCGATGAGCTACCAGCAACTGTGATCTTGACATCACTGAGTGATTGAAAGATACGTAAATGTGCAACCCGTCAGAATGTCACCACCGTTGTTTGACGTCGCCGCTGACCAGGTTCAATCCAACCCCTTGCCAAAAGCCTTGCTAGAGGGCATCGGCGCCATTGAGAACAGCTCTGTAAATTCACCCAGATTTTTTTCCCACACATTGAGCGGCTAAATCAGTATCTTTTAGAGTAGTATATCTGCGTCGTCCACCCTACCGACCGAGTGTTCATTGCAAATGGTGCCGATAACCAGCCATACTCCATGTATATATATAACCGCGTCAACTGTGCTTACGTGCGCGCATCCCCATCTTGGGCACCGCCCCTCCCCCATTTTTTTTTTTTTTGATCCGAGACGCTAGGCCCAAATAAACCCGACATCCCCATGACGACGCCACCGTCTCCGTCTTGACCCGCGGTCTTTATTTATTTATTTTGCAACTTTTTTTTCATAGACACCTCATATAAACATACTAGCTAGCCATCTCTCACATAACGTTTGCGGTCCCAACCACAACCAACCCAAAATGTTAGAATGTAAGTGGCACGGCGGCTAGCAATAATAAGTAAACCAATGCGGCAACATCTAGGGTCGTGAGGGAGGGACAAGCAAGAGAGCGCTCTCATATACACACGGAATTCTTTGTGTAGCTCAATATCTCATATATCTCAGGATGTGCACCACCACTTTGTCGACCCATCTGAAACTTTTTTTTTTCCCATATACGCCATCACGAGCCCCGAGGTTAGGGTATTTTTAATAACACGCCACCACGATAATAGGTAAAATTTGCCTCGCCACCAAAACACCACCTCCTGCAGCATAGCTAGATCCGTAAAGTGTTTTTGATAGGGAGCCGATCCCATGATTTTAGAAAAAATTTTGAAAAAAAAAAATCATCGGAATTAGTACGAAAAAGACTAAGTGGATCTTAGCTGGTCGAAATAAGTTCTTCAATAATTTGTCGGCGCCCCTATCCATAAATGGACCACTATAATTTTTTTGTGTCGCCATCAAGGGCGCATGCGGCCATTTACATCTTTTATTTTGAGAAGGGGACCGCGTGAATGGAGAGCCCACTTGTGCGAAACCCCAGGTCCCCGGCTCGGATACCAGCCGGCGCCGTCGATTTTTTTTTGGCCCTCCGTTTTTTTTTGAACTCATCCTAAACCATAAGATGGCAGCTCCATGCAACGAGCGAAGATATTCCACCATCCACACAATCCAAATCCACGAATAAACAAAGGGGAGGGGCCACCGGCCGGCCAATCCAAGATTTAAATTAAAAACAGTGTTTTTATGGTCCGCACGCTCTTCGCGCCCATATAAATTCGAGGGAGAAAGGAGGGCCCCTCCATGCTCATACTAGCCATCCCATATTGTGATCAATGAATCATCTCTGCAAGCCGGTCAACAAGATACATATCACTTTTTTTTTGCGGCATATTTGCTAGTAGATTCTGCTGACAGGCGTTTGTGGGAAGAAAGGATAGGAGGAAGAGGGTGCTAGGGTTGGGGGCAGGAACCGCCACAGGACGCTTAATCAAAAGGCAACTCCTGTTTACCTGAACATGGGAGTCGGAGCTCAGAACGAACGGAAACAGATCGGTGATTTCAGATGCCCAGCCTTGATGTTTTGTACATCCATTTCTTGTCCATGGCTGCGAACCTAGCTAGCACCCACATAGCGAAAAATGGCATATATAACTACATAGTATGGAAAATAAATGCAATTGGGTAGCTATAGATCTTATTTCTCTCCTTCACAAAGATCTAGATCTAGAGAACAAACACAAAAAGCATGGAAAAGAGAGAAGAACGAGGATTGTTGGGCGAATCAGGTCTTGAATGAAGTTGTTCGAATTATTCCTTGCTACAATTTGATATCAATCAAAAAGATAGATTGTGCCTCTAAATAATTCAGATTACAAGTACTGATGTTGAACTTCTGTCGTCTGCTAGTGCATAGAAAGTGGTATATATAGTTTCCTAGTCTTTCATCGCTGCCACTAGCTTGAATCTTCAGTTTCGTGATTTGTGAAATTCAGAGGAGAGGAACTGGACACCCTGCCTTCTGCCTTGGTTACCTGCACAATCAATATTTCAAATACATGGCTAATATGCATGCATGCATACAAACAATGTAAAATAGCTGAAGAGATTGTCTATCGAAAACAGTAGAGTAAAAATTACCTTATAATCAATAGCAATTTTACTTTTTTTTGGCATAGTTTGGTTTGACAGAGTTATTATCAAATGAATGGAATCAAATGTAAAACAGACTTCTCAATAAGAGAAAATAGAATGACATTCTAAAGGGCAAGACAACATCAGTTTAAGTGTCGAAATGTATTGGCGTTGTATCTAGGTGCGTAATTTTGTGTAGTACTCAATCGGTACAAGTTAAAATATATGGAGAAGTAACACCTGATTCAGCATAAATACGCAATGGTGCTAGAAGTGCTCTTTGTGCACATACCTCGTTATCCCAATTGGTAGAAAGCGTGATGATCATCAGGAGTACGACTTGTACTATGAGACCACAAATGATGCCCAGCCAAAGACCCTATTTGTTGAACCAACGCATCACATCAGTTAACAACAACTGGAAACTGACAGAGTTAACACCAACTCGATCTAGATGCCAAGAGTTTGTGGTATTCAAATAAATAAGCAGAAATTAAAGCGCACCGTCCCGCCAACATGCAAAATGAAAGCTATGAGATAAGCCGAAGGGATGCCGATGATGTAATAGGCACCAAGGTTAACACAAGCACCAATCTTTTGCCATCCACAACCTCTTGCAACACCTGGAATGACACCACAAGATGGAAACGCAGGCCTTTTATTATAGAGTAGAATTTTTTTTTTGCTGAATACAACGTATAGTAGGTTAAAATTCTACAATCTCGTTATCTTAAGTTGTAATAATTACGTAGTAAACTACTGCTTTTTTCAAAATGTAGGGCGCAATTTAAATTTTATAACATTTAACTAATAACAACTAGTCTTGCAAAAACATGCTTATTTGAGACTATGCTTACATGGATGTTCTTTCTTCCTATGATTATGGATTTATGAATTGGTTGTTGCTAACAATCAATATAATACATACCTGAAAGAACACACTGGATTCCATCAAAAAAGTTGGATACTGCAATTACTAACATCATCCTGGCAACGTATCTCACCACCTCCTCCACATTGCTGTAGGCATGGCCCCAGATGTAACGTACGCACACTAGGATGACGCCCATGACAAATCCTTCCAAGATAGCCAAGCTGACAACAACACGCACCGCAAGACGGGCAGCTTGGGGTCGTCCTGCGCCGAGCTCGTTGGAGACGCGAGTGCTGCGGCATGCATTATATATTAGGCACACGGTCGACTCAACTTGCTAGTTCATGATGTGTACGTTGTGCATATTATATATACTAGCTATGCATTTATACTACAGTATGGATAATACAATAGCAAGGCTATGTATGTATATAAGTTTACCTTATGGCGGAGCCAAGGCCAAACGGGATCATCCACACAAAGGACGAAGTGTTGAGACTGTAAAATAAACTTGGCATGATTGCAATATATATGTTCTTTACCAACGAGACAAGCATGCGTGGTAGCAAAAAGCGTAGAACAACGATCAGTAACTTCAGTTAACGAATATAACAACCTGATTGATAGCACGGACGTCTCTAGCTTGGGGTTAGGCAGAAGGCCTGAAAGGAGAACAATGAACTCGAACGACCACGTTTCCAAGCTGCATTACCAATATATACATATAATCTGGTCATGTTCATGCCATAGATATGTGGTTAATTTCTTCAGATCATCATCATCGAAAACTCATAAAAAAAATGTATATCACGTACGTACCAGACCATCAGAGCGGATGGCACTGCGAGCCTGAAGAAACTGAGCAAATCACGGAATGCCTCCGTGGAGAAGCCGGTCCACGTCTCCTTGCACGCACCCGACACCCTCACATACGTGGCCAGTATCGCCACATTGATCCAGTAGGAGATGGCGTTGCTCAGCGCGGCGCCCTTGCTGCCCATGCCGAGCGCGTACACCAGCACCCAGCACACCAGCAGGTGGCATGCCGCGGCGGCACCGGAGCTCGCCATCACGGGGAGCACGATGTTCTGCGTCTGCAGGAACCGGACGTGGCACTGCAGCAGGCCGTGCGCGAAGAGTGCCGGGATCATCCACCGGGCATAGGTGCCGGCCTCCGCGGCGATCTCAGCGTCCTGACCGCATAGGAGGAGGATCCGGCCCGTGTAGAACCAGATGACGGCGATCGGGACGCTCACTGCGGTGAGTACCAGCATGGCTCGTTGCTTGTAGATGCCGAGGGGACGATACTGCCTGGCCCCAAAAGCTTGCCCACACAGAGTGTCCAGTGCACTAGCCATGCCTAGCTGTTCAAGAGGCAGTACTGAATTCAGTGCTTCGGGGGCACGTACAAAAAAAGAACGCCGCATTTTCATGTGTCAAGTACATTGAAAAGAAAACGAGCATATTTCAAAAAAAAAAAAGACCTTGTAAGTTGGCAGTAGGATGAAAGCAGTTTGGATCCCGCAGCATAACGCCACGCTAAAGGTATACGAGTTGTGGCTGTGGCGGAGAAATGGATCACCACACTTTGTGGAGGAGGCGGGGAACCAAACGCCCCCGACAACTTTGGCCCATGCTCCTAGGTGACGAGATACGGAAGGATGCATTGTACATAGTTTTCACCTCCAAATCATAGATGAATTTGCCAAACACTTAGATTAAATTCAGTTGATTATAATACGAGGAGAAAGAATATGTGTGGGTGGATTATTTAGAGGAGTTGTGGGGATCTCACAACTTGGGAAATCACAAGTTTTTCTTCTGACTGCTTTTGAGGGAGAGATCAAACACTAGGAATTTACTTAGAAGAAAAAACATGTTGGATGATGACAGTTGTGTCTTATGTGATGGGGGCTGTGAAGAATCTAGCTTCCACCTGATCTTTAAGTGCCAGGCATCTCTTGGGACCTCAATTTAAGCCCCATGGACATGGTTATACAAGCAAGACAAACCTTCAATAGTATCATGTTCAGGGAAATATTCATAATGGCGACCTGGTGCATCTGAAACACAAGAAATGGTATTATCTTTGACACTAAATGAAGGGACCTCAATTGATGGAAAAGAGACTTCAAAGATGAACTTGGTTTGGTGTGTATCAAAGCCAGAGGTAGTAGGCGTGTTCTTTTATTCTTGGAGAGATAGCTTGTTATAATGTTTTGTTCATTTCTTTTGGGCATAAATGCCTTGTAATCTTTTTTTGTACACATACATTCTTTCATTTAATTAAAAATAAAAAAATAGGTAGGGAAGTTGATTGGTAAGGACGACTGTCCAACCGCCCTTACAAATTGATTGTTAAAAAACGGTAAAAAAAGATCCTACTACCCCTTCATATGCTTAGATGTCCCTACAAATTGATTGGTAAGGACGACTGTCTAACCGCCCTTACAAATCATTGATTTATAGAGACGGCTAGGTAGGGGTGGCTCGTTCAATCGCCCCTACAAAGCATATTGAGCCGTCACTAAAAAGGTTGGTTGGCGTATTGCAACTCCAAGATCAGTTAGACTGATCGAGAGATCATTATGGATGATTTAGAGCCTGTCCTTCGTCGACAGAGATTGAGAGCACCTCTCGGGAAGACCCATCGGGGAGATGCACGTCGAGGTTGTACTAGCATCGGTAAGGCCACCTAGAATGTCGTTGGATCTCCTAGAGAGATGTGATGAACAACAAAAGAGTGTAAAAGTGGGCACAAAAGGATAGTAGTTGTAAAAAAGTCAGATTGTGTTGGATCTTTTGATTGGTCATGATCCTCTGAGATATATAGAAAGAGAAAAGGGTCGTAAAGTAGGGTACAAAGGAATAGTAATTTTTAAAAAAGTCAATCGTGTTGGATCTCTAGATCGGACATGATCCTCCGAGATATATATATATATAGAGAGAGAGAGAGTAGGGTCTTTTTTGAATCTTTATAAAGAGGATGGTCTTATCGAATAGGAAACATATCCCAAACGCATTTTGCAACTTTTGCAAGTTCAAACTCGAGTCAGAACCTATGTGGACTCTAACTGTCAAGTCTCGTACTGGGCAAGAAAATTGGCTTGTCTAATTATATCAGGCTCGGGCATGCTAGTTCGGTGAAGTTAAGAGAAATTGCCACTTTTAGCAAGTTGAGCTCAAAACCATTGTTTTGTCTTCCGAACTTCCAAACCGACAGTTCAAACTATTTGTTGACCGTTTTGACACTAGGAACGTCTTCATGAAGTCCTCCTTATGTCATGGCCACTTTTGATTGTCAACATATATGTTCCTCCATTTTGAGGCGAGGTTTATGCTAACCTGAAAATATAATAGCTATGATCAACAATACATCGGGCCTATATGTCCCAAGGGTATTTGGGTGACACTTGCTTCTTGCTAAATACTTCGAAATATTTCTTCAAATGTTCCCCATTAATTGCCCTAAGAAGACGATCAACTAGAGACATCTCTAACATATATGAATTTCTAAATACCACTTTGATTACCTTTTGTTAAATCTCTTGGCTCTTCGACCACTTGCCAAACTTGCTGCTTAATTTTCTTCCCAATGATTGTTTTCACTTTCTTGGTATAAGCATGAGCAACTCTAGCCTTCTCTCTCTCTCTCTCTCTCCTTTAGAGTTTGTGTTCTCTTATTTTGAGTCACATCTTCGATCTTGTCCATCGTCATATCAGGATACATAACAACGAATAGAGCGCTTTGCCTTGCCAATATATACACATCTAAATTCAATTGGATGTGTAACCCAGCTTGTTGCCCATATACCTACTTGAAAGGAGTAACTTCGGTAGCATCATGCCTAGAGATGTGATGAGCCCATAGAGCCTCAGACACTTTATGCCAGCTTCTAGGACTATGCACAATTTTCTGTTTAACTAGCTTGATAGAAGTTTTATTGCCCACTTCAGCTTGACCATTATCTTCAACATAATATATAGACAAACTGAGCAACTTAATCTTATATAATTTAGCAATCTCACCTCATTTGACACAAAAGATGTTGCTTGATCTATAGTTAATGTCTCGGAATGTTGAATCTATCAATTATATGCGTAGTAATAAAATCAATCACCATTGTGTGTCATATTTTTCAAAGGAACAACCTCGATCAATTTAGTAAAATAATCCATAGCAACCAAAACAAAGCGATATGATGTCGCTTTGATGATAGGACGAATCTGACCAATAAAATCTAGCCCGAACCCCTAAATGCCCATTATATTGTTTGAAAATTGGATGCATCAATGTAGTAGGGACCAGCTGAGCAAAACAACCGTTGGCAATGTTCCTTCATAGCCCTTGTAGTAGCAAAATAAATCGGCAATCATACTGGGCAATAAAACCCACCCGACGCAATAGGCACTCTATCTTCAGAGCTGATTCATGCACACCACAGATGCCTGATCACTACCCAATCACTTCATCAACAAATCATCAGCAATTCTCTCATATAGTTCATCATTATGCGAAATAAATTCGAATGTGCTCCACCAAACACGGATCACGTGGATATGCAATAATGGGGGTCCTCTAATCATCCAAATTGGCACCAATAATGGGAGTATGCACAAACACTAATTTAATGGCCCTGCGAGGTGACCATCATATATAATGCCTGGAGCCATGAATGCGTGGATCATTTCTCTACCAGCCATGAATTTCGCAAAAATCATGTAGCAAGGGAGATAGGAGCATGGAAACATATGTGGTGTGATGTGTTGTACTGTATTAGTAAGACTGGCGCCATTTAATTAGCGTGCTCCAGATAAAGATTTTTGGCTCCTCTCGGTGCGCGCATGCTCCTCAGTCCTCCCGGTGCCAGCGGCGGCTACCAGGCCGGCCACCCCGATTGGAAGAAGATGTGATTCTATGCAAACCAAACTAGACAACCAAACACATTATTTGCTAGCCGGACTTAGGTATGGGCAACCAAACGGCTAGAGGCTGATTTGGTGGGAGCAGACTAAAGCTAGCCAGGGTACAAACACGCCATAAAACCAAACACAACATAATTGATCTCAGACACTACAATGCGTATATATTAGCCATGTAAATGAGGCATATAGAAAACTATCGATGTCGGGAAGGTTAGCCAGAAGAGGTTCATACCAGCCGGATGAAGCCGGTGACGTTGGCGAAGGAGTTGGCCATGGAGGCGCCAGAGAGTGGTAGCTCGCCGAGGTGGCCGACGTACATGAGAGAGATCATCTGGATCACGTACCGCAAGAGCCCTCCGGCAATCATCGGCCCCGCCAACCATAGCTGCTTCTTCACCTCCTCTCGCACGTCTAGACTCTCCTTGCATCGGTCAGCAGCGAGGAGAGCTTCCTCACCGTCACTCCTCACCATCACTAAGAGTGAGTCATTTGTTTGCCTTCTTGCTCTCTATTTCTAGGTATTTATCTTCTGACGAGAGTGCTCGATTCTTTTCAGGACCAGTAGAACATAAATCATAAATGACCGAAAAGTTTGCTTCTCAGTGTTCCTGAATGCTAGCCGTGTAGGCTATAGGCTGTAGCTATACTGATCCTGATGTATACTGTATATATGTAGATGCATGCGTGCGGTAGAGACCGCGTGAGCGGATAAAGGACAGAATGAAAGAAGGGATCGAAATTAAGAAAAATAAAATAAAAGAGATTTTGAATAGTTCAAAATTCTTAGTGCCAAGAGAAGCTATTTTACCAAACGACTCACCAGAACCATTTAGCTGTACCAATCAGGTCCTATAAAGCATGACACAGGCACATGCATGGCCATAGTCCTTGGCGGTTTGATTTTGGCATTCAAGGAAATTCCTGGCCGCCAAAGCAATTCAGTATTCTGGTAGTGGCAACGCACAACATGACCAGTTGGCTAGTACTATGCCAGCCCCATTTGTTCACAATCCAAGATATAAATTAGAAAACCACCACTATGAACTCACCGAATTTCCTACCACCATCTCCTTTTTCAATCGATACTGCTACACAGCGTACATGGTACATCCTTCCACATACCTTCCTGATGTGACAAGTTGCCCTGCTCCGTTCAACCTGACACACCAATCCGATGATTTACCCTACTTCGCTCCCCCTGTCCCGATTGCCCTTTCCGTCCACCCCAACCCATTGGCCCTCTTTGGTCATCCCCTCCACTGCCTAGGTGGATGGGTGTCATTCTCGGCCTCTCTGAGCTGTGGTTGTGACGCAGGGGCAACGATGATGGCAGCATAGCGTGGCCACAAAGTGCAGGAATCTATAACATGAGTCATTGCACGCCAGTGACGGGCGCTATGTAAGAAGTGACGCTCCAATAGTGGCCAGGCTAGCGCAGGCCCATTAGGTCGCCTTGCTTGTCGTGATGCGACAATGCCAAGAGGCGGTAGGGCCATGCCTAGGCCAAAATGTCAGGAACGAGACATCACACGAGTAAGGTGTAGTGCCTCCACTTCACTAATCTATAGGTTTTGCTGAAAAGTATGGTTCGGTTGATTTCTTGTGAGCGAAAAATTAAAGTATCGTTCGTTGATTTATTGTGAGAGGAAAACCATGTACCATAGCTATTAAGCCAGACCAATAAGTTCAAATGAACAGGATCTATAGAAGTCACATCCATTCATTTAACGGCCTTTCAATATCAATCAAACGTGGGTGGTAGAAATGATATGCAAGCATTATTAGCGACCATAAGTTGGCATGTCTTTTTTTTCACTCCACTGAAAAAACTGGTGGGATTGCTCACGTTTTTTTAAAAAAATAGTCGACGGAGGGGAGAGAGTCCCCACCTAGCATTTCATTTCATTGATCGGAGCTTAGGGTGGCGCAAATATTACGCTGCCCGAATAAACATGTGATGGAAATCTAATCTTGAGTTTACATTGCGTTTGTTGGATGCGGCCTTTTGGAGGACACGGGTGCCATATACTATTCCTAAATCCATGTATTATACGCTATTGCGTAAGCAGCTTTCTACGTCCCTGCTTCTGCTATAAATATGTTGCTTGAATAATCAAGGGGCGCATTTATGTATCAAAATCCAGATTGCAAGTGGCAATGCTAATAAGTACTGGTGTAGTGGTGTAAGTGGTCCAAGTTGTCGTTTGCAGTTGGCTTCACCACCGGTGGTTATGATAGAACTTCAATTTCACGTTTCGGATGCGGGAGAGGAAGAACTGAACACTCTGTTCTTGGCCTTCCTTGCCTATGGATTCAAAGATACAAAGTGAGATTTCTAGACAAAGTTGTTAATCACAAACAAAAATCAACTTATAATAAGAAAGTTTATAACCCTTATTTCGCTATTATACCATATAACATCGAATGAATTTGATGTACTGCACCCTTTATTATATATAAATATATGTTGGTATAAAAGGTGAAGCCATATTTTCATTCTGAGGCATTAGATCGAGTTGTATACTACTGTTCATGTTCTAGATTATAAGACGTTTTGGCATTTCTACGTTCATAGCTTTTATTAGGGCAGGTACATTGCTATACGTGAGCGGTCTCATGCGCCGCCGTCTCATACATCGCCACGTAAGATTTTTGATAATGTGGAGGAAAGAGAGCGATGAGAGAAATGAGGTAGTTGTTTCGCAAAACAACCACCTCATGAGCTAAAATTTAGAACTATGAGACAACTATTTTACCATTGTATGAGTTGTTGTTGTCATGCACCTCACAATCCTATTTTTACTCTCTCTATAAATTAAGAAAATGCGAAGTTGCTATAAAACAACTTAGAAAGACAACCATTGTACATGTAGTCTATTAAATCGTCTTAAATTACGTGGCACTATATGAGACTAGCTATAAGACAACACCAATGTACCCTTATGTACCTAGATTTATGTTATGTCTAGCAAATGCTATGAATTTAGAAATGTCAAGACATCTTATAATTTGGGACAAATGAAGTAAATAGTATGTAGTAATATATAACAGCGTTTTTGAATATGATGAATCGTGGGGTCGTTTAGTATCTAATTGTGCAATTTGCAGGACCAATTCTTTGGTCAGAGAATCAATAAATGGTATATACGAGACGAGACAGAATATATGTATACGCGTACTCTACCTCGCTATCCCAATTGGTACAGAGAGTGATGATCATGAGCAGAAGGACCTGTACCATGAGGCCACAAATGATGCCAAACCAAAGCCCCTGTTTATTTGTCATTAGTGAGAAAGTAATACTTAGAAAAGTGAGAAACACTCGCCATGCCAAAAAAGGGATAGTAATAGTTTCAGGAGAAGCTAGAAACCGCACCGTTCCACCGACACGCAGGACGAAAGCAAAGAGGTACGCAGACGGGATGCCCACGATGTAATAGGCGCCAAGGTTAATGCAGGCACCAATCTTCTGCCATCCACAGCCTCTAGCCACGCCTACAATAGCACCAAAAGAATTTGGTAGAAACTCTATATAACAGTTGTTGAATTTCTCAAAGGTGCAAGGAAAGTAGCTAAAGCTCTGCACCTGAAAGAACGCACTGGATCCCATCGAAGAAGTTGGAGACTGCAATGACCAGCATCATCTTGGCCACGTACGTCACGACCTCCTCGACGTTGCTGTAGGCGTGCCCCCAGATGTAGCGCACGCCCACCAGGATGAGACCCACGGCCAGCCCTTCCGAGACAGCCAACAACCCGACGACACGCACCGCAAGGCGGGCGGCTTGAGGCCGGCCTGCACCCAGCTCATTGGATACGCGAGTGCTGCACCATGATCAGATCAAGTCAGCAGCACCAAAACAAGCAATGTATTACGTGATGTGACGATCATGGCTTGATTTGGTTCAGAAGAAGTTTATTATTACCTGATAGCAGAGCTAAGCCCAAAGGGGATCATCCACACGATGGTAGCAGTGTTAAGGCTGTAAACAAAACATGCTATTTGTTTTCATTTACGTTCAGCAATGAGGAGAAATTCACATAAATAAGAGACCTTGGAATAATCAGTCAGTAACTTCAAATTTCAACCTGATCGATAGCACGGAGGTCTCTAATGTTGGGTTGGGAAGAAGGCCCGAGAGGAGCACAATGAGTTCAAACGACCACATTTCCAAGCTGCAAATGCAAAGCAACCGGTGTCCCTCATCCTCGTCAATGTGGCATGCATGGCATATAATGCGATCATTTGTTGCTCATCAGAAACTTCATCAAAGCATGAATGACGTACCAGACCATGAGAGCCGACGGGATCGCGAGCCTGAAGAAGCTGAGCGCGTCACGGAAGGCCTCCGTGGAGAAGCCAGTCCACGTCTCCTTGCACTCACTGGAAACCCTGACGTACACAGCCAGTATCGCCACATTGACCCAGTACGAGACAGCGTTGCTCAGCGCGGCGCCCTTGCTGCCCATCCCGAGCGCGAACACCAGCACCCAGCACACGACCAGGTGGCAGGCTGCCGTGGCGCCGGCGCTCGCCATCACGGGCAGCACGATGTTCTGCGTCTGCAGGAACCGGACGTGGCACTGCAGCAGACCGTAGGCGAAGAGGAGCGGGATCATCCACCGGGCGTAGACGCCGGCCTCCGCGGCGATGTCCGCGTCCTGGCCGAACAGAAGAAGGATCTCGCCGGTGTAGAACCAGACGACAGCCAAAGGGAGACTGACGAGCGTGAGAAGGAACATGGCACGCTGCTTGTATATGCCCAGGAGATAGTACCGCCTGGCGCCAAACGCTTGGCCGCACAGTGTGTCTAGAGCGCTTGCCATGCCTAGCTGAGTGCTCAAAGAAGTGTAGAGTATTCAATTATAGCATATATACCTCACTGATGACTACTACAAAAAAAAAAAAAAAAAAAAAAAAAAAAAGAACCGAATTGGGTGGGGAGGTCCTCCCCATTTGGACCTCTCCCATTTTGCTCTAACCTCTATATTAAGAGATTAGACCATAAACCCTAATCGCTATATTAATCCTTGAACCCTAATCGCTATATTAATCCTTGAACCCTAATCTCTATTTTAAATTTTGTACCCTAATCTGTATATTAAGCCTTGAACCCTAAACCCTACCCACTAAATTGAACCCTAATCTCTATATTAAGCCTCTAAACCCTAATCTCTATTTTAAGTCTTATACCCTAATCTCTATATTAAACCCTAAATCCTAATCTCTATGTTCCCTAATATCTATATTAAATTTTATACCCTAATCTCTCTATTTAGAGTAAAATGGGAGGAGGTCCTCACGGTGAGGACCTTCCCCACCTAATTAATTCAAAAAAACACACACATTTATGAGGTAGGCGAAACATGTTTTCGGGGCGGGCAAAGTGTCCACCTCTGACGCTTTCTCTGCGTATTGGGTCAGCATACATGTGTCCATCGCGTAGATGCATCTATTAGAACCATAAAATATTTGAATGGTCCAGATGATGGCGTAATAGGACCACAAATGTCTCCTTGAATTCTTTCAAGGAACTTAAGTGGTTCAGCTTTGATGTTAAGATAAGATGGTCTCAAAATCAATTTCCCAATAGCGCATGCGGTGCATGTAAAGTCAGAAGTTTCTGGGAATTTAGAATTAGCTAAGTTATGACCATGAGAATTGTTTATAATTTTTCGCATCATCCCTATGCCAGGATGACCAAGGCGATCGTGCCAAGTCTGGAATGCATTGACATTCTGAAAAATTATTTTATAGGAAACATGTGGTACGGGTTTGATATATGTATAATATATTCCAGATGATAAAGAGGGAATTTTTTCAAGAAGTTGTTTGCCATATCCGGTATCTTTGATTAAGAGAAGAAATTCCTCTTTATGTTCATCATGTGTTTCCACATGAAGTCCATTTTTCCGAATATCTCTATAGCTAAGTAAGGTACGAGTTGAATCGGGATACAGTAATGCATCCTCAATTGTAATTTGAGTACCCATGGGAAGTGTGATAGTGGCACAGCCAGAGCCGACTATCGTTGCATCGCGTCCAGCGATTGTTAGAACATTTCCTTGTCTCTTAGTTAGAGTTTGGAAATATTTAGTTTCCCTAAGTATAGAATTAGTGGTGCCGCTGTCCACTAGGAACATTTCCTCCTCCATTGGATTAAATCCCGTAGAAATCTTTCCCGACGAGAAACCTTCTCGACGAGAAACCTTCTCGACAACAAACCTTCTCGACGAGAAACCTTATTCCTCTCTATGAGCAGTGCTGATAACGTGTTTCAATGTGGGTGTAATCGAGAGAACAAAATGAATGAACTATTCCTTTCCATTGAATGATCCCAGAATTTAGACACGGTGAACCGGTGCCATGGGAGCGAAGGCGTCCGTTCAGGACCGCGTTCCCGCGACGCCGAACGGTTTCTCCCGGCGATGTTGGTAATAGGATAGAGATCATTACAGGGAGATGTTTACATGGATCGTTGGATTAGATCCAAGGCTGAGATTATGAAAAGTCACTAATCTGTGGGATAAGATCCCTCTAATCCTATTGGTCCATTTGTGAGACACGGATTGCATCTTAACAACAACGACCACCTACGTTCCTAAGCCTACCGGTGATCCCGTATCTGAGCCCACCGACAATCCTACTCCTAGCTCTGAACCCGCCCATCTTGGCTCGAGGCAACGCTGCCGCTTAGGGATGCAAAAGTCATGTCGTCACTCTAGGTGGGGAAGTCACGCCGTCGGGTGAGGAAGAGGCGGATCCGCTGTTATGATGAGGGAAGGGGGCTATCTGGTGACAAAGGGGCGTGGATCCGACGTTAGGGTGGGGAAGGGGCGCCGCTACACCATCGGAGTAGGAAAGGAACGCCGCCACGCCATAGGGCTCCCTGAACCCGGTCCATCTTGGCTCGAGGCAATGCTGCCGCTTAGGGATGCAAAAGTCATGTCGTCGCTCCAGGGTGGGGAAGTCACGCCATCAGGTGAGGAAGAGGCGGATCCGCCGTTAGGGTGGGGGAAGGGGGATATCTGGTGACAAAGGGGAGTGGATCTGACGTCAGGGTGGGGAAGGGGCGCCGCTGCACCGTCAAAGTAGGAAAAGAACGCCGCCACGCCATAGGGCTAGTGAAGGGGCAAAGATCTACGGTTGTGGTGGTTGTGCGCGGATCCATCATCGTCAAAGTGGGGAAGGGGCGCTGCCGCACCATTGGGGTAGGGATGGGTGGTGCCACTGCCTTGGGGTGGGGAAGGGGCCTGGATCTGCTATCAGGGTTGGAAAGGGGCGCTAGATCCGCCGTGAATGGAGCCGAAAAGGGGAGCGAATCCACCAAGAGAAGATGGCGCCTTGCGCCACTGGCCGGCCTGCCCACCTAGAGGAACAGCCTGTGTTACCCTGAGGAAGGAGATCTTAAGTAGCAAAGGATCTCGTTCATGTTGTTTACAAGCACTAGTCTAAGGGCCTGCCTACCGGGACTAAATGCTCGCGACTAATACGAGCAGTGGTCTCAGGCCCTGTGTTACCCTGAGGCGATGATAATTTATAGAGCCTGTGTACATTAAGTAAAAATGGATGTCCAGTTATTTACTTCAGTCCAGGTTGTCTTGGGGGCCAGGACTAATTAATACGAGCAATAGTCTCAGGTCCATGTTTCATTAGGAACAAAAGTTGATTAATCTGGGGTGGAGTTACCAACTGGGGGTAAAGTATTAGATCTTTCGGTCTCGGTTGGTAAAACCAAAGACGAAATGTTCTCCAACGTGTTAGTTTAAAAGGAAAGCATCACATTTAGGCCTCGTTTGTTTATGTCAGATTGGCCCGGAATGAGCTGTAGAGGGAATAGAATTGGCGAAACAGACCGGATTGGAATCCAGGATGACCATAAGCGAATGCCAATTCCATGTTAAGCCAATCTAGGTGGAATGCTCGACATGGAATTGGCGTTAAACATGGTCATCCCGATTCCAATCCGGTCTGTTTCGCCAATTCTATTCCCTCTACATCCCGGAACCAATCCGCACCTATGACCCTCAGGAACAAATCCACTAGGAAATTGGGTCCAGGAATGAAAGAGGGCCGGATTCAAGCCTGAGGTGTCAAACGAGGCCTTGAAGTCACATTTGTTATGTATGCATAAGGTTTTGGGTTTTGAGTTGCACAAAACACATAGGAGGCATTTTGTTTTAGACTTGAGGTCTAATTAGAACAAAAGGGTCATTCTAATCAGCACTAAAACCCTTTGCCAACCAAGTCTAAAGCCACATTCACTACTACATAAAATCTTTTAGGAGACATTTCCGTTTTTTAACTATGGCAGTTTTACATGAAAACCATAACGATCAATGCCTCGATGAATCGTAGTGCTTTTTTAATTAATCGAGGTGGTTACAAAAACCGCCTCGCAAAATCCATTAACGGCAGCGGTTATTATAAAAAAAACACCACAAAAAATAGTTCTAACTGTGGCGATTCTCCTAAATTGCCCGCCCAAAAAAAAAGGTCGTGGCCCAATTGTCCAAGAGCGGTCCCTTAGGAGCGGCGCAGTATAAAAGCAAACACTCACTCTCATTTCCCACTCCTCTCCCTTCTCCTCCCTCAGGGCGCCGTCTCCCCATTTTGCGGTAGCGCGGGGGTCCGCAGTGGCGCATGTTGGGTCGACAGCGGCTGCGGGTCCCTCCCACTCCGACCGTCCTCCGCAAGCTCGGATGTGGTGGGGCGGCCTCCCTCCCCTCCCTGCTGGCTCCGACTGCTTGGGGCGGTCTTCCGATGAGCAGGTTGTGGTGGCCCTTGCTTGGACGTCGATGCTGTCAGGACTTAGGTTAGCTCCCCTCTCTAGCCATCAAGACGTAGGTCAGCTCTCCCCATCTCCCTCTCTTTTTCTCTCTTCATCTCACTCTCTCCCTTGTCGGTGCTCAGATCCATGCCGGTGGTGGCCCTTGCTTGCATGGACTCGTGGGGGCAGCGGATCTGGCGACGGCGGCCCAGATTCTGTAAGAACACACTCACCTCCACGACGAGTGGATCCATACCCGTGGTGCCTGGATCTGGCATGTAGCGGGTGGATCCGACGAGCGGTGGTGGCATAAGGGCGGCAGAGCCTAGATCCATGCCGGTAAATAGTTAATAAAAAAAAAACAGGTTTTTGGTTTCTTTTGCCTTTTTTTTATTAACTATGGCAGGCAACAAAATCTGTTACGGTAAATAGGCCATTTACTACGACCTTAGCTTTGTGACGGTTTTTGTTAATCGAAAAAACGCCACAGTTAATCTTTTTTGTAGTAGTGGTTCTCTATTAGTGATAGTTAGCACACAGTTTTGCTTCAAAATAAAAAAATAGTTTGTACAGAGGACATAGGATAAAAGTCTAAAATAAAGGGTGTATAGCTTTTTTTTTTTTATAGGAAAACAGGAGGGGCGCACCCCTACTGAGCTTTTATTACAATTGAACAAAAGTTCTGGGTGTATAGCCTTTTGGTGAACCATTTTAATTTTTTGTGGACATCAAATTATAATTTAAAAGTTAATTGACTCAAGTGACACATGTAATAAGTCGATAGACTAACGTTGTATTTTAACAAATTCATCTACAACCTGCAGTTGGGGAAAGGGCCATAAGACGACATAGGAAGTATTGGTGTCGTCACGTGTTGAAACTTGTCTGCCATGCATCAAGTAAGTGGCCACTCATGAAATTTCTGGGGAAAAAAAAAAAAACTGGAGAGAATAGACCAGATACTAATACTATACTAGCTATATATACAGGAAGAACAATGCAAGTTCTCCTGCTAGATTGGAAGACGGCGTCGAAGAGTCAAAAAGACTGATGATTTTGATGGCAACTGGAGGATTCAATATTATTTCGTGGCCCGGTAGTCGCTGATCTTCCTGCGGATCAGAGAGGAGGTTGTTGCGACTGCTAGATGGTCTGGGAAACCCACTGTAGCCTAGACACCGACACTTGAGAAAATAAGAACTCGTGAGTAGTGACCGCAAAACCAACTGTTCCTTAGAGTGGCCAAGTAACCAAGGTCACCAATGATTTGATCGTCTTATGCATATATGGCAAATTACTCCATACTTGAGATGATCAAGGAGTAGCAAGCATACACAGGCAGAACAGGTCAATCGGGCGTGGAAGTGAGGCGAGTAGAGTAGCTGAGTAGGCTTGAGGTGCTTACCAGCAGGCTGAGGCCGGTGACGGTGGCGAAGGAGTTAGCCATGGAGGCGCCGGCGAGGGAAGCTCCCCAAGGTGTCCCACGTACATGACGGAGATCATCTGGATCACGTTCTGCAGCAGCGCGCCGGCGATCATGGGCCCAGCCAGCCATAGCTGCTTCTTGAGCTCCTCGCGCACGCTCAGGGTCTCCTCCTCCTCGTCGGGCTTGCACGCTGCGAGGAGCGCTTCCTCGACTGGCCTCTTCGCCATGGCTATCTATCTATCTATCTATGCGCCGCCAGCCGCTGAGCCGCCTTGGCTTGGCTGCTGCTTCTTCTCCTCCGCTGCCTCTGTTATTGTGTTTCAGCAGTCAGAGTCGACACATCGACTTTGTTGGTGCCCTGGCATTTTCAGATTTATTACGGGATATAATTATATATACCACTGTAATATCGCACAGAGTGGAATGGGTACTACTGGACGTCAGCTTATTACTACAAGCTAAAATCCAATTTCCGATGGATATTCTGTCCCTGCTTTGGTTAATTGGCTTTATTGCGCTTCGGCGTGATCAAAAAAAAAAAAAAGGCTTTATTCACTTTAACTAGTTTCAGCTTACTCTCACTCACACAACATTATTGAATTACCCGAAATCAGATCAGCAGAATACAGTTCATGGAATGAACGCGCCCCATGGAGAAAACCATATAGAACTGCACTTCTGGTTATTAGTTATGTCGCACGCACCTTATCTTTCCTCTTGTATATTTGTCGCGCCTCTGAGTTTTTTTTTTTCGTGAAAAAAAACGAAAAACTGAAGCAAAACTCAAACAGTATCGTGAGATGGGATTGGGTTGCCCAAGCGCAAGCGGTTCACTTTCTACACGGCTCTTGTATTCCTGACAACAGCTCCAATATACAATACAATGATTCCGCGAGCACTCGATTCCAAACAGGAAGAGGCAGAGGCAGGTGCAGCTCAAGTTTTGCGGCAACGTGCCAACGTCCTCACTGGTCAGAGGCAGCTGCACCACAAGTAAACGTTTGATTGGCAACGTAATGGTGAATAATCCCAGACATGTTACTACTTTTTTTTTTTTTGAGATTAAGACATGTTACTACTTTATTAGTAGTAAGATAGGAGTAGTATATTATTAGTGATGATATCATGTGTTTCTCTCTGCACGGCGTCGACTTTTGGTCTCCACGGTGGACTATTTGATGATGCACATCCCGTTGCTCCACAAACACAGATACTTGAGCCGATCTGGTCCACTTCCAAATATTTATTATTTATTTTTGGTTTGAAAAACTAAAATCGTACATATGGTGATAAAAAAACGTATCTATGGGTTTACTTTGAAGAAGGCTTTTTAATATCATATATATACTTTTTCCTTTAAATACATTACAGTAAAAATAGTATGCAATCCCTTCATTCCAAACTATAAGACATTTTGATCTATCCATATACATAGCTGATTGGAGATAGGAGTTGAAACAGATCGAATATATCACGATAATACATATTTTTTTTTAAAAAAAAATCCCATATGAATGTATATATTCTCAAATACACATAAAATTGGATCCTTCTAATCTTCATTCCAATATCACACACCTTTAATGGTATCTTTGTCTTCGGTACATCCACTTTTAGGGATTATGGTGATTTTACTCTTAATTTTTTAAATTTGTGATTTTACCTTTGTTATTTCACTTTAAAGGCAGGGTTTCTTCCCATTATTCATCATGCATCCCTTGGATCAACCACCTCCAAACTGACTTAAAATAGAGGGATGAAATCGTTTGACATGTGCTTTGCATGTAGGGAGGCAGTGGAGGACTGGAGCATCTAAGGTACTGAGGATCGGCCGACCCCCTATGATAGGTGGAGCCCACCACTTGTGTCCCCACATGTCATAGTGGAAGTTGCATGCTTTGGCTACATTGGTTGCTTCATTGTGGGCTCATGAATCTAAGTGCTTTGATCTTTTACCTTGAACAAAAACACAAGTTTGATCCAAGGGCGGAGAATGACTTTGGGAGGATTCTCATGGATTCTGCCACATTGGCATGGCCTAGATTGCCCATAGGTAGGTCAAGCGACGCACTATGGTGTTTTCATAGGCTCATGTTTCTCCAATTCCTGTATCCTGCAACCAAATACCGAAGTACAAGTGGAACTCGTTATTGATGAAAATATGATCATGTCATCTTACTCTTCCTGTGAAACCGAGGCTGTTGACAATTTAAACTGTGTATTTTCATGGCATTTGCACCGTCAACATTGCTATATTTGGTCTAGGATTTGACAGTACTATTTAACGGTAGATGACGTGCCATTCAAAAGTGGGACATTTGTAGTGACTTCAGCAATATGAATTGTTCATTACCTACTCGCTTAGTCTACTAGATGTGCTCACTAGGTAAGGTGTGCATGCACACGTTTAAAGGATTGAGACTATGTGTGTATATCTATGCATATGCATTTGTGCTATACTTTGCATTAAAAGTGAGATGACGCACCAAACAAGTAATCTCAACATGTCATCATCTTTTCCTTTTTCATACATTGCATTGCTAAACAATGCTTTGACTGCTTCTCTCCATCCATCAAACCAAATCAACTTGTCCATCACTTAGAATCTCATTGTCCATGCGTACCACTAGTCATGCCACTATTTTCCCTTCAAGACCTGCCTGCACCCCCCTCCCCTCATTAACCTCCATATATCCCTCTCATCTTATCCTTGTGTGATAAGTTGACCTCACCTAGGACCCAATCACCCTCATCTAGTTCTCAACCTCGTCTTTGTTCCTATCAAGATCGTCCTCATCGACGCTACATTGACGCATGCCAGCCTTACCAAGTTCACTTTGGTCTTCGTTCTATTCTCCATGCATGCCAACTATCAATGCTGGTCTCCTCACCATGTGTTGGTGTTTTTTAGCAAAAGTAGGAAAGTCTACAAGCGCACAGAAATACTATTGTAGAATTTAACCCAGGGGTAAGCAGGGTATCATTTATTTTACGAGGAATAGAATTGTAGGAAGTCTCTTAGCTAGTTCTCCTAAAGAACAAGAAGAAGGATAACTTGGGTAGTGAGGTTTTCTTAGGGCAGAAACCTTAAGTGAAGGTAACTAAGACACTATAACCTTACTTCAGGCACCAGAACGCACCTGGTCTGTTGCTCTATGCCGAACCCAAACATGGGGGATTTTAAAGGATGAACAGGGCTATCACAACCTGCCGCCTACCCCTCAACCGTGGGAACAAGGAAAACGAAGGTAACTTCTAGCTTAGACATCACGTCTACACGTTGTTTGTTACCACTCTAGTTTTGGCTAGGAACTTTTATCTTTATCAGGAGTCCTCTACTAGAGCTTTCGTCATGGTGATGGATGACGAACTCGTAAGATCATAATGAACAAAGATAACATTCTTAAGAAGATCAAACCAATAGAATAACATGAACTTCTTAATCCGAGTAGTAAGAGGAGCATTGAGGTACAAGCGTAGCGGGAGCCGACAAATCTGGCACTCTCTCCACCCGATGTACTAGGCATCACTGAGCACAAGTAGTAGAGGTAGCTGAACTCCGCTCTTCCTCACTCACTCCCTACTCTATTCTAGCTAGAAGCTAATGACAAGTGTGGAGCTCTTCTTCTTATTCCCATGTGTAGCTTGTTGAAGAGAGTGGGTTTGGTCGGTTTCGGGGGAATATTCCCTGAATCCACCCCCACACCATCGTCCCCTAGAGTAAATGTACCGACTGACCAAAGGTGGGCCTGAGTGGCAGAGCCTGCATTACCCATGCCCCAGGTGCCACCTCCCTTGACTGCCTTTGGTCAGCAGGCATGAATCCCAACTAGGATGGTTATGTCCTAGATGTATTGGGTTTATTCTCTAATGTGATCGTTTCATTCCTGATGTCTCTAAATTAAACAAGAGCACAAATTGGATCTTATTCTTGTCAACCATGTACTAAACATTACTAGTAAATAGATACCAAATAATGCTCAGCTAAAGGATCGATATTTATATCCAATATCAAGTGATGCAAATAAAAAGTATATTGCAACCTATTTCCATACTTTGTTGTATTTGCCTCTCTTATGTACAGTAGGAAGGTTGTCTATTAGGTGACACATTTTCTTTGGATACAACATCGTTGAGCTTTTCACATTCTGCGACATATCCACACTAGAAAAGCGAATTAAGATATTTTAGTATATCTTACTACTAAAAAAAGCCAAATGACATCGTTTTCACCCTGCCTATAACCACCTCCCGCGGTAATGACTCCGCCCGTCGCGCTAATCCCCCGCCTCTCACGCAAATCCTGCAGCCCCGCACCCCCGCTCCCTGTATCGCCGAAACCGCCGCACGCGCACGACGCCCAACACCTTCCCCACGCGCCTCCCACCCGCTCCGTGATGGTTCCAGCCGCCGTCGTCGTGAGTTCGTGACTTCCAGCAATGACTGTGGCTCCTTGATTCCTTCCCTCTAGCACTACCAGTTTCTCTCCTTCGCATATGGAGTTGGGCAGCAGGCCAGCCGCAGGCATTGGGCCACGGCGAGCAGAGGCCGTCGCCGGCCGCGTGCTCAGGGCTTCGATGGCTTGGGCTTACTGGCGGCGGCAAGTGTATTCTTGGGTATTCTTATGAATACCCAAGATTCTAGTAAAAATAAAATAAATACATATACCAATATACATGTATACTCTCTTTTTTAATTGGAGCAAGAGGCAAAAAGGCCACAAACAAGGAATCCACTATATTTTTGGTTCAATTTTTCAGCACTTCGCATACCCAGCCAAAGATTCTTGGCTCCGCCGGTGCTTGGGCTGACCCATCGCGCATGCCCCGCCATCGACGCCACCCTGACCCATCACGCACGCCCCACTGTCGAGACGCCGCCCCGACCCATCCTGCACGCCCCGCCCCTGCCGATTGCGCCACCACCCAGCAGCAAACTGCTCCGCCCCATCCTTCGCCTTCCTGACCCACCTCTACCTCCGCCCCTGTCCCCATTGCTTGCCAGTTGCCACAGCCGCCCGCTCTAGCTAGCATCGAACGGCCAAGAGTGGCGAGAAGGAGAGCGGACTGGTCGAGTTCTGTTTCGATCTGGAAGGAATGGAAGGGCGACACGGAGGAGAGTCGTCCAATCAAGATCCGTCTCGATCCAGCCTCCCACATTCCAGGTTCTTGTTACGCCGACCCGTCCACTATGCCGCCCTCAGGGGAGAACATCAGGCTGGAGCTCGAGTGGCTCGTGGTGGTGGCGCGGCCCAACTACACCGGCCACGGCCTGCAGCTCCTCGCCGAGACCGGGCTGGGTACAACGAGTGTATCCTGCCATGCGGCCTAAAACTGATCGAAGTTCAAAGGTGCGTGTTCCCTTTTGTTGTTAATAAGAACTTCTTATTTATATTTTGTTGTAAGCGCTCAGGTCCTCTCTGTATTTTGTTGTGGATGCGCGCACGTCAACTAGGAATCAGCTAAACTACATCTACTGACTTTGAACTCAAGCTGAAGAAAGCCATTTACTGTTGGTAGGGAGGTGCTTGATTACATATGCTGCTGTATAGTTAGTGTATATTTCAGCAATAATGTTTGTATTTCTCCCAAACTTACAATTTTAAAAAGCTAACACTACTATAATTTGCAGAGCATATTTGGAGGTGCTGATGAGCAATCTAAAGAGACACCATCATTGATGAAAGGCTTGTTCAGTTCTACAGAGAGGACTTCGGGTGTCTTGTTGGTTTCTCTGTTCAAGTTTCAGAGACGAACTCTGGTAGAGTTAATGACACTTTCTAATATGATGGGAAAACAAGTTCGGATTTCACATCCAATTTATTTCATTGGTAGTAAAGTATCTGCATCAATAATTATAAGTTTTACAAAGTTGATTGATCCGTTCTGTGTGGAGCACATATTTTCTTTTGCATAATTTACCAATGATTATAAGCTTTGCAGGAGTCGCAAATAACCATAAATAGGAAGCTAAAAAAATGGCCCACCCATTTTGTCTTGGGTGAAAGTTCTGGTCGTGATTAGCATTGGACATCTTGAGTTTACATGGTAGAATGTTATGGCAATGTTAGTGCTTCAAACATATATTTTCGAATGGATCACTAGCCTGGTGTGGTAGTGGAGCGACAAGAACCTGAACAATTGTAATGTAGCTGAACTAAAAACTCCATGACAGTTCAGCTCCGTATGCATTTTTGCTTGTATAGTATAACGATCTTTTCCAGTTGGGCACCCAAACAACCGTCTATTATTGTTACCTTGTACAAAACTTACACAATGTGCATTCTTTTCTTATATGTCCACAGTTTTGTCAATTGCAAGGTAGTTTTGTTAGCAAGGAACTGGGGCGTAAAGAAAGCTACAAGAATGTTGAAGAAAATAAGTGGAGTTCAAAATAGAGCAAATTTGAGAGATAGAGTGGCAGATGGACATACTACTCAGAGCCAGTTCTCCTGCATTGTGCCAATTTCCCCATATAATCTAATATGACACTGAGCGATACCATGATAGAGCACTCTGCCTGAACATTGTTGCTTCTGGCAACATTAGGATAGATTAGCAAATAGGATAAAGACCATGTTGCCCCTCATTAATCTGTTGAACTTTAATAGCTCTCCATTTACCGAGAAGCCTAATTAAGCAGTGTTGTTTGGAGTATCCAATAGCGGAGAGAGATTAATGTGGATCAGTGAACTCTAAAAATTGATTCTTTTAGAGACAGAGGGAGTAGATGTAGATTTGGGTTGCAATAACATGTATGTAAGAACATTGTTTTCATTAGCAATTTCAGCTTTGAGGTCTAATTAAAATTATAGACTTAACATGTTTATCTCTGATTATGGTCTTGAATTGCAAAATTAAGTATGGTTAATAGTGCAATACATACACTCAAAGTATCTTTTTTTAATAGTGTGATACATGTTCAACTAGAATTATAGATACTTCATACTTGTATTATATTTTCCCGTTGCAACGCACGGGCACTCACCTAGTCATACATAGATGTTTGAAATGTGAAATAGGATAATGTGGTTTTCACATCTTATTTCCAACCTCGATCAACAGGGGAGGGAACTAGGTCACTGTCGATTCCGGCTAGATTGGGCCGGAATTGACATGTCGACGGCGATCTTGATGGCGGCGGTGATGGTGTAGACGGTGGTTGGGGCTGTTGGGAGTAGTAGAGAGGAGGAAGAAGAGGAGGAAGGCAGCGAGGTCGGCGTTGATGGTCGAGAGCAGCGGAGAGGGGAGGGGCGGCGGCGCTGGGCGCGCCAAGGGCGCCGCCGCGCCGGTGGCCGCGGCGGCGGCTCGGGTGGGGGACGCGCTGCGCGGCGGCGGCGCTTAGCGGCGTGAGCCGCCCGGGGGGCGAGGAGGCGACGAGCGGCGGCGGCTTTGGGGTGGCGGCGCCGTGGATGAGAGAGGGGAGAGAGAGAGAGCCTAGAGCCGGAGAGCTGTTGGGAGTTACCCCTTTAATTTATTTCTTCTTAAGATTCAACTGGCTACATGCCCCTTTTGTATTTATAATCCGAGGGAGACTTGCATGCTAAGAAAGATCTAGAGGTTTCCTTATAGATTGGAATTCCTCTTTTACAAGCAATCTATTTATTACCTATTTTATTCCTATCTTTATTCCTTAAATATTCCTTACTTAATTGCGAAGCAACGACGTGGGCGCGTTTACGGAGGACGATGGCGGCCGGCCGGGGAGGCGCGCCAAGCCAGGCCTTGGGCCCCTAGGCGGCGGTTCCCCCCTTGTTAGGCCCTATTCGGCGATCCCTTTTTGGGTCATGACATTTCTCCCCCCTTTCGGCACAAATAAGTCCCTCGCTATTGCCGCTCGCACCGTTGTCGTTGTTGATGTGCCGGGCGAAGATGGAGACGCCGACCTTTGCCGGCCGCAGAACACCCCTCGTAGTACCTTTGATAAGGGCGTGTGATGTAGTAGCGATGTTTGTCGAGGAAGACGATCTCCTTTGCTGGCGTCCAAGCTGGTGCTCCTGGTTGGAGCTTGATGGTTCCAGCGATGCGAAGTAGGTTGTCGCCAATTCGTGTTTCCATTTGATGAAGGATGGGAGCCTCCGAGGTAGTGACGAAGTCATCGAGGTAGCAGGTTGATGTGGGTGGTATGTACCTCTTGTCGGCGTCGGTGAAGCTCACAAGTCGAGGCTTGCTGAAGATGGAAGCATCGAAGTCTTGGGCGAGGTGGATCGCCGTTTTCGCTGTGTAGGGTGCCTCCTGGTGTATTGCAGCCCACGGCTTGATGGCGTAGTCGTACTGAAGTAGATGTCGTTGAGGAACATGGGAGCCAACTGGTATGGCTCTGGAGTCGTCCCTGCTGCCAAAGTCGCGTAGTCGATGTCGCGATGGTGGTTGGTGTCGCCGTTGAAGGACGTCCCAAAACCGAGAGTGGGGCACCATGGTATGTTGTCTCCGCTTCTCCCGTGGCGCCTTGGTGATGCGTAGGAGCCGAGAAAGAGGAGTGCCGCTTTTCGGCCGGGTTGGCAAACCGTGGTACCGATGTTCCTTTTGGCGTGGTGCTGATGGTGTCGCTTTGCTAGAGCTTCAGGCTTGATTGATGGTGTTTTCCACCATTGTCGATGTCGACCGAATGTCCCGCAGTGTAGTAGATCGCCGTCGGGTCGGGCGAGTGAACGACCGTCTCCTTGGTGGCGCTTGGGGGCGTTAGTGTTCTCATCGGCCGTGGCGCCCATGTGGGGAACGTTGTGGTCGCCAATGTCGAGGTTGGCCGCGAGGATGTCGTCGTGGTTGACGCCCTTGTAGTTGTTGTCGATGGTAGGCATGGTGAAGACGTAGTCGACGTCAGGGGGCTCGTCATCGGCGTTGGCGTCCTTGAGGCCGTCGTTGACGCTCATAGCGCCCATGGTAGCGTCGCCGCCGTTGTCGATGTCGTTGATGGTGCCGGTGTCGAAGACGCCATGGTTGACGCCGCTGCCGCATCGTTGTAGCATGGGTGGTAGAGATAGAAGCTCCTTGTTGATTGGGATGTACTTGCCTGGTGACTATGGAGCGTGTGATGTCCTGGTCGGCGAAGGTGTTGTCCAGGATGCTAGGATCAGCGACGTCAGTGTCGACGTCGGGCGACGTCGTTGAGTCGTCCTTGTTGGCACTCCAGATGTTCCCAATGTCAAAGATGATGTTGGTAGTGACCGGGAACTTATCCGCGCCATTGTAGTAGCCGTGAGACGTTGGCCTAATTGGGTAGGCTTTTCGTCGAATAGCCGGGTGGACGTCGGTGGTAGCCTCCGGTTCGACCGACCGGATAGCGGCAAAGCGGGGCGCCCATGGGGTTGACGTGGCTGGTGCTTGCCGTGGAGGGGACGACGTCGGCGGCGCTCGGGAGAGACACCGTTGTTGTCGGTGGCGTCCGTGGTAGTAGCGCCGTCGAGGAGTCGCCCAGCGGGCATGATCGCGAAGCCGCGGGCGTTGCCGCGAAAGTGTATCGCTGATGTTGGCGCCGCCCTTAGGGTTGTCGCCCTTGGTGGTCGCCGTAGCAGCCGGTCGAGCTTCTCCAGGAGGGCGTTGAAGTTGGCTTGCATCTCCTTCATGAGACAAGCAAGCTCGTAGAACCCCATCCGGAGCTCGGCGATCTTGTGGCTGTCCCATCCGATCTTGGCGTTGGTGGTGGTCGGAAGCCGCCGGTGGTGGGAATCGCTTACGGTCTCCGGATACCAGCCGCCGATTCGGCTAGATTGGGCCGGAATTGACATGTCGACGGCGATCTTGATGGCGGCGGTGATGGTGTAGACGGTGGTTGGGGCTGTTGGGAGTAGTAGAGAGGAGGAAGAAGAGGAGGAAGGCAGCGAGGTCGGCGTTGATGGTCGAGAGCAAAGGGAGAGGGGGGGGCGGTGGCGGCGGCGCGCGCGGTGCCGGTGGCGCGCGGCGGCTCGGTTGGAGGGGACGCGCGCGCGGTGGTGGCGCGCTTAAGCGGCGTGAGCCGCCTCGGGCGGCGAGGAGGCGACGACCAGGGCGGCGGCTTGGGGTGGCGGCGCGTGGGATGAGAGGGAGAGGGAGAGAGAGAGAGCCTAGAGCCGAGAGTCGTTGGGAGTTACCCCTTTAATTTATTTCTTCTTAAGATTCAACCGCTACATGCCCCTTGTATTTATAGTCCGAGGGAGACTTGCATGCTAAGAAAGATCTAGAGGTTTCCTTATAGATTGGAATTCCTCTTTTACAAGCAATCTATTTATTACCTATTTTATTCCTATCTTTATTCCTTAAATATTCCTTACTTAATTGCGAAGCAACCGACGTGGGCGCGTTCTTACGGAGGACGATGGCGGCGGCCGGCCCGGAAGAGCGCGGCGGCTGCCAGGCCTTGGGCCCTAGGCGGCGGTTCCCCCTTGTTGGGCCCTATTCCGGCGATCCCTTTTTGGGTCATGACGCTTCACTATTTGCTGAATAGGAGCAAGAACGTAGCGTCGCCTACACATAGGAGGTGATGGGTTGTTTTTTTTTTTTCCTCCAATGTTTTGTATCATAATTGAATTTTGGCACTAACTGATTGAATCCACCGTCAAACCTCTCGCGTTGTGTGCTCGTTTATTATTGGCACATATAACTTGTTGAACTTAGACAACGCATCTAGACAATTGTATTTAAAATATTTGACTTCGTTTGTGATCAATGTTTGATGTGTTCAGTCCGTAAATAGAAAATATGAGAGAAAAATAAAGAATATATGAAGATTTGAGGAGACATAGGTGAACAATTTTGGTGTACTATATGTCACAACAGTCGGATTTCATGATAAAAAATGGAATATAACAGCAGTTAATGTTAAGAACACAATTAAGTTTTTCTTGAAAGGAGAACCCTACTAAGTTAGCATGGCAATAAATTTGTATTATGTAACATTCTGAGTAAAAAACACCTCTTTCAAGAACTGCATTTTTACATTATAACAATTTTTTTGATCGAATTTACATTATAACAATTTTACCAAAAAATAATAATAAAAACAACAACAACAATCAGTAAAAAGGAAAATCAAAATAAACAATTACAAACTTGGAGAAAAAGGTTTTCCATAAAAAAACTCACCGTACAAAAGGGAATATAAAGAAATTCCCACAAAGTATACCCCATTGAAAAGAACGCCAACTAGCAAAACAGGCCTTGCTGCTGGAAGAAAAAAAAACAATTCAGCCCATAAAATAAATCAGCCCAGCATAGGCAGAACATGCAGTACCGTTCCGCCATTGGGTTCAGCCGTGAGGCGCTGAACGTGCAATACCGTTACCGGCGTGAGAAGCGGCTCACAACGATCGTAGGGTGTGTTTAGTTGGTGAAATATTTTGGGTTGGTCTACTGTAGTACTTTTTTTGTTTGTATTTGGTAATTATTGTCTAATTATGAACTAACTAGGCTTAAAAAGAGTCGTCTCGCACTTTTTAGCTAAACTGTGCAATTAGTTTTTTTATTTACCTACATTTAATGCTCTAAATATGCGTTAAAAGATTCGATGTGAGGCGCTGAATGTTACTAGTACAAAAAAATATTTTTTGGAAGAGTATTATATTATTCGAAAAAAAGAACAGTAGATCTATTAATGGCGCACATGGTGGCGTTGCTTGTGTTACTGCGCCGCCGACGGAGACGAAGGAGATTGCTGGTGTATTTTACCGTCCATATAGAGGGGCCTATCCAACCCCCTTTTATCCACCAGTTCCCCGCTAAGAAGGTAGAGCAGTTTGGTAGCTCACAAAGCTCATAAGCTTGGGGTTACGGGTTCGATACTGACTACCTGCTCCTGTCCCCCCTTTTTCATCAAAAATTTCCATGAAAAAGGAAAGATGAATTTGTCCATTCATTGAACCCTAGTTCGGGACCGACGGGGCTCGAACCCGCAGCTTTCCGCCTTGACAGGGCGGTGCTCGACCAATTGAACTACAATCCCTGCGGGGTGTATGGCATGATAACTTATATGCTGTTCTATATCTCCATGAATCTAGGAACTTTTGCTTGCATTGTATTATTTGGTCTACGTCATCGAACCGATAACATTCGAGATTATGCGGGATTATACACGAAAAGATCCTTTTTGGCTCTCTCTTTAGCCCTATGTCTCTTATCCCTAGGAGGCCTTCCTCCACTAGCGTGGTTTCTTCGAAAAACTCTATCTATTCTGGTGTGGATGGCAAGCGTGTCCTATATTTCTTGGTTTCAATAGGACTCCTTACGAGCGTTCTTTTTCTATCTTCTTTATCCTAGGGGTATACTTTACCAATTTGAATGAGTACCTATTGCAATTTTTTGCAATTGTAAGGGGATTTTCGAGTATTTATCTAAAGGAAGGAACAAACGAGGATAAGAGAAAATTGCTTCGAATTTGTTTTGTCCAAGTGAGATATATGGCATACTATTCTTCCATTTTTATATGAAAGGCCTTTTTTTTTTATTTCTCTATTCCACTCCATTTAGATCTAAGAAAGAACCCAATACAATGAAATTCCACTAGTATACAAAAAGAGAAATAGATACAAACACAAGGTCTCAAACCTTGTTATAGAATTTTTGCTTCAAAGAAAATAAATATCATATATATTCAGCAAATGAAATAGAGTCGGCGAATGAAGCGGATTCATTAACAACTCAATTTACGTATCAAAATGAAAAAAAAAAAGCATTGCCTTCTTTCTTATATCTTGTATTTATCGTACTTTTTGCCCTGGGAGTCTCTTTCTCTTTTTTAACAAATGTCTGGAACTTTGGATTAAGAATTGGTGGAATACCAGGCAATCCGAAACTTTCTTACCGTTCGCGGTACATAAAATACTCAGCCAGGGCTGCTCCCGTATAAGGAGCGAGATATTGTAATGTAGCGGGTGAATCCGCCATTTCAGCTACTACAATAGTATATTCCATGGCCCCCTCTTCGTGGAAAGTAGTTACTACTTGAGCCACGGAGGATGCTCTTTGACCGATAGCTACATAAACACATATTACATCTTGCCCTTTTTGATTGAGAATTGTATCCGTGGCTACCGCTGTTTTGTTTTGCGATGCATCTGTCCCCAATAATTAACTTTCACCGACCGCGCCCCTATGGGGATCATCGAATCGATAGCAATAAGCCCTGTTTGAAGGGGTTCATATACGGAACGCCTAGAAATTATACCCGGAGCAGGAGATTCAATTAAGCGAGATTCTGAAGCGACAAACGAAGGGACCGTTTCGTTTTTGTAGGATGGTCCAGCTTATTGCTCTTTCCTTGTGCTTATTTCGCTTTAAGGGGTTGGTTTACAGGGACTACTTTTGTAACTTCTTGGTATACCCATGGACGGCGAGCCCATGCAAAGGGTTTGGTTAAGATATGCCAAATTCCGCCAAGTACACAAATGGAACCCAACCATACATGTCCCCCAACCTTTTTGACATCCCCATGTTCCCCCGTGTGGCGGCATGGGGATGCCAAAAGGAAAGGGATGGAGTTTTTCTCGCTTTTGGCGTAGCAGGCCTCCCTTTGGGAAATCACCCTTGCAGTAGGATACCGTCTACTTTAGGTTCTTTATTATCTCCTTCGAGGGGTTTTTAGGATCATTCAGGCTATATTTAGTCTATTTTGGCTTTTACTCGGCTACTTTTCTCGGGAGATGGTTAAGGACCTCGAAGATAGAGGAGAGCGCCAGGCGCAGATTTCCGAATATTCTATGGGGAATGCTCATTGAATGAGCATTCTCCGTATTATGCCTTGAAGAGGACTCGAACCTCCACGCTCTTTAGCACGAGATTTTGAGTCTCGCGTGTCTACCATTTCACCATCAAGGCATCTTGAAAGTGAATCGTATTCCATGAATATGATATCTATCGAATGTGATATATGGAATATATGACAAAGGTGGAGTCTTGGAGTATTTCGATCGATCGGTCATATACATATAGGCCTGAGTCAGACATCAAATAGCTTCGATTTGCATTATCCGTAGGACACCTTATATGTATCAAAATCGATATCAAAATCAAAAAGATAATCCAATTTCTCGATTCAATAGAAGCCCAAAGAGGTGCATATGGTACCCAAATAAGGATAGGATAGATATGTCAAAAGCAGGTCTGATTACACCTATTCCTAATCCTAAATAGAATGTAAGGACGTAGGGATCCGATCCGGGCAAATTACCAAAGCATTTGACGGTTGACACATTGCAATATAAAGGACTAGTAAAAAAAATTCTAGATAGGAAGTGGGTTGGTCTCAGAAGACCTCTGTCCTATCCATTAGACAATGGACGCTTCTCTTTCGTATTTTATTCTTTCTTTTTCTATGTATCGGAACAAGAGAAATAATAAAAAAATCATTAGACCTAAACTCTTTTAGGAAAGAAAAACAAATCCATATACCATATACAAATGGATGATACATATATCATAAAGAAGGAATATGGAGCGGTAGTCGATATCAAACCCGTAACCCCAAGCTTATGAGCTTTGTGAGCTACCAAACCGCTCTACCTTCTTAGCGGGGAACTGGTGGATAAAAGGGGGTTGGATAGGCCCCTCTATCAATACGCCCTACGCTTTTTCTTCAATTGTGGAAACCCCGACGAGTTCATAAGAGATAATTATTCTCTTTAATAAACTTTTGTGTTGTGCGGGGGGCACAATACGATTCTATCTTTAAACTTCATCGAGAAAAAAAATCTGGGACGGAAGGATTCAACCTCCGAGTAAGGGGACCAAAACCCGCTGCCTTACCACTTGGCCACGCCCCATGTCATTTCGTTTTATGAGACACTAATAAACACTATTATTTTTATATATTATTCGTCAATCCCACTTCAATTACCTAAAAAATGAGGGGTATTTTCTTGCTAGGATTCTAGACATGCAGATAATATAGAATCCAAAAAATGCATTGATCATTACATGGAATTCTATTAAGATATTATATGAAAGTCGAATTTCTTCCATTCTCATTTGAGAATGCGAATACAAGGAGGTATTTTTTGTTTGGGAAAGTCCGAAGAAAAAAGGATTTGGAATCTACCTTTTCTTTTGCTTTTTCCCTTAGAAAAATAACTCAATCAAAATCCAATTATCTACTCTACAAGAATGAAATGCTTGTTATGCCTAATATACTTAGTTTAACCTGTATCTGTTTTAATTCTCGTTTTTTATCCGACTAGCTTTTTCTTCGCCAAATTACCCAAACTTATGCCATTTTCAACCCAATCGTGGATGTTATGCCTGTCATACCTGTACTACTTTTTTTCTATTAGCGTTTGTTTGGCAAGCTGCTGTAAGTTTTCGATGAAATCTTTATTCATTGAATGTATAGTCTGCAGCAATAAATTTTGATCAGCCTTTCTACCCCCTCAGCCTACGTTGAACGTACCTTTAGGTACCCACACAATACCTAAACTCATTTTTGATATTGATAAGAGTGCTTATTATAAATAAATTCTTGCAATTTTTTAAGAATTGATTTTTGCATTTTTAGGTGTCAAAATAAAGAAAACTCATTCTAGTGGATCCGTGTGGTAAGGAAAAATGGGTAATCTATTCCTTAACAAAAAAAAATTTGGTTTTTGTCCAAGACCATTGATTCTTTTGAGTACTATATCTAGAAATCCCCGTCGATTCCTTATTGGTACCCTTTAGAAAACCTCCTATACGTTTCTAGGGGTTGAGCTAGTGTAGAATTTATCCGATATAGAACACTCATATCGATAAAATAGTTTGAACTATTTACTAGAAGGGCATGCACATAATTTTTCCAATGCCAAATCGACGACCTATGTATAAAAAAAAAAAGAGAAAATTTTTGGATTTTAAGAAAAAAAAAAGGAATTCTATCAATTTTTATTTTCCATTTATTTAGTTTGTTTTTCTTAATGAAATTGAAATTATTAGCTAACAGAGCAAACACAAATAAAGAAACAACTTTGTCGACCATGATAGATTTTTATCTAGTTGGAAGAGTCCTCTTAATATTCATCTAGTCTTATATAAGTTTGGGTATCACTTCCAGTTATTATGTCAATGGGATTTGGACTTTTTCTTATTCCCACAAAGAACAAAAAATCTTCACGCATATGGGCTTTTCCTAGTATTTTACTCTTAAGTATAGCTATGGTATTCTCAAAACTTCACCTGTCTATTCAACAAATAAATGGAAGTTCTATCTATCAATATCTATGGTCTTGGACCATCAATAATGATTTTTCCTTAGAATTTGGATACTTGGTCGACCCCCTTACGCCTATTATGTTAATACTAATTACTACTGTAGGAATCTTAGTTCTTATTTATAGTGACGATTATATGTCTCACGATGAAGGATATTTGAGATTTTTTGTTTATATAAAGTTTTTTAATACTTCCATGGACCCCCTATTTATTTTTGGGTCATATCTAGTATTCGAGTTTGCCTCGATTTGGTACCGCACGCAGCCCGACCGAAACAAAGGTTTTTTACCCCTAGATGTCCAAATAATCGCCGCGCCAATGCATTTCGGGAGAAACCAGCTAGCTCGGGTTCGAAAGTGGCATTTCACCCCTAACCACAACTCATCCGATTCTTCAACATCGGTCGGTTCGACCTCTCGCTTAGTTTCATCCAAGCTTCATCCCGGTCATGGATAGATCACCCGTGTTCGGGTCCATAAGCAAAGATAATCGCCCTATGAAGACTCGCTTTTAGCTACGGCTCCTATGGGTTCCATTCCTGAATAGGATAGAGAAAGCTCTATCCTAGATTTCTATGGTATATGGAATTTATGGTTTCCTTTGGTTTTCCAATCATCTAGATTGAAGAAGCAATTCCCCCATTGGTAACAAATGGTTATCCATTAAGCGGAGGAAATAGTAATAAAAAAAGGCTTATGCTCCTTTATCTTAAAAAGAACGGACTAAAGGGTCACTACTTAGCCAACTTTCATAATTAAATACCATCATCGTATGAATAACTCTTATTGTGAAAAGAGTTATTTACTCTATAATGGATAGGTAGAGCCAAAGAATGTGAACTATACAAGTTCACAATACCTTTGATGAAATGAAAGAAAGGGCTCCTTGACTACATAGGATTTTATTGGAAAGAATCCTAACACTTCATTGGGTGGGATGGCGGAACAAACCAAAAAAATTGCTTTATTTGATCAAGGTTCTAAATTAACAAATAAGACAGAAAGAGTAAATATTCGCCCGCTAAATCCTTATTGGATTAGAATACTTTTACCACGATTCAATAAGAAAAAAAAAAGGAGATTCAAAAAAAAAGGAAGGATTACATTTTATATAAATATGGAATTTGGATATATTCTAGATCTTCTTTCTTGACTATATATTTATTTTTTTTTTTTTTAGAAAGTCAAAATCAAAAAACCTAATTTTTTTCTATTATATATTGATGTGTACCTATCTATAATATTTTTTTGAATATTATGGAATTAGAGAAATGAAATCTATGGTTAGTGAAAACTAATAAATTAGGCCAACTTTGTCGGTCTATCCTTAATATAGAAATAAAAAGGTGAAAATAAGAAAAAGTCTAATTTTGGAATGGAAGATTGGAAAGGGATGAAATCCATCCTATTAAAAAAGAAATAATCCGAAATAGAAAGAATTTTTTTTCAAATTAAATTCTTTATTTATCTTTTATTCCAAAATTCCCCGAAAATCCAATTTCATTTTTTTTAATGGCGTTAGATGATCTAGTTCTTAATATTATTAGTTTACTTAACCGATGATTCCACAACAAATCTCTTGATTCGAAATTAGGGACTCATGTTCCGTCTCGATGAATCGATTTTCTCTTTTTACACTTCAGTATCTCACTCTATCTTGTTTTTTAGTATTATCTAAAATAACCAATGAATTATGAATTTTCCATAACTTAAACTTAGGTAAGTGCTTTACCAACATTATGTAGTGTGACGTAAAACCAATAGTGGATTTGTTTACGTCTTTTGTTGAATCTTTTCACGGCTCGATAGAGAATTTGATAAGCCAATGATTTTTTTTCCGTCTTTTCATAATACGGTTAACCACCATGTTAACTAATCGATTACGAAAAATTGGATCGGATTTTATGTTCTTTTTTCTCATGTCAATCCAATTTTTGAATAATTAGACATAGAATCCTCTAAACAAAGGCGGATATATAATAATAAGAAACATTAAGATGAATAGAAATCTAATCTTATTTTTTTATTAGTGTTTAATAATATCCATTTTTGGAGTAGGTTATTTCAGAGTATTGTTTTTTACTTATTGTTTTTACTTATTGAATATTGCATTTTTGCAATTCATTGATATTGCAATTTGAATATTGCAATAATTTATATTGAAAAGATCATAGCTAATCAATTAGCTAATTCAAATTAGTATGTAGAATTCGTATAATTATGACTAAGTGAAGCCTTAAATTCAAGTCTCTTGGCTCTTTTCACGCTTTCTCACAAACAGACACGAAATATATTGTATTATTTGTTAAAGTTTGGATAAACCATTGCTTCATCCGGTGTATACAATACATCTAATTTATATAGTACTAATTTCATTTTTACCGGTCGAAAATTTTTATGTTGAAAAGGAAAATTTAGAGATCCAATGTCACATTCTCAGAAAATTTATGATACATGCATAGGATGCACTCAATGTGTAATGAGCTTATGTACACCCCACGTAATGCTTCTATCCTATAGGAATTTTACTATAGGAATTTAGGAAAAAAGAACGAATATCAAGCGTTATAGTATGATTTGGAGCCTCCTTCTCGAATGGCTACCCTTGACAAAGGGTAGCATTGGTATCATAATCTACATATAGCGGGTATAGTTTAGTGGTAAAAAGTGTGATTCGTTCTATTAATAACTGAATTTGAAATGATATACTTAAGGCATCCTTAAGTTTTTTAGACCAAGCTTCCGATAAACTAAGATTTTCGGCTAACCCATCGCTAACTCTTCGATATATTTCTTGCTGAAAAGTATCCCCGATCCCACCGATAACGAGTAGGCCCAAATAATTCGATTGGGGTAGTTGCCGATCCATACCACATAGTTCCGGCAATTACTGAAAAGCAAAAAAAAAAAAGCGGCGATACTACTTTGAAAGTACGGTTTCAATATTGCCCATACATAACCCTTTGTATAGACGTTGAGGTGGATCTAACACTTAGATGGAATAGGCCCGCTAATATGCCCAAAGTACCCGCAAAGAATATGATGCGGCTATTCCTCCCTAACTAAAGGATCAAAACCTTCGCGCACCCCACGCCAGATTTACGGCTTGTACTTTTCCCGCTTAGTCCGTAAGGATCGGACACCCATATCCCAGGGCCATATAAACCCGTTACATGAAATGCACCAAAGCCAAAACAAGCCACCCCCTCGCAAGAAATAAATGAATTCCAAAGATCTTGGGCAAATCCAAGGAAGGTTTTCCCGTCCGCTCATCACATTAATATTTCTAGGTCCCAATATACCCAATGCCGATAGCCGCCAAGAAACACAAGCCGAAAAACACAATATGCGCACCTACCACACCTTCATAACTCCAAATACCGGATTCGTTCTATAGCCCTCCCGAAATACTTCAACCACCCCACCTAATTTATTCCTAAACGAGTCATGAAGGGGATGACGAACATACCTTGTCTCCACATTAGATCCGAATGATCGAGGGATCAAAAAACCGCTAATTCGTATAAAGCCATCGAGCCAAATTTCAACCGGAAACTAGAGTTGTGTGCATTATATGCACCGAAAGCAATCGACCGGATCATTCAATACGACAAGATGAACACGATACCAAGGCAAACCCATGGAAATACCCCTTTAGCAAAGAAAAAATACCCCCCAAGCCACCGGTATAACACCGCGGGATACCCGATCTGAGTGAAAAAGATACCGCGAGAACGATCTTTTCCAATAAAATCATCGCAATAAAAATCAACAAAACCTAAAGTTATTTCGTTTTCTAACTACCCAAACTTTTTTGGTTCACCCCAACATTACCCACTTGTCCGACTATTGCTAAGCGGTTTTGGGATACCAAACGGACCTCCCCTGATGGTAATCTTAAAGTGGCCAATTTATAAATCGGTTTACTACAAAGACTGCTGCTCTAGCTAATTGCCCACCCTTCCACGCAGTGATTTCTATGTTATGTATGGCCATGCCTAAGGGCATATCGGTTGAAGTAGATTCTTCTTTTTATCAAAAACCCCTTCCCAAACTATACAAGCTTCTTCCAAAGCATACGGCTTTCTAGATGTATATGACGATCTCTAGATCTTATATGAATCGTATGATGAAGTACCACATGAGTGGATATATAGAAAAGGAACCCAAATCCGCGAATCGCTCATGTTATGATCTTCTACATCCTAGGTCTCAACGTTCCGTCATTCCGCTTATGTTCTTCATGTAGCATTCGGATCGAATGACTCTATGAAATTACGTCGATACTTCCACATATTATGGGTAACGTTTCCCTATTTTCACCCGGGTCTTAATTACCAAGCTTTCAATTAGCCTCGACCATCAAATTAAATGTGAATAACCCGTCCTCCTCTCTTTCTTTGTTCCACCGGATTGGCTTTGGGCTTTTCTGCGACTTGGAAGGCGAAGAAGGCCCCCTTCCTGGGGCCCGAGCCAAAGATACCACTCGAAGAAGCACGAATACAATAACATAGAAATCACACGTGGAAGGGGTGGGCAATTAGCTAGAGCAAAGAAAAGCCCCGATTGCAAAAAGAGGGTAAATTGGCCACTTTAAGATTACCATCCGGGGAGGTCCGTTTGGTATCCCAAAACTGCTTAGCAACATCGGACAAGTGGGTAATGTTGGGGACCCCACCCAATTAGAATTAGGGGAAATAAAAAACCGTGGGATGTCAAAATGCATCGGTAGGGGAGCGTTCGCCATCGCCTATGAGTCGCTCATTCTTCAACGAGCACGCGGTCGAGATCACTTTCCCTCTCGTATCCTTAACATACCAAAACGACGCCATTATTCGTATCAAACCAATAGCGATTCATAAAAGCTAAATCTTGTAATCAATGGTGGGCCAATATTGGGGACATGTATGGTTGGGTTCCAATTGTGTACTTGGCGGAATTTGGCATATCTTAACCAAACCCTTTGCATGGGCTCGCCGTGCATCTCGTTACTAACATGTTTGCTTCCATTGTGGGAAACGATTTGGTTTCAAAGCCTTACGCTCTACGTTTGGAGGATCTACGAATTCCCCTCGCTTATGCAAAAAACTTTCCAAGGTCCGCCTCACGGTATCCAAGTTGAAAGGGATAAGTTGAACAAGTACGGTCGCCCTTTTATTGGGATGTACTATTAAACCAAAATTGGGATTATCCGCAAAAAATTACGGTAGAGCGTGTTATGAGTGTCTACGCGGTGGACTTGATTTTACCAAAGATGATGAAAACGTAAACTCACAACCATTTATGTCTTTGGAGAGACCGTTTTTGTCTTTTGTGCCGGCGATTTATAAAGCACAAGCCAAAACCGTGAAATCAAGGGCATTACTTGAATGCACGCAGTACATGCGAAGAAATGATTAAGAGAGCTGTATTTGCAAAGGAATTAGGGCTTCCTATTGTAATGCATGACTACTTAATGGAGGATTCACCGCAAATACTACTTTGTCTCATTATTGCCGCGACAACGCCTACTTCTTCACATTCACCGAGCAATGCATGCGCTTATTGATAGACGTAAAAATCATGGTATCCATTTCCGTGTATTAGCTAAAGCATTGCGTATGTCGGGGAGATCATATCCACTCCGGTAGGGGATTCTATGTCGAAAAGCGTGAATATTTATTTCATTCCATTAAAAATAACAAGCCAATTCTGTTTGTAAGAAGAAAGAGAAGCGATCTATTCTATTCTATCGATAAGTGCCAATATGCAATGGGTAGCTTGGGCTATTTGGAAAAAAACGAAGAATAGATCCTTCATCCCTCTTTGTTTATCATTGATCGAATCACGGATTCCTTTTTCTTTACTCAATCTGTTCAAACCGCACTCAAAGGTAGGGCATTTCTCATTGATATAGGAACTTTTGTACCGAAAACAATAGTATCTCCAATTATAGCTCCTCCGGGATGTAAAATATATCTCTTCTCACCATCCCCATAAGCCCCATTGGTAGAAAAAAACCCACAACCCCATAAACAAACACCACGAGCAATAGCATAGACGAGTGGGACCAGCTGGCAGACCATGCCATGCTGATGATCTCTTCTTACCCCCCAGATTGCGAGCTTAAAAAGCTTTCAATTCAGACCAATCACACTAGAAACAAATTGGAGATGGAGAAGCCGTTCGAGTTAGTGCGTTACTTTTTGTAAGTTGAAACAAGTGTTGCTACACGAAGACTATTCATCACGCAATCTCGATCTTGTTCGTTTAAACTTATTAGCCATGATACATTATTTTTTTAACAACAAAACATCAGCAATCAGATTATCTGCCACAAAAGCCATCAGCCGAACAACGGTAAAGATTCCCCACTCCTGCTTGTCAAAAAGTACCAGGTGCACTCAATACTTTTGAGACTATGTCATTAGTGGCATGTCTTACTTACTGGCATATGACCTATCCCTATTCTAGGTTATCATTGCTTGTCACTGTTAAGTTTTTAAAAATTTATATAATTTGGGTGTTAGAGTGTTTAGTTGAGTGCCAAAGTTTTTATATTTGCACTTAATTAATTAATTTATTTATTAAGTTGTGTGCATAATATAGCAATTCTTTTCTTATTCCACCATAAAGAACTGAGATACAAGGGAAAAACAAAGAAAAAAGAAAAAACATAGGCGGAGACACTTTTCATGTTCCTTGGATCAACATAGTTTGGTATATATAGGTATTTTTCTCGTCTCACCTGTTCCCTTGTTATTATTTTATTTTCTTTGATTCTATTTATTCTTTCTCACAAAATACAATTAAATCAGCCTAAATCCTTTCAGCAGTAGGGGTCCATTCGGAAAGGACATCAAAATAATATTTACACTATATCCACCCGTCCTATATGTTTAATAAGCGCCTGTGGGTTGTGTTTGGGATTGTTGTGGACACTGTGCATTTTTTTTTTTTTTTTTTTGCAATAACGAAAAATTCCATTGATATTAAAGCAAGTTACATCCTCTCGTAACAAAAGTAAACCAAACTACTCGACTACCTTGATTGCAGCCTCCACCTCGCAAGCCAAAAAAAGAAAACATGAGGGCTAGTTGTATCTTGTAATCGTTCAACTACTCTCTGTGAAAATATTAATAGTTTTATTGCATTAAATAAGCTGACATGACATAGTACAAATGGAGGTAAAGATGATTAAAGTCTAATGAGATAAAATGAATTGTATAGGGATCAAACTCTCTAGTATCTGAGAGTTTAGGAAACTAGCAGAAACCCCCGTGCTTCGCGCGGGCTAATTGAAAAACTACAAACGTAGATGGATGAAGCTACAATTTGTTGGTATTTAAAATTAGCCTGATAATCTCGGGAATATTGAGAACCTATAACATGAAATGAATCCGAGATGGAATACGCTAATTATCTCCATGTGGCATAGCGAGCATTCGACATGTGGTGACGACAAGTTGAGGAAGGATGAGGAACTGCATATATGTACAGGGAATTGAGTCATAAATAGAGGGGGCTAACCTGATGAAGAAAACCATCTTGATGTGTTTGGTGCCTTGAAATGTTCACTTAGAAGACAATAACATCAGGAATAAGAATAGAATGATTGGAATGCAATAATCTGAACTATAACTAAGACCACATCATAAGGGGAAAAAAAAACTAAATGATGTGGATGTACACGTAATAAGGGATATATAAAAAAATGTATTAGTTGTACCCTGTACCTTATAGATGCGCTGAAAAGCACCAGGATAACAAATCAGCAGAATGCACCATGGAAATGGCAGTAGCCAAGTGGAGTCGTAGCGCCTTAAAAATTGAATGCGGATCACAGAATCCAATCAGCAGTTAGAGAGTATCCGAAACTTTCGCATGACCTTTTTTCAACGAAGCAATCCATATTGAATACGCATAGCTGCAAGTACATCCCAGTCTACATATACAAAGTTGATGGTAAAAGTAAATGTGGTTAACAAACAGAGTGATGTTTTGATTTTTTTTTTTTTTTTTATGGATGGGATGTGGATTATTACCTGGTAACAAAAAGGGCACTGTAGTGGTATGGATCCTGGAGCCAACAAAATTGTATACGGAGGGTAGAGAACGGGTCGTGTTAGGCGCCGACCACCCCTTGGCGGCCCAACTAACGGCCTAAGGCCCGCCCTGGCCGTCGTCTTCTTCCTCGCCCCCACGGTCGTCTTCTTCCTCGAGCTGCTGCCGCCGCCGTCGACTCTACCTCCCCCGTTGCTGCCCCACCCCCGCCGCGGGTGCCCCCTTCTTCCACTTCCCCACTCTTCTCGCGCCGCCACCGCCGACCCGCACCCAATCGATGAGTCCGGCCCCCGCCCGCTCGGCGGCGCCCGACACCTCGCTCACCGCCGACCGAACCGCCCGGCCACCGCCCGTGTTGACGGCCGCGGCCAGGCCGGTCGGGCGCATTCTACGGCCGGGTGGCAAGGATGGAGACAAAGGGGACCTCGCCGAACCCTAAAGGTCGTCGACGCCCTCGGTTTCTCCACCGCCGGAACCCTAAAGCTACGGCGGCCTCCGCCTCCGAGGTCCCTGGACCTCCGCCTCCGAGGTCCTCCACGCCTGGTCGCCTCGTCGCCCGGTCGCCTTGTCCGCCCGTCATCATTTTGGGCCAGAAAGTGATGGGCCGGCCCAATTGGAGGGGTGGTCAGCGCGGAAGATTCCCGGTAGAGAACCCTATAAGCATGCTCAATCTCAAAGCAGGGTAAGGATAATAATGAGTCGGCGCGGAAGATTCCCGGTAGAGAATCCTATACGCATGCTCCATCTCAAAGCAGGGTAAGGATAATAATGCAATAGGATCCAAAAAAATAATAATGCAATACAATCCGATCGCATAAAGTAGGTCTTACCCAAAGATGATGTTATCTTGCTTCACGCTAGCAATGTTGTGTTCTTTTCATATCGAAAAGTTTCTCAATGTTGTGCTCTTTTCATATCAAAAAAGGTGGAAGCAACTTGAAAATGGAAATTGCTTCGTACAATACAAACCGAATGTGAGAACATATTATCTTTTTTTGTTTCACCGCACATTACTTATCAAATCTGAGCAAACAGGCATCTATAACAAAAAGGTAAGAGGTGTTGGTTGACAAATCGCTTATTATGAAACTAAATCTTTGGTTTTAGCATTCCATCAAGCACCTAAAATGCACATGACATGAAGGGCGTAAAGAAATAGGAACTGAAGCGCGTACACCGTGGACCCGAAGAAGAAGATGGCGATGTGTTGACACAAAAGTGCCTCTTATGCCGCACACACTGACAAGCCGAAGTAGCTAGCTTAACTTGGGTGCCTGGGTGTCTTGATCCGGTGGCATGCCGATCAATTTGACCTATAAATTGACAAGGAGATAAACGTGAGATTTGGAACGTGCACGGTGAGACCAAGACGCCCGCATGTATGGCTCAAGCCACTTACTTACGGCGACATATAGCTATAGAAGTTATCGCCCCGCTAGCCATGAACGCGTTCGGTAAGCATAAACAAAATAGGGAAGAGTCCAGTTACCGAACGGGCATGATAAGACATGTTTGAACAAGTAAAACGATCATCAAGACATGATATCATAAAGCTTATTGCATAGATCGAATCAATTGACAACATGATACATAAAGCAGGTAAATCATAATTATAAATCTAATCTAAATAACACATGCATAGGTTTCAACCAACTAGTCTGCCGCATGTCTAGTTTTCCTAAACCCGTCCAGCTTGAACCCTCGCAAGCTAATCCACCGCATGATACGGCTTGTTACACATCCAAACCACTTCTCACAACTAGATCAATCCACCGCATGATACAATCTAACCATGACAAGCTAAAAGCATGCATATATCTAAATAGATCTATAAATACTCATTACTCGTTAAAGCGTATATGCATAAACAGTAAAGTACACATGTAAACCCGTTCTAATGATAAAGACAGGGATCTATTCGTATTAGTTCGCCGCACAACTAATCACCCTAAACCCTTTTCATCCTAACAGCAATCCACCGCATGATACACTGCAAGACTAGACGTTAACAGTAGACAAACCTATACATGCAGGCTACATGTAGATGCATAATTGTATTCGGCAAGCTTGCCGAATCGGGGTCCATGAAGAAGGAACTCACACGCAAAACCTATCAGATTAAACTGATCTCTAGTCCACCGGATGACTAGCTCTAGAGTAACCCAAAGACCTGCATCTGTCGCACGGTACCCAGTCCTGTCAAGACTAAACGTATACGAATCCACAACATGTAGCAACTTAGATTGATCTAAGCTCGGCTATGATGAACAGATAGATCTAGTGACACGATAAGATGAACATCAAAAAACATTAAAGATAACTAGATCTATAACAAGATGAAGCCGAGCCCTGTCAATCTAAATTGGGCAAAAGTGTGTGCAATCATAATAAAATTAATAAATAAAAGCATGCACCACGTGGTAACTTAATGAATTCACTATATTTGTCAAATCTAATGAAGCCGATAACTAGCTCCAAGCTAGACCTTAGCCTGCCGCACGACTCATGATCTAACAAAGAACCCTCCTGTTCCATAGCCTAAATCCGCTGCATGATACTAAGCATGGTAACAAGACTACTTGCAACATAATCTAAATCCGCCGCACGATACTAGACATGGTACAAGGTTGCCGGTACTTACGGAGGTCGACGGATCGATGTATCCTCTCGCAGTAGATCGACGACACGACTTGGACTCGAAAGGGGTGGCGCGGAGCCGGATTTGTTGTTGTATTGATTGGGTAGATGTATTACAGTTGCCACGGGTCTTATATTTATACCCTAGACTTGATACGAATCCTAATTGATTACGATTACAATAACAGAAAATCTAGCTAAGATAGTTTGTACTCCAAGTCTTCTCGGAGTCGTTGATGTCGTACATGGCACAAGCTCTCCTCCTTAGATGGCTTTTCCAACGTTCTTTGGTTTACCAAATCAACCTTGACAGCCGAGCGCTCAACACTCTCCTGGATACATGACTCAGCCGAATGGTGCCGGCTTCCCGACCGCTACAGTGTTGCCAATCACTCTGTTTCGCACAAGCTGTCTGTCGAATGGTTCCTTGCCGAATCGTCCTTGTACTGGCCCACCTGTCATCTGAGCTCTACCAAATTTTGGTGTTAACACGATGGCACAACAGGTACCCCTTCCATCTCTGGCTTTGGCCGGTACAGTGGTTTGCACTCACATTGGCACTGAGTTTCCTCCCTTTCACAGGACACGAAACCCTATCGACATTTGGCTTATATCTCTGGTCGTGAAAAAAAAAATCATCGATTCTCACAAGACACGTTTGGTAGTATTTTCTTCATTCTTACATTGAGATTGTTATAGGTCCAATTTTAAACGATCCTAACTTACTCTTTATAATTTGAAATGAAGAGAGTAGTAAGCAATTATTTATACATATACTCAATACGACTACATCTCCTGCAAAAGGAGGAGGATGGTTGGCTTGCCGTTGGGAAGGGCTGGTGATACAGCCGCGACAGGCGTACGGCAACGTATCGCTCATTTCCATTTTCCACGCCCGCGTCAGCCAGAAATTAAAGCAGAAACAAAATAAAAACCGGGACAAAAATGAAAGCTACCGCTGCACGACGGCCGCGTTTTGCCACCGAGCAGTGCTGGTTTTGCTCCCTAGTACATGCAATGCACATCCCCTCGACTGAAACCTCAACTGGAAAACCAGGCACATATTGCGTCATACACACAACACACGACAAAAAAGAAAGGCAACTTCTCCAACAACGTGAAAAACAGCCGAAATACAAATATAGAAAAAGAAAATCAGCCCTGAAAGACCGGCATCGTTTCAGAAACCCTTGACCACTTTGAACTAGGAAGCAACCTAACAATCGTATACAAGACACCCATCCAACTAGGCACATATATATTGGCATCGGCTGCTCTGCAGTCAGCCATCAACCCACACCCAAGATTGCAATAGGCCTCCAGAAGTACATTTTAATCCCCACATTTTAAAAAGAGCTAGCAGTAAAACTTTTTCAAAGTTTAATTCAATTTGAGGTGAAAACGGTAGGACTTAGGTACGGTGTTGTTTGTTTGAGTCTTTTTTTAACCGTTGTCAGTTAACAGGGTGATTTGATTCTGATTAGTGTCTGGTTCGGCCTACAATGGACTGTGGCGTGAATCTTAGGCAGTCTTAGTGAGGACTTTCATAGCGTTATTTTCAAGGCCTGCAAGATATGCATACCGCTCTCCTCGAGGGTTATTCAATCCGGGTGGCCTACTCCTCGCCGCCTCATAGTAGCAAGAAAAAATAATCATTGCTGTCCGCTGGAGATCGATCATGTGCTGCCGACATCTCTGGTGCCTCTCCCACGATGTAGTAGCTCTTGAATTCATGGTTCTCAGTGCAGTGAATCTCTTCCCCTCCTCCGTGTCTCTACTTATTTTTTTATCTGTTTCTTCGTCCTCTAGAGTTTTGATTTCACCTTTCTCACAAAGATGGGAACAGAAAACCAATAATTAAGATTGTCAAACAAACAATCGGTGCTCTCTGTTCCGTGCAATATTTGCGTTCTGATCTGATTCCATTTGTGTTACCACTACACCGTTGGCAAACTCATCTCCATCTCCAGCTGTGCTTCTTCCTCCAGCCTCTTTTCCTCTTGTACCTAGATTTCCTACTTTTAGAGCTTTATAGTCTATACCTGATTTATTCCTTCCAGCTTCTCTGGTTCTATTCCCTACCTAGATTGCTCTGATGATCTGATCTCTAACCTCCCTTCCCCTAAGGTTGTGTAATCCGATCAGTTATTGAACGGAACTATTGTGAACAACGAGGTTGCTAACACTGAATTTACTAAAATCTTTATACTTTATACAAAAGACTAAATATATTTTCCGTATGATGTCACTTGAACAAACCAGGTTCGTTCGCCCCCGCTGGAAACTGAAATGAACATTGTTGAACGCTATGTGCCTATGCAGCAGACAGTGCCACGAGAAGAGGTAGCCCACATGAGACGATCGATCATTTTTTAATGCGGCCGGCGGTTGGGCCGCTCCTACAGTGGTGGCCGTGGGGTAACTCAACAAATACTCCCTCCGTCTCCAAAAGCATGTAATTATAGCTGTTTGTATGGAAATCAAGGATGAAGTGAAATTACCAAAATGTCCCTACCTTTTGACTGTGATGACTCGATGGCGGTGAGAGGTCTGGCAGGAAACTAGCTTTTTGGTAAATCAGGTCAATTTGTATGTGCTGGAAAATGAGACGGAGGTAGTAACTCTGTATAAATCAGGCCGATTTGTATGTGCTGCTAGATCACCGGCCGCTCTTACAAAGATATTTATATGGGCGACTGGATCACCAACTGCCCTTACTAACGTAGGGTTTGAATGTCTAAATTTTAAAATTTGAATTTTTCAAACAACCTCGGATGGAAAAACTTCCTAAATAAGAATTGTAGATCTCGAAAAGTTATGAAACTTTATAGTTGATCATTTTTTTATTTGAAATCAACTTGTCATACAAAAACTATGTTCAAATGTCTCAAATTTGAAATTCAAATTTCATAAGCGACCTCAGATGGAGAGACACCCTAAATAAAAATTGTAGATCTTGAAAACTTATCAAACTTTTTAGTCGATAACTTATTTATTTGAATTCGTTTAGGGCCTCAAATAGTTAGTTTTCAATCGAATTTGTATAATATGTGGGGTTCCAAAACGAGTTGTTCACACATGCGAGTGTGTAGTGCAGTGGAGTGGAAGGCTCTCTCACGAGCCTAAGGTCATGGGTTCGAACCCTCACGGCCGCTTCACGACTCGCGACTTTGACGGAGCAGGCGGGTGGCTGACCAATGGCGGGCCTTCCCAGATTAAAAAAATGTTTTGCTATTTTTTTTTTTTTTTTTTTTTTTGAATTCACGTAAAAATTGGTTGTAAGGCGGTTTCATAACCAGCCGCTCTTACAAATTGTATTTGTAACCACCCCCTTAGTGGGCTGATTTGTAAAAAAAAAAATGGAGAGGCGTCTAGGCCAGCCACCCTTACAAAGGCTCTTGAGCCGCCCATACAAATGCATCTTGTCGTAGTACTTGACGTCGCCTGGTTGCATCACACTTGCTGGTTGTTGCTTGCGCTGTGAGTGCAACGCGGATAGGAGGCGCTAGCGAGGAGACCAAAGAGATGATTGTCCGTGTGTATTTTATTGGGAGCCACTTGAGCGTGCCGGCATTACAATCATGTAATGGAGCCAAAAAAATTATAAACACTTCGTCGAAGTGTTACACTCGGCAAAGACAGAGGCACATGGAGACCACCTTTGTCAAGTATAATGCCCACAACACTCGACAAAGGTGCCGGTATTCGTCGAGTGTTGGTTGGCCGACACTAGGTAAATAAGCCCCAATTCGCCGTGTGTCTGGCTGGCCAGCACTCGGCAAAAGAGCCCTGCTTCGCCGAGTGCCTGGTTGGCCAGCACATGGAAAAGAAGCCACGTTTCGCGGTCTGCCGTCACCACCGTCTTTTCTTTGGCTATGTCTTCATCGCACTCGGCGAAGAAGGCTTCGCCTTAGCTCGCTCGGCTCCTCGCTGTGCGCAACACTCCGCGAATGGTTACACCGAGTGTTTTCAAGCCTTCACCGGCACGCGAATCCGATGGTGCAACTTGCATACGTACCTACGCCGAGTGTTTTCAAGCCTTCGCAGGCACGCGAATCCGGTGGTGCAACTTGCATATGTACCACGTACTATATATCCCAAGGCACGCGTCGCGTCAGCTCTCTCTCTGGCTCACCCTTTGATGGCGAGGCGAAACGGCCGACGCATCTCACAAATGTGGAACAGCGATTGCCGAGAGTACGGTGCATGCTACTCAAGGCAACTTGCATATATGTGCCACGGGTTGTTTCTTGATGAATTCCCAGGTCTATGATAACAGGTGAGCGAAGCGGGACGACGGCGATGCAGCACTGCATGATTACACGTGCAGCTTGGACTGCTTCGAGACCACGGCGCCTCGACCAAGGGCGGTAGCCGCGTGTAGTAGGTCAAAATAGCCGGTAGTAGACGTCAATTCTGTATGCACAGTACGCATGGCGCAGCTGCATGCGAGCACCCAGTTCCAAGGTGGAGAAAAACGAGTGCCCTACCACTCCTATCCTGTGCCATAGGTAATGGCATTGATGATCGTTGACTTAGATCTATGAAGAAATGACATGGCATACGGACTCGAAACTATTCTCTACAATGCAGTTTTTCTATATGGAGTCCACATGAAAAATCGACAAATCTTCTTCTCCCCGTAGCTGGATCTTTTGTGCACGGTTCTGGCCTTGTCCACCGATCGTTACATGCATCTAAGGATCCAACAGCTAGCGAAACATAGAATGCCGCCGCTAAATATGCAACTGAATATGAAACTTCCTATTTACATCATGTTCCGGTCGAAGTATAAACGGGATTCAGAGTTCAGACATGCCACCGCGCGGTGTCGCGATTGGCGGGCGGCGCACATGGAAGGCGGCCGTGCTGGAGGTCCCCAAGGCACAGGCGGTGTGCAGCGGCGGCAGACGGCCGCACGGGAGCTCCGCAGTGGCGGTGTGCATGGCCGGCCCTGACCCGTGCGCGTCCCTCTCCCATCCATGGCGCGGGCTTCCTCTCCCCATCCATGGCAGGGCACGCTGACGTGCACGGGATCCAACAGGTGCCGATGGAAACGACAAATACCTCCCCAACGCGTAGCAAGATGGTTTCTTCAACTTCGTAGTGCATGAAGACTCGACGTCTATGTTAGACGTCGTCTCTAGGATTTTCTCCTCTCTCCTCATTAAATACATTCCACATCAGCAAATTACCTATGTAGCAATATAATTAATAGAGATAGACTCTATGGTTGTTTCAGCACTGTGAGTGCTCTAAAATTAGTAATATTAATGTGATGTGATGTGAGTAATATCGTATTAAGAACCAAGTACAATATAATAACACATTGATATATGCTGAGGTGGTGAAGAGAAGGGAAGCGGACTGTAAGAAAGATGAGCAGGTCATATATCAAAAAATGGGGAGTTGGCTATATATGAGTGGGTTGGGAGAAGGCTAAATTTTTTTAAAGTTGTTATATTAGCCTTGCTCTAAGGGCTCAGAATTCTATGTCACGACAATATTATTAGTCTTGCTCTATGAGTTCAGAACTGTGTATCAAGATGGCCATTGTCTTTGAATCCTTGGTAGTTGGCACCATGATGATGGAACGTGAGATACCCCTCCATCTCCCTTTTTCACTATTTCTCTAAACGTTAAACGTACTTAACTTTGACTAGATATATATAAAATTAATATTGTTACATAGATCATTGAATCTATTTTGATAATAAATTTATTTGGAGATGAAATATTGCTAATATTTATACAGAAATAGTCAAACTTAAGAAAGTTTGACCTAACTAGTATGAATATCATAATGACACTTAAAAAGATATACAAGGCAAGTATGCAACAATAGTATTATTAACACATAATATTACTACTTTGGCCTAGTAAGCATAGTATGACTCAAATGTTGTTGCTTTGTGCCTAACTTGAGTAAACATGAATATTTCAAATCAAAAGACCTAAACCAACAAGTGACGACAACCTACAAGCCATTACTTGATTAATCGGGCTAGTAAGTAGTGGTTCTTGCCTTGCTAAAGTTGAAACTTCGGAGATCAACTTTATTTTCTTGTTGTAGAAATCTGTCCAACTAGGTGCTTTGGCTTGAATGATTAAGGCTGATGGTTCGGATTAGTCGAGGCCACTTAGAGGACTCTCCATCCTCATGATGGGCCCCTCTTTTGATCCCAATCTATCCCACTTCCACTTGCAGGAATGATTGAAATCTCATGTTTGGTTTTAGAAATTGATGACACACTTGTTATGCTAATCCTTTGCTCTAAGTGTGACTTAAGAGATAGGATTGCATGGATGACGTGGAGCATGATGATCATGAACATGGACGATGATGGTGGACATGATGGATTGTCAAGCTCGGCGTGTCGGTTTGAGAGGAACCCGGAGATCAAGGCAAAGATATACTTGATAGGGTTTTCTTTCGGTGATCAAGACACGATAGAGCGTGTGATCACATTATAGGATAGATAGCCGACTATCAAGAGGGGATGCCGCGACTAATCCTTTGGTGAAGTGCTTCTAGGTCCAATTGACTTGCATATTGCATTTAGGATTGAGAGCACTAACTTTGTTCTTGCCTAAATCGATTGTGACATGCTAACATACATGATATCGAGATCATCTTCGACGTGTTGGCAACTTATGGGAAGAGGCGAAGCAAGGTTGAAGCAAAGGGCGACAAAAAAATGAAGAACACGCATAACTGGTTGACCGGACGCACTGAAAGCCGACCGGAAGCACTGTCCGGACGGTCCGGTCAGTGAGTCCGATCGTACTTCCAGTAACATGTTTTCGTGCTCGACTTTGTGGATCGACCGGACGCTGGCACCGGAAGCACCGACCGAACCATGAAGACGTTGTCGGTATGGCGCGGGCGTTGTCTCATGTGGCCGGACGCGACGCCGGTGTGTGACCGGACCCTCGACCGGACTCCTCCTCGGTGCGTCCGGTCGGCGAGTCCTGGCACCCGCAGCGGCTTCTCCAATGGCTCAATTTTGAGGAGGACTCTATATATACTTGGATGGCCGGGTCTTTTGAGTCTCTCTTGCACATTTGAACACTCCTACACACTTGAGAGCTTGTGAGACTCCCCTCCACTCATCTCTTCATCCTAACTTCGAATCTTGGGTGAGATTGAGTGAGTTAGAAGTGCATTTGCTTGATTGCTTGCATCTAGAGGCACTTCATCCTTGGAGGAGCTGCGGGATCTTGTTTCTCTTGGGAATTTGCTTGGTTCCATAGCGGCTTGGAGCAAGAGGCGGTGTTGAGCTCGATTGGAGCTTGTTCAAGGCCACACCGGTGGACTTGTGAGGGGTCGTTCCTTACCCCCGCGGGAGATTCGCGAAAGGAGCACTAGTGGATTGCTCGTGGCTTGTTTGATCCTCTCTTGTGATCGGTTTGCTTGAGCTCCCACCGGGGATTTGGCACCGGCCATTAAGCTTAGCAACCGTCAAGTGAGTGCATCGCCACAACGGGGACTAGCGTGCCGGGAAGCACGTGAACCTCGGTGAAAAATCATCGTGTCAACCTTGTTCTTGCTCGTTGGAGATTTCTTGTTGATCACGGTGATTGGCTTCCACCTCTACACATCGACGTCGGTATATCGATCACTCCTCCTCGTGTATTTACCTTGATATACTTGTGTAGTCTTGCTAGGTTGCTTAGTTGTTGAGAATAGATTAGCTCCTAGTGATAGAATTAGATAGCTTACCTTGCTCACCTAGGAGTAATCTTAGAGACCTAGCACTTGTGTGGACTTAGAGATATTAGAATTACCTTTCTTGACTTGTGGCTTGCATAGATAGCTTGTAGCATCGCATTTGTTGCTTCGCCATCTTATATACTAATCCGTGTTTAGTGTTGTTGCAAGAATTTTTAATAGGCTATTCACCCCCCTCTAGCCATTAGGACCTTTCAATGATTTTATTAAATTATAGTAAATGGGGCAGTTTGGATCTCGGAATTGAATTGGTGTGACTCAATCATATTCAAAAAATTAATTGATTTGAGTTAAATCAAATTGAAACCAATTCATTTTCATTATTCTTGTTTGGCTATCAGGGAATATATTTCTAAGTGTTGAAGAAGATGGAGAGGTGTAAGTCGAAATCCTTGAGTGGTGAGTTCTAAGACCGACAAGAAACGATATAGAAGCGGTTGAAACCCTAACAAATTGAGGAACGGAAAGGAGATGCTTTTGGAGGCAAGCACACCTTTGGAGATAGAGGTTTTGGCGCCGTTGTCCGAGGCTATGGTGGCACGAGAAAGGATACATGGAGGCGTGGGCGCGCGGGGTAGGTTGAGGGCGACACACTAGCAGGTTGAGGGCGGCACTGGCTACTGCTTTGGAACCTTGCGATTTGGATCCATGTCGTGCCGCACATGTGAAGGTAGAGGTGTTGCAAAGAAACTACACCATGGTGACGACATGGAGTCGAGTCCGGGAGGGAACAACATCAAGATGGAGTCCGGGAGGGGAAGGGAGATTTGGGGGGGGGTTGTTCTAAGCATTTGATGTGGGTGGGGTCCAAATTGAGAGCATGCTAGCATTTCGAGATCAAAAAAGGCTAAAATGCATAGTACAATTCCATGAACAACCAAACAAAGGCGACATTCTAGAAATTGATTTAGTTTGGGCCAATTCGGGAACCAAATAGGACCTAAGCTAAATCTTGGACTCAACCCCTAGCTTCCTCCACTATTATATATGGATTCCTCCCTATCACTTCTCTATATCATGCATTAAGCGCCTTAAAACAATTTGTTAGTCAAGCCTCATAAACACCACTCCACCAAATATCCGTTAGTCATATCAACTAGTGTGGCACAAAGAAAACCTTCTCCTCAAATAATCTGCAACCATTCATGATTTTCTCTACCTTGTGAAGTCAGTCTGTAGTATCCGTTGGTGTCCGACCATCATCCATCAAACTTCACTTGTAGAGATGTCCACCCAGTGAATGCCATCCTCTAAATAGTAGCATCAATAAACACCACCATCAATAGTAGGAGTAACAACAATTTACGACTCATCAACATTGCCTTCATTCTTTTATTCTCAATAATGTGCGGTTCATGGATGTCATGACCCAAAAATTTTTTTTAAAAACTTTTATTAAGGTCTCCTTAAGCTACAAAATCTAAGTTAATGGAGCCCGATGCCCAAACATAACTCAAGTGGATAGCCTCAGAAGTCATCAACAAGGATCATCTATAATTGAATACAAAAAACTCAGAAGCATATGTGATGACATAGTCATGAACACCTTGGAGTTCATGTAAAGGCCAAGATATAGTCCCAAGACCAGCTTCTACCTGACCTAATCAAAATCCTTCGTTAGAGAACTCCTAGTGTCTTGACATACTGTTTGTGGGAACATCACATATTGTCCATGTAGTAACACATCATTCTATTGACCATCCTCTTTGTCGGAGTCCTTGAGGTATAGGCACACTATCCGACATGTTCAAATAGACATATATATGACACATATGATATGCAAGGCCTGATGTATCTCTCTCACACACCCCTTGCCCTAATGTCATACCCACTTCAAACCAACACCGTAAGAGCAAGTTCAATAATACAACCGGTTTTGTTTGTTATAAGGTTCTTTACGATCTTCTCCTAGCCCACCCATATAATAGTTAGCTCTTCACAATTAATACATGGCCCATTTGTCTCTCTCATAGAGTTTCTTGGTTCTTGTGCCCAAGCAAGCTGTAAGTTCACAACCCGCTTCTCCTCTCTATCCTCCTCTCTCTCCTCCACGTCATCATTTAGCTGACTTACAGCTTGCTATTATACTTGCTCTAACACGTACTAACCCTCTTCTCTGTCCCTCACCCCTCCTGCACACAAAACGTGTGACATAACTGAGAAAAGACAAGAAGAGGAGAGAATGTAGGAGGAAGAGAAGAAGAGGAGGGCCATGTGGGAGCCTTGCCGGGAGCAGCATATCGACAACCACTCGACCTCATTGGGTTGGAAAAGAAGGGCCATCCCCAAGTCATTTTCTTCCTTAAGCCATATAGGTGTTCCTAACGTCGATCTCCCACTTTCAACACTAAGGCAACCTCGTCTTTGGTGAAGCTTTCCCACATACATGGTGAGCCACCCTAAGCCTTCTCCTCTATCATCCCCTTCTCTAACGACGAGAAACTTCAAGTTCATCCACGGGCACCACCACCATGGATGACCTCAAGATCCCCCATAGACCTTGCATGGCCAACTCAACACCTAGATTTAGTTCCCTACGCTCCCACTCAAATCTATGTCCGGATGCGCCCGAAATAATGTCATCTTTGAAGTTTTGGATGAGTTTCGACGAAGAATCTATCACCCTGTATGGACGGTCTATCAAGATGCACCTAGTTACTACAACCCCTCTAGAAATTTCGATGGGTAGACAATCGACACAAAGATGGACAGTCCGCCAAGACAGCCATCACCTTCTAAAATTATGAAATAAATTTTGTTGGTTTCCTTATAAAATTATCTATCATATAAAAATGAGTTTGCTGCCAAAATTGTATCTATAGTTTCAACTAAAATTGTGAAATGCATAAATGCTTTCTAGTCTTTCAAAAAATAAGTTCACCTTGTGAAATGCTTCAAAAAATCGACTGGAATTCTAAATTCTTCATTGTTCTATACATAACTCTAAATTCGTTCAACTTATTGAAGCAAACAAATATATCCTAGATATGTGTAGAAAATTTATTCTCCATATAAGACTTTTATTTAGACATTAAGTACTGATTGTGGCCCCAACTAAGTCGAAATGGCTGTGCAGCACGTGGCCATATATTCCATAGAAGCTAGAAGATCCAGAGAGTCTGCGCACAGGATTCATCACCAGTCTAACACCAGACTGATCCTACCTGTTTTGTTTACGAGTAGTGTAACAGTAGATAATTCAAAAATATATAAACAAGCACATAATTCATACGCTGGGTTGTCATAGACGTGGTGTGTTGGATTGATTTTGATTTTGTGCAGCTAGATCCCAAATCCCAATAATAATCTGTTGCAGTGTGAACAGTACGTGGGGACCGGCCGTACATAAATGAAATGGGACGATCATGACCTCGGCAGATAGGGGATTAAACAAAGCCGCCATGGTCACCACTTGCGGTGCGCCCATCCATCCACCGCTCCCTCCTTAATTCCGCTCTCTCACCAAGTCGCCATCAACCACCTGCTCGACCCGCCCCCGCCCGCCTCTCCATTTCACGCCATCGCCGCTTCTCTCTTCTCCCTCGCTGGCTGCGCCGCCGAATCCTTTTCGCGGAGGCCATCCGTCCATCGCCCCGGCTGCTTCCGGGCCCAGAGGTGAGTGACCACACTCTGCTCTGCTTTGCTTCTTCCTCCCCTCCCCTTCTGCCTGACGCCTCTCAGACACTGCCCCCTGATGTTTCTTGGCTCATGTTTGATTGCTTGTTTTCGTCCCTACCATGTTATTATTCAGTACTAGCATCAGCGTGCTTCGTGCTCCCCAGTTTGGCGATGTATACATACATAGATGGTCCATGTCTTGCTTTAAGACGATCTCGACTTTCAGGGTGTACTTTTTGGTGGAATTGAGTGCCCTTTCTCCACTGTGGGGAGCAGAAAAGGAACACCCCCCCTGTCCAGAGAGAGTGACAAGATGTTTGGTAGAATTTACTATTTACTGGACAACTGTAGCCTCCGAAATTTCCATTACTCGGTGCAATGGCTACGCTGAATTACGAATGCGCTATCATAGCACCTGAATAGTTTTCTTTGTTTTTCACCCTGGTTTGAGAATTCAGAATCTACCCTACTCTGCTTTATGACTAATTTGTGGATTAGGGTTCAAGATAAGAAAGAAAAATAGGGGGCGGATCAAGAAAGCAGTTTGAAACACCGAAAGCTCTCGACAAGAGCAAATTCAAGGGGGCGGTGTGCGGTTAAACCACCTTGGTGGAATGTTAGGTGCTACTGCACATATTGTGATATTATTATTTTTTACTATTATATATACAACAACGTTTCACTGTGTCACTGACACATGAGTCACTGACATGGTATTCTTTATACCACCTAAGGATGGTAAATATGTAAAAATTCCGCTTCGTGCTGCTCCTGCTGCTGCATAGTGCTTTGATGCTCGCAACGGTCACAGACTCTCGGTCAACGGTCACCACTCCACCAGGGGGTGTCTCCATGTCACTTTGATGTTAAGTCAAAAGAGTTGATGCTAACACCCTGTGCTCCATTGATTTCATGCTTTTTGGTGACAATTTGGTTGCAACTCCTCATTACCTTTTTGCCCTGATTTTTCTCTGTTTCTTTTCTAGAAAAACCCACTCTCAACTATATATATATTGCTTGTGGATTACCAATTCGCCATTATTCATTCCTTGTATCTGTTTCTGGAAGGTGTCTGTCTAGGACGACTCAACTGAACTGTCAAATGTTAGTAGAGGAGGTTGAGAAACCAGAACGAAGCTTTATCAGGGGATTGCTCCCACTCAAGGTAGCATAATGAGCTCCTGTTCCAACTTTTCATGAGGGTAAGTTTTATGATGATGACCTTTTTATTTTATTTTACTTCAAGACATTATTAGAACAAAAGTCAAAAGTATCTCATTCTGTATGTAATGTCCATGTTGCCACATCTTTTCTGCATCCAAGTTACACTACTCATGAATTGACTGCTTCATGCTGGAAGACTTGAAGAAAATGTGAATTACTACATTTTCCTTCAACAAAACAAATGGCTAATCCCAATACTCCAATAGTCACTTTGTGCTAAATTTTTTCCATCTATACTACTGTTCTCAGAAAGCATGATTAGTTTTGAAATCAGCCTGGATCTGTCATGCCACTTAAGGAAAATAAAACAGCTAAAACCAGCACTACTTCTAATTATATTGCAGAATTACCACGTGCAAGTGATTCCCTTAGGATTTTGCATGCTAGCTTCTGAATTTGCATGCAAATTAGTGAGGAAACTTGTTGAAATAAACACCGCGAGATGCAACCTGCAAAGCTGTATTGTTCAATCTGGTAGTCTAAGAATCCAAGACTTCCTCCATTCCCAACTGATTTCTAACTGTGCACATTCTTAAATGCTTCAGATCGAGTGAAAGAGTGGATGGTTGTGCAAGGCTGCGCTCATGGAACTTCCCAGCAAACATCACAGACCACCAAAATGCTCAGTTATACTATGGACGCTTGCCATAGCCAACCTCTGGATAACGTGCAGCAGCAGCACCCAGAAGCAAGTTCTCATGCCAGGGTTCAGCGCCTCGGAAATGGATTACATTGATAACGATGGGAGGTTTCTTCTCTCCAATGGCTCGGTCTTTGGCTTTGGCTTTGTCACCATCAGCGTGTCAGACAGCACATCCTACATTCTTGCAGTAGTCCACTTGGCCACCACTACTACTGTCTGGTCTGCCAATGCTAACTCTCCAGTTTCTCATTCAGACAACTTTGTGTTTGACAAGGATGGCAATGCCTATCTGCAGTCTGGAGGTTCCACGGTCTGGACTGCCAATATCTCCGGCAAGGGGGCCACCTCTATGCAGCTGCTAGACTCGGGCAATCTTGTAGTGTTTGGTGAGGATGGCTCTTCTCCTCTGTGGCAGAGTTTCAGCCATCCAACAGACACACTCTTGTCTGGACAGAGCTTTGTTGAGGGGATGAGTTTGGTGAGCCATTCCAATGCAGAGAACATGACCTATACACTTCAGATCAAATCTGGGGACATGTTGTTGTATGCAGGCTTACAGATGCCCCAACCATACTGGTCCGCTCTGCAGGATAACAGGATGATCATCAACAAGAATGGCAACAACAACATATACTCTGCAAACCTAAGTTCAGGTTCCTGGTCGTTTTATGATCAATCAGGGCTCCTTCAATCACAGCTTCTCATTGTACAGCAGCGGGGTAATGATAACACCACACTGGCTGCTGTCCTCGGTAATGATGGTTTGATTAACTTCTATATGCTCCAGAGTATGAATGGCAAGAGTGCTCTTCCTATCACAGTTCCGCAGGACTCATGTGATATGCCTGCCCACTGCAAGCTGTACTCCATTTGCAACAGCGGGACAGGGTGCCAGTGCCCTTCAGCCCTCAGCTCCTATGCAAACTGTGACCCTGGCATCATATCACCATGCAACTCAATGGACAAGTTTCAGCTGGTTCAACTGGACAGTGGTGTTGGGTATGTCGGCACTAGATTCACATCGCCTGTGCCCAATACAAACCTCACCGGATGCAAAAATGCTTGCATGGCTAATTGCTCATGCATTGCTGTATTCTTTGAGCAAAGTTCAGGAAATTGCTTCCTTTTCGACCAGATAGGAAGCTTGCAACAGAAAGATGGAGGTAAGAGTAGTTTTGCTTCTTTCATTAAGGTATCAAGCAGCAATCATGGCACAGGGCAAGGTGGTAGTGACAATGGTAGACCCACCATCGTAATTGTTGTCATTATAGTTGGAACTTTGGCTGTCATAGGGGTCCTTGTGTATGTTGGTTTCTGGATTTACCGAAGGAGGAGTCACCATACACCCTGCATGATGATGCTGGTTCATCAGAAGATGATGGTTTCCTGCAAACTATATCAGGAGCACCGACACGGTATACTTACAGGGAGCTCCAGGATGCGACAAACAACTTCTCAGACAAGCTTGGCCAGGGAGGGTTTGGATCTGTATATCTTGGTACACTGCCTGATGGCAGTCGCATCGCTGTTAAGAAGCTAGAGGGCATAGGACAAGGGAAGAAAGAATTCCGTTCTGAGGTGACCATCATTGGCAGCATACATCACATCCATCTTGTTAAGCTCCGAGGTTTTTGTGCTGAAGGAGCACACAGGCTTCTTGCTTACGAGTACATGGCAAAAGGGTCTCTAGATAGATGGATTTTCCGAGGAAGCGAGGATGATTCCTCCCTGCTGGACTGGGACACGAGGTTTAACATTGCCCTTTGAACTGCCAAGGGGCTGGCATACCTCCACCAGGACTGCGAGTCGAAGATCATTCACTGTGACATCAAACCTGAGAATGTCCTCCTTGATGACAACTTCCTCGCAAAGGTGTCAGACTTTGGCCTCGCCAAGTTAATGACCAGGGAGCAGAGCCAAGTGTTCACGACGCTCCGAGGCACGCGGGGCTACCTTGCACCTGAATGGATCACCAACTATGCCATCTCAGAGAAGAGCGACGTGTACAGCTACGGGATGGTTCTCCTTGAGATAATCAGCGGGCGGAAGAGCTATGATCCTGTGGAAGGCTCAGAGAAGCTCATTTCCCTCCTATGCTTTTAAGAAGCTGGAAGAAGGGGATCTCCACGATATCTCTGACTCCAAGCTAAAATACAAGGACAAGGATAACCGAGTTGAGATGGCAATCAAGGTGGCCCTGTGGTGCATTCAGGAGGACTTCTATCAGAGGCCATCCATGTCGAAGGTTGTCCAGATGCTGGAAGGCGTCTGCGAAGTGCCCCAGCCACCAATATCTTCGCATATTGGATACCGGCTGTACGCGAATGCATTCAAATCTAGCAGCGAAGAGGGCACGTCATCTGGGATGTCAGACTACAACAGTGATGCTATGCTTTCTGCTGTGCGGCTCTCTGGGCCCAGGTGATATGATTATGTATATTGCTCTGCTTTAGTTAGCATGCTGATGAGTCGATGATGTCCAATTTTTTGGGGAAGGCCATTCGTTTGGTGTTCGTTTGTTCGTAGTCATGTACATATGTTGAAAGTTTGAGGTGTTTAGTTCAAAGTTTCTGAAATGCCTATATGGGAGCAATTTCACCCCTTAGATAGAAAACTCAGTTTGCAATTTTGCAATTGTACACCAGAAAAAAAAAAAAACAAATTAATTTCGAAGCCATGATCAGGTGTATATACCAGGATTTGGAAATGACAATACTCGCTGACTTTGATCAGATTCATGCTAGTGTATTGTTAGCGGAAATTAGCCAATCCGGTGCGCCATAGACACGTACTGATAACTACCCACCCCCACCCCCACACACACACACACACACAAAAAAAAAAAAAAAAAAAAACCTTGACTATTAGGACAGGGTTTGGGTCAACCATTGGGAATATAAATCATCAATAATAATTTTAAAATTGTTGAGTTTGCAAACGTGAAAACAGATTTGTCTTGAAAAATACTTTCATAAAAGTATACATATATCACTTTTCAATAAATATTTTTATAATAATAACGAAAGTTAAAGTTGTCTTTTAGGAGGCCGTGTCGTTGTCCTAAACGTTTTTTTTTTTTTTTTTTTTTTGTATGGAGGGAGTATGTCTCTAGTTCTGTAATTTTCTGAACTTCAGTCCAAACCACTAACTATCATATCCAGCCCATTGTGCATGTACATGCATTAGCGCTAAGAAGCCATGGTAGAGAAAATGTAATGGATGCAAGCATGGATACCAAGGCTACTTTTAGTGAAAAAAGTTTTCTCTCACTGTTTATACTTGTTTGCTTTTAACTTATCAACCTATTCATCAGATATGGTATGGTGTTTTCTCTCACAATAAAACATCATAAGTCGGTTTATTAGCCGCACGAACCATCCAGCGAACAGGCTGTTTTTCTCCTCAAGTCTTTTATACTTATACCTGTTTAAATTGTATAGGCTAGAAAACCCAAATTCTCTGTACAAAATTGAAGTTGGCAAATGATCTCTGTTTAGGCTTTATATACTGCCAGACAGCCGCAACTGAAATAACATTGTAAGATTATTTCCGTGTGCACGAGCGTACAAGGAGGCCATAAAGATATCACAAGCCCATCCATATATCTATATACAATTGGCAGCTAGTACTACGAGTCTAGACACATCATTTAGGCTTACAACAGACTAATGGAGCAGGAAGCACTTCAATGGCTTCTCAAGGCGAGGACAAGGCTCAAGAACAGAAAGGGCATGAGGAATATGATCATCCAAATCGAGCCGTGGGTATAAATGTTGTATGGACATGGGAGGGGCCTGAATTTGGACAGCTCCGCTAACAGATCGTCATGGTGCTGGAACAGAAGTGAAAGCTGCATTTTGAAGATGATGGAACCAGATGAATCACTACGCAAAAGATTCCTCTTTGACGAAAATGAGAGCATTAGAGTCATGCTAACCTCGCTGCAAGCTTACAGAGGGATTTGGTCATTCCGGTTGAGCACATCGAGCAGTGATAGGTATAGCATATAGTCACGTGCCTGTACCAGCAAAGAGCACGATCAAACACAAATCAGTTAACTATTATAGTATTCTTGTAAAAAAAAACTATTATAGTATTACTTGCACACAGTAAAACAGGGTGCCCCTTACAGTATTACTTGCATGATCAAACACAAAACAGGATCTCTCCCACTACTTCGTAGCACAAGTGGAGTATCATCAAAATATTCATGTAACACTAGTTATCATTTCAAAGAAAAAAAAAAAACTAACGGATAAAGGTGAGATGAATGGACAATGAGCAAAGAACCAAGAGCAAACTTGCCTCTCATGTTCAAGCACTTTCAGCATACCCCATATTAAAAAAATATATTAGATTTTTTGTGATTATTTTCATAGGTTGGAACTTGATAACCATCTGATACTGGTTTAACCTCAAGATATGAGAGGGCACAAAATTAATCACGAAAAAAATCTTAAATCTAAAATAGGGAGCAAAAAAAACGGGGATAAAAACATTCTAACTTACAACAACAACAACAAAATAGGGAAACAAGTATAAAAAGAAACACAAACTAGGGCACAAAATAGAAGGTAGAGTTAGGGGTAAACGGAAAAAGAAACAAAGGTCACGGTTTAGGCACGTTGATTGCTATTCTCCAAGCGCTCCTATCCATAAGATATTCCACTCCTTAAGGTCTCTCTTTACCGTCTCGCCCCAAAGTCACTCTAGGTGGAGAATTCTACCCCTCTTTACATTATCGACCCGCTTTCAAACATTCTAACTTATGGAAAAAAAATATAGCAAAGAATATGTTGTCATATATCACCTCAAAAAATGTGAAGTCAAAACCCAAATTGTATGATGTGCAAACAAAAAATGCAAATACCATTTGGAGGTGAATTCACCCAATTTTAGTACTTCAGGGAAGTTACTGATATGGAACTTCATATGATGGGTGAGGTGGACAAAGGGTAGTTCACTGCACTGCAGCAATATGGACTTTTCCCTTAGTATAATTTTTACCCAAAGCAGTGGAACATAAATCTTTATGTTTCATAAATTGTACAGGATGTAAATTTTAATTATGATAGAATTAAATATTTCATATAGCATGTTACCATCTACATGAAAAGTTAATGATATGGAACTTTCATTATTTCAAATAATACATTTCTTGCAATTCAAAATACCATATGAGACCCTGTAAGCTGTACTGAATGACTTACGTCTGGAATGAGAGAGTAGTACTATTATACCTTTTCCTTTTACTTTTTATATCTGCTTTATTGGTTGCCTTTGTTGAGTTTCATCTCTAGTAGTCTAGCCCACCACAACTTGCTAGATAACAAAAAGGCTTTGTTGTTGTTTTTGTGTACATTATCGTCAGCCTGGTTTCAGTATATATAAAGCAACTAAGAAATTATCTCTAGTTGCTTCAGATCCAAATTGCCAAATGATTGTTAACAACCTTTTATATCATGAAAAAGAACCATTTCCTTCTCCACTTGATTGCGGACAACTTGCTATTAAATGGTTGAAAAAGACTATGCACATTCTTATTGTGCACCTAGATGATGAAACTACTATCATGCCTCATATATTTACGTGTATCAGTAGAACGTGGAACATGTACATCACTTAAGGATAAAGTGCCACTGATATGACTAGAATGTGAGCTATAAACTAACAGCAATGGGTCGCAACAGCATAAGATTAAAGAACAATATCCATCAAAATTGCAAAGCGCTTCTAACAACTGAATGAGAGTTCCTTTGAGCAAACTTCTCACCTTTACTTTTTTTTTGACAAAGCTAAGGGATTCCTGAAACGTGACTGGCTCCCACTTAGACATGGAGCCCGATAAGTCACTTGATTCCCCTCAAAGAGACATAATTTCCCAAATTCCTGCAAGGAATAATTTGACAAAGTGAATCTGATAACCCACTACAGAAAAAGTATGAAAGCAAATGTATGAACCAAACTTGCAGGTCAACAAAAATCAGAGTCCAAACATAATAAAAACATTTTTTTCATTTTGAAAGAGCTTAATAAAGGCTAAAGAGGATTAAACTTAAAGATTTATCATGGAAACTGAAAATACCATAACTTACAATAGCAAAAACTATCAGTGAAATTGTGAGACGCCAATTTGGCCACGAATACAAGAAAAGATAGAAAAAGTTCTTAACTCCCTCCCTCCCTGCCTCACATATAAATGGAATTAAGACAGGATATGAACCTTTATCCTTGTCCTTTTTAGTGGCTAGAGTCTGGAGCAAATCTTAAAATAACCAAAGTAGCAAACCTTGCTTGAGGATCTTACAAAAGGTCCCTGGATTGCACTGATACTCCGTGACAATAAGCAACAAGACAGACCTAATAGATGGCTTCGTAGAGATTAACTATGCAAACCAAGGCTACCGGAGGAAACAAGTATGATAGTATGGCCTGGCGAACCATTCCTAGCCATCCACAAATCACAGTAGACAACAACCACAAGTACTAACTTGCAGCGTTTCTGGGTTCCGGCGGCAAGTAACTAATTAAACTGCAAACCAGGATCAGGCCCCAAAGAGAGTTCATTCCATCCATCGCAATTGGATAAACACGTCCTCCTTGAAGGACAACCAGGACCGGCAATCTAGATTCAAGAGCAAGAACGTAGAGCAGCAAACCGCATCTCTACACAACGTGAAGCATACCCGAAATTTGGGGTGGGGACAAGAGAAGGTTCTTCACTTCTTCCTCACCTGAGGCAAATAGGCAACGGAGGAGAGGTTGGGCGGCAAGCCGGCAAACGAGAAGCTTTCCTTCACCGCCGACAAGCGATCTCTCGAGAGGAATGAATCGATTGGGAAGATGGAGAGGATCGGGTGCAGTGGGGAGGGATGACAACGTGACGAAGCGGGGCCGGGGTGGCGGTGGCTAGTGGTGAGTGGTGACACTAGCTAGAGGGAGGACTGGAGGCGGCAATGCTAGCGGCCGACCAGGTCGGCCCAGCACGACGGCGGCCCAATAGCCCAGCAAGCCCAGCGTCGCGTCCTCGTGCAGCAGCGTCGTCGTCCCACGGCCAACCTCGCCATCGATTTAGGGCAGCCGCCGCCACCGTCGCTTTAGGGTCCGGCGCCGGCGTTAGGTTCCTCGCCCTCCCTCCCCCTCCATTTCTCCCCGGGTATAGAAAGAGGCCGGCCCCCTGCGGCCGACACGGGCGGCGTTTCGGCCAATGGTGAGCTCGGCGGCGGGCGCGCCAGCCGCCCGGCCGAGGAGACCCATCTGGCTGGGTATGGGTCGGCGGCGGGGAGTTGAAGGGAGTCCATGGCGGCGGGATTCGGTCGGCCCGAGAGTCCATGGCGGCGGCGGGGGTTGGGACGGAGTGGGCGAGAAGAAGGAAGGGGAGGGGAAGGACTGCCCCGTGGCGCGGTGCCGCCGCTGGTGGGGCGAAGCGGCGGGGGCGGGGGCGCGAGCACGGCGACGGGGCGGGGACGGCGATGGGGACGAGGGGCGGCGGGGGCGAGGCGGGCCGCTAGGTGGGCCGCTGGTCGCTAGCACGCCCGACCGGGAGGTGGATTCGACCGGAGTTGGTGCGAAATAGTCAGCTGAGACCACAGGACATGCGGGAAGACAGGGGACAGGGTAATTGTGCGAGATTGTTAACTTTTTGGATTAAGTTACTTGACATGTCATCATTATTAGTATATTTAGAAATTCACCTTTTTACTTATC
>JADLZK010012243.1:0-316887 GCA_015847255.1 Hyparrhenia diplandra | reverse complement strand
TCGTATGGGCCTGCAGTCCAGCAAGCATTCCAACATGTACTGGGCCCCACAGCACAAGGACACGCTGGGTGAACCAGCCAGCCTCCCGTCCCCACCACGGCGGCCAAGGCCGCGGTTGCTCGCCTCGGCTTCCGTGCCTCGCGTTCCCGACCAACCAGGTTAGCCGACTCAGTCGCTTCCTCCAGAGTCAGAGACCCCCAAACCCCTCTCGTTCACCTCCTGCTCCTCCTCCCCGGCCACCGGCCCTCCGCCCGCCGCAGTTCTCTCCCCGGCCCTCACATCGCGACCGTACCCCCGCGTCGCCATCGAGCGTGCGGGCTGGGGTTCGGCGCCGCGGGAGGGCTGCTACCTGCTCTTCCAGTGGGGGCCAGCATGGGGTGGTGCACTACCGGTACCGGGCGGGGTACAGATCTTCTCCGTGCCGGTCCCCGGCGCCTTCGCCTCCGTCGCCGACCTCAAGCGCCTGATCGCCGCCACGGCGCCCACGGCAGCGGCCGGACCAGGGGCCGCGGCCCGCGTGACGGCATCGCGCTCTGCGACCCCCCGCACCGGGGAAGGTGCGTGCGTGCGATCCGATTCGGCTGCGCTTCCGCTTCGTTACTGCGAGCGTGTTATGCTGAACTGAGCCGACTGATGATTCAAGAGACCACCACGCACGGAAGCAGAGCTATTAATTGATCGTGCTGTAGATAGGCTGATAGAGAGGGCATAGCACAGGGCAGGGTGTTCGTCGTGTGGTGTCCTTTGTCCCGATTTAGGGGACATCCATTTCTGCTGTATGCCGAAATGTTCTTGTGTTGGGGGACATCCATTTCTGATGTATGCCAAAATGTTCTTGTGTTGGCCTGCGTTTGCAAAAGGGAAAATGCACTGTATACCAGCATATGACACTGGCAGTTTATCTCGATTTGTTCTTGTTAGAGGGTGTCTTGTTGGGAAATGCACTGTATATCATGATCTAATAATGTTTTGCTTTTATGTCTGTTGCTGGTGGCTACAGAGTATGCCGATGAGAATAACATGATACCTCGAATTCCACGGTGCTGGTTCACGGATAGCTGGGCCTTCGACAGCCGCGATCCAGATTGCTTTCGAACTCCGACAGACGCGATTACTGCATTGTATTGCCCCACTCCTCATCATCCCATAAATCTCAGAATTTCATTTGTTGCTACTCTGTTAAGCATGGAGGTATTTCTAGTAGTTGCAATTGAGAAAAATTGAGTGACACAGCTTGGATTAAGGTTAATGCTGGGTGTACATCATTGGACAGGGTCCACATTTGGAGCTTGGTCTCCTGTTGATCATTACCTAGTTATTTTCTTGCAGACAAATCCATATTAAAATGCATGTGTTTCCAGTTCAGTCAAGATAGCTTTGTAGTTGGTAAATATGTGATGATGCATAATTCAGCCAGAAAACTACAATATCTCTTGTTCTTACTAGTGTACAAGGACTGATTAACAAAGAGGTTTGCCAACCTTTCTGAGAATTCTCGTAATCTTACTAGAAACAGAAGATTGTCTTCCCATTTTATCTTCAGTATCCAATTTAATTTGTATCGAGGGAACAAACTTGTGTAGGCAATAACATACAATACATATATCTATATTTCTGTCTAACTGAACCTGTATTTATGTTCAGGCCCATAATCTTAGAGAATGATGCAGTGGCATCCAACAAGCCAGTTACTGAATCCATGCAGAAATCAGGTGCATTTACAGGAACAGATGATGAAGAGATCACAGCAATTAAAACTGTCACTGAAGCAGCTGAGATTAAGTGGTAAGATATAGATGTTCCTAGGACCTTTTGTGGTTGTAGCCTGGAAGAATTAAATTGATATTTCTGTTTGTAAATACATCTGTAATATTGATTGATTTTGCCTACTTATGTAGGGGAGGTTCTTTATCTGAAGGTGGATATGGTGGTGGACAGTTGGGCCACAATTGTGGTAATGTATTACTGCATGCATATACTTTTCACTTCTGTTTTGACATTTACTTATGATTAGTCACTTTCAGGCCAATTACACTAGCCTGGTTTAACTGCAGTACTCTCTTGATCTATTGTTTAATGTTGATAGGCTGGTATGGTATAGTTAAATAACATTCTTGTGAAATGATGATGATTTAACTGAGAGTGTTGTAATTACATAGGTGCCTTTGGAGTTTGTTCACATTTTGCATACTATGTTTTTATTTTTGCCTTATTTTCAATAATTTTCAAGCATTCTCTGACTCTGAATATTTATATGAAGGTCGTCCAATGGAAGAGGAGGCACCCCCTTCTGGCTATGTTTGTCGTGTGTGTTGTATTCCTGGACATTTCATTTGGCAATGCCCAACAGGGAACAAGCCGCCTCCACCTGGCTATATCTGCCACAACTGTGGAGTCCCAGGGCACTTTATTCATTCTTGCCCAAACTACGCAACAGGAAATTTCATTCTTGCCCAAACTACGGCAACAGGAAATATGATTCCAGAAGAACCAGTTCACTGATCCCCATTGTATCTAGCTTTGATGATATCATCCCAGCAGAAATGGTCCAGGACATGTCTAGCAGTGTCAGTGATAGTTTGCCAGCAGAACTCCACTGCCCACTATGCAAGAAGGTTATGACAGATGCAATGTTGTCAAGCAAGTGCTGTTATGATAGTTTCTGTGATAAATGTAAGTGGTGCAGATTTTGTAAAATGGATTTCATGTGTATCCTTGGAATCTTTATTGATAGTCGCTGTATGAGTTTCGTGTTGCATGATAAATAATCTTGATCTACTTGTTTTCTGTCCTCAGGCATTCGGGGCTACATTATTACTCAATCGAAGTGCCTTTGTGGTGTCAAAATACTTACAGATGACCTCATACCCAATCAAACCCTTAGAATTACAATCTCCAGCTTGTTATCATCAAGGGCTGGTGGCCTTTCAAGTGGCACAGGGAATCTTGCAAGCTCCAATAGCAGCAATTTGGATGGCAAATCTGTCATCGCTTCCACTGTGTTAAAAGGGGACACTAAGCAGAATATGGATAGTGCACCGTCAGCTACTACTGAAGGCAGTTGCCTGATAACTGCATGCAAGAATACAATGGAGATATCGAAACATTCTGATCTCCACAGTAAAACTGAAGAGACTGAAAAAACATCTGTGAAGAACACCAAAGCCGCGGCAGGTGTCACAGAAACCTTTCCTGAACGAAGATGCCAGAAGCTGCCGCAACCTGATGGTGTAGCAATAATTTCAGGGAAGCTTGAGCGAAAAGTGGTTAGGACCAAGTCAGAAAAGAAGCAAAAGAAGTCTGGCGCCACTGGAAATGGAAACACCAACTGTGCTGAATATGGTTTCAACATTCCATTTGAACCACCATGTTATGACTCTTTGTTTGGACTGGGAGGACTGCCTTGGGGAGCCGATCCTTACATGTACTGTATGCCAAATATGCCTTCGTTCGGCTACCCTCTGGGCTGGGCCCCTATAATGTCAATGGTATCAGTAACTTACCACTGCACGGTGCTGGATTGCAAGGCTACCCAGGAAGCCATTATAGTTATGTAGTGTTGCAAGTCAGTTGAGTCAAAATGGTAAATTCAGAACAAACAGTTAATGACTAGATATTGTACCACAAATTAGTCACTATCAAACCAAATTTTTGGGTATGTTAATTGTATGAAGCCTTTTGTACCACTAGACATTCACTAGTTTATCAGTTCCTTGCCTTCCATTCCATTGTCTGTATCTTCTTTCAACTTTGAACTGCCACATTAACCGTTTTACTATTGATTTGATTTCTTCAGCAATGAATTCCAGCCCAGTGTTCTCCAAGATCCTGAAACTTCTGCACATGCAAGGCGGTAGAAGAGAAGCAAAGGCACAGGACGGCAATCTCACAAACCAGAATGTTATCATTCCCACACCTTAACTCAGGAAGGAGGATCCAAGAGAAGGGGTAGGTCGGTTCCAGAGACGACGCTGGACAGCAGCATTGAATCTGACGCCTACTATGAGGAGTTTCATGTTCAGAAGAAGGTGGGAGTGCATCCTACTACTTGTCCTAGGGACGGTGGTTAGCGTCGACATGCCCAGGACAGCAGTATCTCTGAGTTACATGACAACAATGCCGAGCCTGACAGGAAGAAAGCTCGAGCGCGTTCAAGAAGTCAGAGATCCAGCTCCAGGCACTCGTACAGGAGACACGCATATGAGGGCTCGACTTGAAGTGATGAGGAGAGCACCTTCAAGCGAAGATGGTAGCACACGCAGGTCACAAGCAGTTGTTCCTGAATTTTGGAATTTCTGAAGCGCCATGAACCTTGGTCTGGTGTTTGCTGGCATGTATATGTTGTTAATTTGGTGTTGGAAGAAAGAGACGACATAGAGAGCTGCAATTGCCACTGTGAATTCGAAACCCAGCTGGATCTATGAGCTGGTATTTGGACGACGACCTGTGTAATTGGATCTTAGCCTGGAGATCAATTTGCGTAAACGTGTAACTGTGCTGTAGTACCTTGTGGATTTGCCTTGTCTGAAACACGGAGCGTGCAGTGCGTGGCTCAGGAGCGCGTTCTGTACAGAATTTGCTGGCTGTTTGTTTGTCCGAGGAATTTTTGTCTTGTCGTTGCATCGGGTAGTTTTTCCATGGCTTAAGTGGTGCACATGAATGATTGTACAAGCATAACATGGTTAATTGAACCATGAACACAGCATCATTGGCTTGTTCGGGACAGCGGGCGGCGGCTGCACCAACACAATAAACTGTGTGCTGCACAAGTCTTTATTTGGTTGGAAGGCTTTATTAAATAAATAAATAAACGTATCAGAAAGATTATATGAGGGGCAAAAAGAAAATAAGCCTTAAATAAATGTATCAATAACACGTAAGAATATATAAGGGGCAAAATATAAATAAAAAAGCTAGGCTCATGATTTTTTTATATGAGGGGATATAAATGATGGATACAGATAAATATTTAATTTAGCTCCTTCCCCTCTTGGTTGGGGCCAGACATCCCACTACTGAGCACGCAGGCCTTTGTGGAGGCCCGTTGAGAAATTTGGTGGACCAGGCTTGCTCTAGTTTTGGGCCCGCAAATTAGCCGTTGAACAAACCACCTTACTAGCTGTCGTCATCAATCTCAATCTCCGCCAGGCCACCACAAATGTCTCGGCAGCCCGCCGCCGGCGCCGGCGCCGCGGAAGCGCGCTCGGTGCGCCGCCCCCTCCTCCCCTACCCCATCCCGCAAAGGCGCTCCTGCTCCAGCACCACCAACTCCTCCGACGTGCTGGTAGTGGACGAGGTCGTCCTCGACGACCCGACGGAGGCGCGGATCGAGGCGGAGATCATGGGCCACCTCTTCCGCGGCGCCGCACCGGAGGCGTACAGGCAGGCGGTCGCGCAGCAGCAGGAGCTGCGGGCGAAGAAGGCGGCGCTGCGGCGCGAGGTGGCGGAGAGCCGGGCGCAGAGGCGGAGGCTGACGGCGTGCACGGACCTGCTGCTCAAGACCGACGTGTCCGGGTACACTAAGCAGCAGACGGAGGAGTACCGGCAGGAGCTCCAACGCCGGAGCAACGAGTGCTTCGGTAAATAAAGTAAGAAATCCCTGAGTTTGAGTTCAGTACAACATTGAGACTGAGTTTCAGTTCAGACATTGTACAGGTGAACTGAGGATTAAATGCCTGAACTCTGCATTTTGATTGCCTGAACTCTGTATTTTGACATTTCCAACTTCCGGCCAGATGCAGTCAGTCCAGTTCACAATTGATAGCCATCCAAGCTGAGTTTGCTGCCACCGCTCGTGTAGATTTGTGTATTATTCAGCAAACTGGTAGTAATCTAGTATGTAGAATTGTAGATAGATTTGTGTATGAATTCGGTATGTGGTAATCGTTATGCAACTATAAATGATTTGATTAAAAAGAACTATGCATGTTTCAACTTAGCTGCTCGATTCATCAGCAGAGGTGTTGACTATAGAAATCATTTTGAAGATTCCTAGTGGCACAACAGCAGTAGCGGCTTCAACTTAGGAATTGCAGAGTTGGGTTGGGACTGAGTTTCAGTTCAGACATTGTACGGTTCATGGTTGTCAATTCTTATCGCTGCAATTGAGGAATGTTAGCATAACTATAATTAGGCCTATTATTTGTGGATGTAATTGCGCCTGTGTGCATATGTGTACCCCTGTAACACATATGGGAATACAACACCAATTCCCACACTTTCAAGGAAGAAACGCCACCACGCTTATGCATTTTTTTTTTTTTTTTTGATATTGCCAACTCCTTGTCCTGGCTAGATGCACATTGCACAATCCAGTTCAGTGACTTTAGTCCATACTTGATAGCCATCCAATGCTGCCACTGCAAGGTCATTTGTAGGCTTGCAGCCATACGTTACAAACCATGTTGAGGACGACGCTGGTGATAAATTTAGACTGTCTGAGATTCACGGTACAAGCACATGCCGTCAGTTTAGCTGCCCCTGCTTTGTATCCTTCAGCTCTCATACGTCATTGGTGGGTGTGGCAGTAAGCAAACAAAAAATGTGATGCTTAATGCATGAAGGTTTTCAAGTATACTCATGATAAAATCAACTATGCATGGACAATTTTGGATGACTCAAAACACCATACTTTGCATACCCAACAACTTGCTAGTTTTGATGTCTATTATATATACAGTTGTGGCTCCATGACTAGGATATCATCCAAAATATTACATGAGAATGAGTAACTTATTACTCTGAGTTATAGATCGATATATGTTGGTAGACTAGCAGGAGAGTTATGAGATGGTGGAGGATACCAAAATACTAGTGTAAGCCACCAAGAAGCACAAATATTGATCAATAACTGAGATACCGGACAAGGAGGGAGAGCTAGATATATACTAGGGATACCTTTCGTGGTTTTAAGGTCAATTTAGACTGCCTGCACTGGATACTGGGAATCCACCCGGTACATCTCCACGTCAGATTTACAGAGAAAAAAATTGCTGCAGCGGCGTCCGGTACCAGGTTCGCTACGAGGCAGGTTACCGGAAGAGTGGCGGGATCTTTTGCCTGTAGCCGACGCACGACTGCGCGCCCCGTGTGAGAGAAAGAAAAGAGAGGTGACAAAGCAGTGGCGGGCCCCACTACTTTATGTGACTAAAAATTGTAATAACTCACAAACTAACAATCCAAATTAAATTCGATTACACCGTTGAATTCGTTTCAATAAATCCTTCAAAACTAGATCTTTGTGATTAAATCCCCAATCGATGATAGTTGATATAAAGTAGAGATATAAAGGAGTGATGAGTGTGGAAGAAGAAAGAAAAAGAAGGAATCTTGATGGTAGGGATGTATAGAAAGTAAATAGAAGCATGAGTGCGGATAAATTTTTAACAACCAAAGTTTTTTCATATCCAACATCTTGTGCAGCAAGCATATGCACCGTCTAGCAATATTTTCTTGCGTTCATTCGAGGACAAATTCTATTTCATGAATATGTGCAAAGTTAGTATAAAATATTCAGAAAAAAATGGTCTATCACTTTGCAAAGTTAGTATAAAATATTCAGAAAAAAATGGGCTGCCACTTTGTGTCTTCTAGCAAGCATTGTCTTGATGACATATCTGTAGACGCCTTGAACAATCTTTTGCAGCAACACTGCAAGACGTGTGGTTTTTGACATTCTATTTCTTGTCATACTATATGGAATTAATATTACGGGTTAAGATTTTTAACATAAAACCATCGTAACAAATCAATTGTGACATCTATATTCTTTAGGTCACAGTATTATGACATTGGATTTTAGTCAAGGTGTATGACATTTTTTTTATGTCACAAGCTTTTGCATCATGCCGCATGGATGCTGACATGGCAACTATTATAAACCTCATAAAATCAAAATATGGCCTGCTATAGCCCACTTAGCAAGCAGGCTTGTAGTGGACCAAGTCCATTGTTTAGGCCCATTAAGATTAATATTTCTTTGGCCCATTTATTTTTAGCACACTTCAGAATATCGACCCATATATAGATCAAATGTTAGCCCAAACAAAAAGATTATGCAAACCCATTTAACATTACATGTAGGCGCAAATCAATATATTGAATAAACAATTCAAATACGTGATTAGCATTTTGCGTTGCATTTCAGATCGGAACACAAATAACAAAGCCTAGAAACTCTTCTCTTCCAACACATGAACCAGCAACACATTATCCTATTTTATTAACACCTATTCCTATATAAAACTGCAGCAGCCTTCTCTTCTAACGCATGAATGAACCAGCGCATCTAGATGGGCATAATCAAGTTTCTTGGATTTTCCTGAAATTATACACAAAAAGCACCATCAAAAGTAGCATTCTGGACACTTTACTTATCCTGGCCAGAAATGCAGCACAGTCAGTAGATAAAATGGGAAAAGCGTGCATACGCGCACCTTTGTAATTTAACCACCGTTGTCACATGCACAAAGCACAAGCTAAATTAGTCTAGTGCATCCAAAGTAGTGAGCTAGTCCTTTTTCCAGCCAAACCTTCAGCTAGTTGTTAACCAACGGGCAACAGCTAACCTTAGGCCTCGTTCGGTTCCAGAGGTTTGGCCTCCCGGAATTGTTCCGGCCGGATCGCTAGTTCATATATGTAAAAGATTCCATGAGCCGGAATGAATCCTGGCTGATCCGTCCTAAACGAACTAGCCCTTGGGGAATTTGGGCTAATTTTAATCCAACTAATAATTAGTCCTAACCCATCCTAAAAGCATTGAAACGAAGTGGCAACTGCGCTTGTCAGCAAATGAATTTGGCCGGTGTGGCTTGCTCATGCCTCACTAGTGACCGATGTGTTACCTGGGCTGGTCCGCAAGTCCAAATGTCTGTTCCTTTTAGTTCATACTTGATAGCCTTCTAACAGGAGAGTTTGACTTCAGCCGTTGCAGCCATACACACCACACGCGTGACGATGACCGACAAAAACATCTCAAAACTAAAGCACACACAGACATAGAGTGCCACTCGGGTTCAGCCTCTTCAATTTATTTCCTTCGGCACACACATCATGCAGCATCAGGCAATGGAAACGCTGCTGGATTGCACATTGGTAATTTCGGATCGGATCAGAGTGCACTCATGATAAATAAATGACACGCATGAGCAGTTGTGTTCTTATGGATGACTTGCACCAACGCTTTGCATGGTTACCATTTACAAGTTAAATCAATACTAATGTCTATTATATATACTCCTACCCCATGTCTAGAATGCCATTGAAAAATGTTGTAGGAGATATAATAACTTTGTTTCTTTGGTAAGGAGTTGAGGTAGAAACTCTGAAATATTAGAGGAAACCAAGAAACCATGTTGAGACAGCTCAGTATAGTATTCGCCCTACCTTGTTTTTTTTCATGAATACACATGTGAACTGTCAACCTCACTCTTGTGAAAATTAGGCGCAGCGATAGGAGCCTCCCTGTGCCGATCTCCGTCAACTGGCACACCAAGAGTTGCAAAGGCTAGGCGTGCCTGCATGGTTCAGTCAAGCACTAGGCAGCTGCGGCTCGTGCTGGGCATTTGCTGCCCCTTATCTTTTGTAAAAATCTTGAGGTTGTTTGTCAAAAAGTGACGCAGTGATTGATAATCGAAACCTGCAAATATTCTGCTTTAGCTAATCTATCCATCCCATCCTGTACAAACTTGTTACAAATCCAAATCATTGACAACACACTCTAAGAGTCACTATGATTAAATTGAGCATCAGGTGAGGAAGTGAAAAGCCAATTCAACAACAGATTTGGTGGCTAGAGGATTTTTCACTCAGTAGAAGTTCCTCGTGATCAGGAGTGAGCTAGTGTGCTGGTGGGCGGTGGCCAATACAACGTGCTGGTGGACGAGGTCATGTGTCTTGTCCTAACGTGTGTGGTTCCTCACTGGCCAGTTTGGTTTTTTAGATAATGGATAAATAATCCGGCTTCATCTATCGGTAGAATCGGGCCAATTATTACAAAATATCTCAGAAAAAAAAAAGTTGACGGCTGCAACATGTTTGCATACTGGAACAAAATAAGTCTTTTTTTTTTTTTCTAAACAAGACCAATATGTCTTGTAGACAACCATCCACTAGAATAAAAAAAAAAAAAAAAGCAACGCCGATGACTCAAGATGTTGTGCAGCGTGTATCGATTTTTTCAATGATCCTCATGGCGCTGCAGACTTGCCCACCGACGCGTAGCCAATGTGTTCCCCCTGAACTGTACCTGCAAGAAAGTTTTTGGTCTACATTTATCAAAAACCACTTCATTCCTTGTCAACCAAATTGCCCAACAAAATGTAGCGACTCTTTTGTAAATAATAATGAATTATACTTTTTATTTACAATTTTTGACCACCTTATGAATAAGTCATTCATATCGAGTGGGAGGAGCTAAACCAAAAGTATATGTATAGCACGCTATAAGAATTTGGTATAATAACAATAAAAAAAGATGTTGAATTGTTTCTAAAAAGTGGCAAAAGAACAATTTTTGTTACCATTCTAGCTACGTCTAAGTAACTAAATTATCTTTAGTTAAAATCACACTTTTTTTGGGTACCAAAGAAAAATTTTTAATTTTCATAGGAACCTTAATTCGCCGATATCTTGTGACACTCTAACTCCATTATTAATTAACATAGCATACATTGACTTGACTGTAAAGGTTCCGGATGCATTAAACCCCCATATAAAGGCATTCCTTTGTTCACTTAAATTAATATCTTGCAAGGATGCAACAGTTCTATACCAAACATTTAGATTTACTCCCACTAAATTTCGTCTAAAGGAAATATTTAGTGGGGTTGAACTAAGCACTTGTGCTACAAAATCACTTTTTCTCCAATCAATATTAAACAACGACGGAATTTTTCTTTCAGTGGCTTATTACCAACCAAGTATCATACCGTAACCTGATTTGAGTTCCATCCTTTACCCTGAAGGAGCCAAGATCCAGAAAACAATCTTTGACATTCACTAAACTCTTCCGAAAATGAGAATCTGTTGGTTTTTAACGCAACTCCTTAAAATATTATCTTTAATATATTTGTTTCTTATCGAGTTATTGCCAAAGGCCATCTTCATTCAACAACTTGAAGAGCCATTTGCTTAGTAAACATTTATTTTGTATACATAAATTTTGAATATCTAACCCTCCTTGGTCTTTAGGTTGGCATAAAATATCCCATTTGGCTAGCCTATATTTTATTTTGTGGCTGTCATTTTTCCAAAGTAGAAACGTGATCTCGAAACAATCTATTTTTTAGAACTCCTTTTCGTAGTTTAAAAAAGACATCATAAACATCGATAAACTAGAAAGTACCGAATTTATTAAGACTAGCCGCCCACCTACTGACATCATTTTACCTTTCCATCCACTCAGTCTCTTTTCAATTGTTTCTTCAATAATTTTTCAATCTTTGTTATTTAACTTTCTAAAATCCGTAGGCAGACCTAGGTAACGAAAGGGATATTTGCCGACAACACATCCAAACAGCTGCGAATAGAACTCTTCTTGCTCTTTTGCTTTGCCAAAGCAAAATATCTCGCTCTTATGAAAGTTTATCTTTAGACCCGATAGTTGCTCAAAGGTGCTTATTAACATCATGGCTCATAAAGATTACTGTGTCATCCGCATATTGAAGAATAGACAAACCATCTTGGATTAAATTAGGTATAACCCTTTCAATTTGGCCTGCTTGTTTTGCTCGGTAATTAGTATAGCTAACATGTCGACCACTATATTAAATAATATGGGCGCATAGGGTCACCTTGGATTAAGCCCTCTTTAGTTTGGAAGTAATTGCCTAAAGTATCATTCACCTTAATATTGAGGTTTCCTTTTCCTGTAAACCTTTCTACCCACTGGCCAGTTTGGTGAAGTCTATCATTGATGTATCTTGGGATCGTTCTCGTTGGTGAGGGCACTCGTTACATGTTTAATGCGGTCTGTCTTTGCATGTCAATAGAGGCAAAAGAATAGAACTTAATTAATTCATATTCAGAGTGCTGCTTTATTATTCATATTCAGAGTGCTGCTTTGTTTGAATTTATAACGTAACCTTGCTTGGCACACATATATATATACATCTCCTTTTGAGCAGGGCAATGTAAAGAAAAGAATATTTGAAGTGAAGCAGTCCTTATAGCAAAAATAATATAATTAACAACTGCTTTCAAGATTGATTGACTTTTACCTGAATCACTATGTTGGTGTAATACTCATTGTGGACTGTAATAACACGCAATGCCATTCTTCTCCCTGCATTTTTTTTCTGCAATGCTGGTATGTCAGCCTTCCAAACGTTAAAATATTCCAAATCTTCTGGCTTAATATTAAAATAAAATGCAGCATTAGGTGAAGAAGGACAAAAATATTTTTTTTTTGAAAAAGAGTGAAAATATGATTTAAAAAAGTTGAAAAAAAAATTGCCTAGCGCATTTGTCATGCGCTTACAGACTGATCTGGTGACCATGCCGGGGCACCTTTTCATCATTCATAAGAAATTCTTTGTAGGAATTGCTGCGTGTGCATACCGCACACCGGGCCACCAGCAAGACACGAGCTTCCTCGTGCTCTGGCTGTGCTGTCATTACGGCACACCTGACATTGGTTCGGCCAGCATTTGAGTGCATCTGCTCGGGTTAAAATTCTCCAGTACGGGACTAAAAGCATGGAGATGAGGTTTCCGTTCGTTTAATTTGCCAGGTTATTCCGGCCCAGTAATTGTGCTCGTTAGCAAGTCCAAATGCGCTTATATTATTCCGGCCCAGTAATTGTGCTCGTTCAGCTGCGAGCGACGGGGCGGTCTCGGTATCCGCTCCGTTTTCTCCGTCGGGTGGCTGTTCTGTTTGTCGTCAACGTACGATGGAAGGAGGTGCTGGAAGCGCGGGCCGGGGCAGCCATGGACTACGTACGTGCACTCCAGATGCGGAGACTGGTACCACGGTTCAGACGTTTAGTGGTCGTGGCATGGGATCACAGCTTGGCCAACCGGCCGACGAGCAGCGAGGAAGATCATGCTCTCTGGTATGTTTTCATGATCCCCGCGGAATAAGCTAGGCTATTTTTTCAGCCAAACCTTCAACTACTTGTTAACCAACAGCTAACCTTAGAGAATTTGAGCTATTTTTTTTGAGATTACACAAAGTACAACGTAGACGCTGAGCACGCACGCACATAATCTAACTAATAATAACTAGTCCTAACCCATCCCAACAAGCCCTAAAAGCATTGAGATGATGTGTCCATTAGCTCGCCATGTTGAATCAATTAATAAGAGGCCACGACAGAATGCGGGGAGATTGCGCGGCGCATGCGCGCCCGGGATCGATAGCGGCGCACACCACTATTCATCTTCTTCCTCGCGAGCACGCCCCCCCCGCCACCTACGCCCGCCGCCCGGCGCCTCGGCGAGCCCTAGGGCCCGGCGGCGTCCGCCTTCTCCCCTCCCCTCTCTTCTTCTCCCCCGCCCGGTGAACCCTAACCCTAGCCGCCACCGCCGCCGCCGCCTCAGAAACTCGACCCCGCTGCCATAGACGGCGTCGGCGCCCCGCCGCCTACCTATACCCAACCGGATGAGTGCGGCCATGGCCCGCTTCGGCGCGCCCCGCCTCGCTCACCGCCGTCGTGTCGGCGATTGCCGCCAAGCCGGCTAGCCGGATTCTATAGCCGGGAGAGGATGGAGGCACTAGGGAGCTCACCGAACCCTAAACGCCGCCCCGCGCCTCTTCCACCTGGCCCGAACCCTAATTTCAGGGGACAGCGGCACCGCCTCGTCCACCGCCCGGCCGCGGCGCCCGCTGCCGGCCGCTCCCGCCCACCCCTGCCCCCCTCCGGCGCGCGTTGTGCACTGTTGCCCCGCTATCGATAGCGGCGCCGCGTCGCGCCGCGAATAGCGTTCGTGTGACGGAGTTGGTCCCTCCACCACGCGATGGAAACTGCGTTGGTCGGCGTGCGTGGCTTCTTCATGCCTCAATAGTGAGGGATGTGTTACCTGGGCTGGTCAGCAAGTCCAAATGCATGTTCCTGTTTAGTTCATACTTGATAGCTTTCTAACAGGAGAGTTTGACTTCAGCCGTTGCAGCCATACACACCACACGCATGACGATGATCGACAAAAACGTGAGGAGACCTAAAACTAAATCACACAGACACAGAGTGCCATTGGGGTTCAGCCTCTTCAATTTATTTCCTTGGGCACACATCATGCAACATCAAGCAATGGAAACACCGCTGGATTGCACATTGGTAATTTTGGATTGGATCAGAGTGCAGTCATGATAAATAAATGACACGCATGAGTGTGCTTATGAATGACTTGCACGAACGTTGCATGGTTACAATATATATACTCTACACCCATGTCTAGAATGCCATTGAAAAATGTTGTAGGAGATATCATAACTATGTTTCTTTGGTAAGGAGTTGAGGTAGAAACTCTGAAATATTAGAGGAAACCAAGAAACCATGTTGATATAAGCGACAAGAAGTGGTGAATCTACATGGTCTCATCGGGGTCGCCTGACCCAGCCATGACTGCAGCAGAAAAATAATTTTTTCAATGAACACACATATGAACTGCCAACCTCACTGCTTGGCATGTGAAAATTAGCCGCAGCATTAGGAGCCTCCCGCTGCGGATCTTCGACAACTGGCACACCAAGAGCTGCAAAGGCCGGCTGTGCCTGCAGGGTCCAGTCAAACACTAGGTGGCTGCGGCTTGAGCTGGGCTTTTGCTGCGACGGGTTCACTGGAGAGCCATCAGTGGAGCAAACAAGAGCCTGACAACCATCCCCTTAATCCCCTTAATTCTAGACTGTGGTTGCTAATGTGGCTAATGATTGTTCATGGAACTGAATGTTGCAAATCTTTTGGAAAAATCTTGAGTAACACTGTGATTGATAATTGAAACCTGCAAATATTTTGCTTTAGCTATCTATCCATCTCATCCTGGACAAACTTGTAACATATCCAAATAAGTGACAACACACACTGAGTGACACTGTGATTAAACTGAGCATCAGGTGAGGAAGCGAACGACGATTAAAAATTGAGGAAAAAGTCTACATCACCCCCTCTACTATGGGTGATAGACTACATAACCCCCAACCTATGAAACGGTCTATATCACCCCCGAACTTTTCGAAAACCGGTCAAATTGCCCCTAAAGCAGTTTTGAAAAATCATAGTAAATCACAGAAAAATCGTAAAATAAAAAATCAAATTGTGTTAGACTCGAACGAGTAGATCTACACAATGAACATATAATATGGTATGCTTTAGTTCATTTTTTTTTTTTTGCAGCTTTAAATTTATGTTTTCCTCATAGCTGTAAAAAAATCTACTAAAGCATGCCATATTATATGTTCATTGTGTAGATCTACTCATTTAGAGTCTAACACAATTTGATTTTTCATTTTACGATTTTTCTGTGATTTACTATGATTTTTCAAAACTGCTTTAGGGGGTAATTTGACCGTTTTCGAAAGTTCAAAAAAATATAGACCGCTTCATAGGTTGGGGGTTATGAAGTTTACCACCCATAGTTGAGGGGTGATGTAGACTTTTTCCATTAAATATTGAGCATCAGATGAGGAAGCGAGGGACGGAAAAACCCTTGCTCGTCGAGTGCTCCTCACTTCATTCCATGGCACCATATGGGATTCTTGAGACACTCGCTACCAGCAATCTAACAGCACAACACAGACGACCTGATAGGTTGAGTTGGGGTCAGGTTGAAAAACGATCGGATCAAATTTCTTTTTGCCTGAGCCTAACCTGACGCACTAGCGGATCAAGTCGAGGTATGTTTCAAATTTTTGCATTTCGAGTTAGGATTTGTTTTTATTTTGGATGAGATCGGGCTACGAGTAGAAAATATATAAGGGCATGTACAACCCACGCACAGCCAGCCGTCTCTAAACACCTCGAGTTTAATGTACAGACGAAGTATAAAGACAGAGCATACAACCCGAGACGACTGGCGGTCTTTAAGCTATTTAGTGCTTTCTATATAACTAGGATCAACTATAAATAAATTTGTGTATATCATTGTGTGGCTATTTCTTCTAAATTATCCAGACTTGTAAGAACTTATAATTCAGAGTATCTGAACTCTTCGTGAATGAAACAGACAAAGAATGAGCTATCGACATTCAGCTTTCTGAAAAAGGAAAGTGATCCTAGGCAAATTCACCAATTCATCAGATAGCAAATTCACCAATTCAGAGTATCTGAACCCAGGCTGCCGGACGCCCAAACAAACACACACACGCATTCAGATAGCAGTTCACCAAAGAACAGGAATCAGAGATTAGCAAGATCCAGGAGAAGAGTCACCGCCGGCAGCATCAAAACAAACTGCAGATGGTGAAGGAGGGAACGGGAATCCCATGGATGCCGACGAGCTGCTGGGGAAGCCACCTTCGCATTCAGATAAACGCACAGGAGTTGGGCGGCCGGCGGGGGGCGCCGCGGTGGAGGGCGAGCTGTGCAGCGCAGCGGCGGCGGCCGCTCAGCGGATCAGGGAGGCGGCGATGCCGAGCTCGCGACGACCTCCTGCCCCGCCCGCGGCGGCGCCCTCTTCCCCGGACGGAACCTCCCGGCGGACTCAATCTCCTCCCGGCGGAGCGGCGGGCGGATGTGTAGTGACGGAAACCTCCCGTCTTGGCGCTGCGCGGGATCGGGCGTAGCGTTGCCTCAAAACGACGGGGCCGCATAACGCGGGTGGCCTCGTCTCCTCCGCCTCGGGCAACGGCGCTCTCCGCGTCGCCTCGCCAAAGGACGGGCCGCCTGCCGCTAAGCGTCGCCCGGGGGCAAAGTGCAAAAACACCGCTTACGTGGCGGCTTACCGACGCGCGTTGTACATGCCCTAATCATGGCCTGAACTGTCTGATCAAGTTTTTTTTGGACGGGTGCTGTCGGGTGGCCTGTGAACAGATCTATCCGGCACGAGTCAAGATGGCAACAGGTATGTACCCGATGGATACTAGTCATCCATACCCGTACCCGTCAGGTTAAATCCGTACCCGTCGGGTTACCCGCGAAAGCACATGGATACTGATTTCATTCCATACCCGTACCCGATGGGTAATTTTTACCCGACGGGTAATCCATACCCGCTAATACACCCGAGTTCATGGGCTATATTATATACTCATATGCTTATATGGGTCAAAACTGAGCTATATGGGCCAAATTCATGAACAATACACTAGAGTTCAGGAATATACATATACTCAAATGCTTATATGGGCCAAATTAATGGGTCATAAACTTACTTGGGCTAAAATTGTAGAGTCAGGCTATATATTTATGCGGGTATTTTCTACCCGCGGGTACGCGGGTATGGATACTACACTTCCATACCCATACCCGTCATACCCGCTGGATACAACATTTTACCCACTAACGTATCCATGGATACCAAATGCGTTCCATACCCGCCACTTTATCGGGTAAAACCCATCGGGTTTTCGGGTTTCGGGTACCCGTTGACATCTTGAGGCACGAGTCCTAGACACCTCCCCATGTAGCTTGCTGCAGCGCTCATGCCATTCGCTGCACCGCGACCACAGGCGCAAGTTTTTTTTTTTTTTTTTTTTAAAAAAATACCTACTCCCTCTCAATCACCGAAGTTTGTCACCCCGATTCCGTGCCATCTTATTCGTTGCTTCGCCTTATTCAAAAAAATTTGCACAAATATAATTTATTTTGTTATGACTTATTTTATCAATAAAAATACTTGAATATTGATTAATTTATTTTATGATTTGCATAAATATTTTGAATAAGACGGATGGTCAAACATGAAGTTCAAAAGTCAAAAACGACGAACTCCATGGGACGGAGGGAGTATCTATTTTCTACACTAAAAAAGAGAGAAAGAATTCTTTTTTAAAAGGAGCCTTTTGTCACAATACCTCATATCCACCTAAACTGGTGTCACTTAGTTATTTAAATAACGGATATGCCAACCTAGTCAGCTAAAGAAGAACTAATAAAAATGTAGCAATTTGCTGCAAGGCCATTTGCAGCCATGCATACACAACGACGATAGTACATCTTTTCATCTGGAGTCAGCAAATTAAAACTGATGAGGCTCACAGGAAAGCACATGTATGAGGCTCACAACCTCGTGTGGTGGCATCAGTTCAGCAGTATCACTCATCAGATATCACTAATAATGCATGAAGGTAAAGCACACACTCATGACAAACAAATGATACTTGAACTGTTTTGAATCACTTGCACATAGCAGTTCGCCGCTTCCGACATATTACAAGCTCTCAGATCGATACTGGTGACTATTATATATGTACTCATATCATTTACGATGACTAGGGTGTGTCATTCCAAAATGTTGAAGGAGAAAGTGCAAGCACATAATCCAATAAACACACATGCAACTTATGTACTCATATCTGGACGGGATCTCGGTCAGCAGGGTCGAGCTCGAGACGGTCCTGATAGACCAGCCGCCCCAGGAGATCAATAGCACAACGTTCTTTAGTGTGTAATCGACATTGTACAATGCCACATGCAGGATACATCTCTTCTTCGTTGAATCGTTGGCCTCGCTGAATGCACGTACGTAGTATTTGGACCTCACATGTATTTGTGTTCCTTTGGACAATCTTTTTGTTGGAATAGTGTAAACCCATGGACCATATATAGGTCCACCAACCTAGCTAGGCTCCCCCCCATCTGTGCCTTTATGTACTCACTCATTGTATTGTCATTGATTAAGGTATCAATGAGACGGTTCGCTCCTCTGACCTCTCCTTGCTTCGGCAAACACTACTGCTGCTCCTGAGTAGTGCTGCTCCTGAGTAACCTCGCCAGACAGATATCACCCGCCATTGAGTCCTCTCGCTGGCCCTATTGCTTCCTACTACCTGATCTCACCATACGCGTGTGCCTCACTTTCTGTGCCATTGCCGCCACAACTGAAATTGCACCAGGTGACGAGGATAAGATTTTCTTAATTTGAATCATTTTTAATTAATATTTTAATAATAATCGCGCTAGAAAAATATTTGCACACCACAACCACTTTGGTCGCTTTTGCATGTGGCGTGACAGTACCACTCTGTCGCACCACATGCACTGACGCTGACAGGGGAGCGACCATGGCTGGCATGGCGCACAACGGGTCCCAAATTGTTGCGCTATCGACTCGAGTGTGACAACTGTCGTGCCATAGAACTTGTCGCGATAGGCCGATTAAGGGTTCGGCCGGCCTGACCCTTTTTCTTTCCTCCTCCCTTCTTTCTCTTCCATCTTTCTCTTCTCGCCACCCGCTCACTCGCGACCCTCCTATGCCTAGGCGCCGCCGCCACCCCGTCGTCGTCCTCCATTGAGTCGAGCATGGCCCCAGCCACCCCACCTAAAGGTGAGACTTGGGTCGGGTTGGGTCGGCACGGCACGGCACGGCCCTCTCGTGCTTCGTGTCGTGCTCTTTAGGCACAGGAGAGGCACGTTGTGCCATGACACGGTAGATATTTTCTTTGGCCCAAGCACAGCCCATGGCATGCCGGCATGCCTTCGGGTCGTGTCGGCCCAAGCACGGCCCTCAAAATATTTCTGCTGGTTTTCTTTTTCACTCATGATTTAAAAATATATGTCTTGTACCCTTATGTGTGCTGTTCTAAAGTTGTAATGATTTTTATAATCTATTCAAGAATTAGATCAGAGATAGTACGGTAAACACTAGAAAATTGCATCTGAGTTGTAGAAGTGTCGACGTGCCATTTCTATGGCGAGTCGGCCCAAGCACGACACAAAATGCGGGTCGGGCCATGTAGGCTGCTGCGACGTTAGATTCTTACAGAACTTTTCCAGTACCGAATGTGTCCACAAACATCTCACGAAACTGAATGGTGTAGTTGGTTATCTTGATGTATAATGTGGTGACGGAGCTTCTGTCAGCAGCAACCGTGCAGGCGATACCGAAGTCGCCGAGACGGGCGCGGAAGTTGGAGTCGAGCATGATGTTGCTCGCCTTGATGTCACGGTGCAGCACCATGGGCTCATGCTCGTGATGAACGTAGTGCAGGCCGGTGGCTATGTCTCTTGCGATGCTGTAACGGGTGCCCCATTGCCGAATAGACGTGTCTTCCTGTAGTTATTGTTCGGGCTCTTCCCCGTTGCCACCTCCCCGGAAGAGATGTTGATCCAGGCTGCCGTTGCTCATGTACTCGTAGATAAGTAGCGGCTCCCCTTTGTTGTATGACCAGCCTGAAGTATTATACGCGCACTAAATGCATGAGATTGAGAAATCAAACTTAATTATTTGTATAAATATAAGAATGTCCAATTGATATTAACATTCAAATATAGTAATCTGTAATATTTGGTTGATAAAATATTTGATTTTCAAACATCACGACGGTTCAAAGCGACTAGCAGGGCCAGCATAACCTACCTACTCTGGCCACGCTTTTACATATCCCAAGGCTGGGGATACCATATGATAAACATAGCTCATTATGTGCTTTGATGAACTTTTCTTAGAAAATTACTCCAAAAATTTACAGAATAATAGAAAGGCAAGGTGGAGCTAGCGTGGCGTCCACTTGTTCATCTGAACCAGTCACGCGTGCTGCCAATCGAGGCGTCTCCATATATATATTACGGTATAGATTCTCCTTTGCCCACTAAAACCGAAGTAGCGCTCCCTCCGATTATTTGTTTACATGATGTCGTATTTGCTTTATGTATCTTAAGCCAAACCTGTCTAGCAGGGCCAAAGCGCTCAGTGGCCCCACCACGCGCCCGATAGAGGAGAGAGAGGGACCGGGCGGGGTCGCGCGAGGAAGAGCGCGGCGAGGAGGACCGCGACGTCGAGGCCAACGCCGCCCGCCGGCACGCCTGGGAGCAGCCATGCCACGTGCCGCCGCCGTGCCCTCGGGTTGGGCCGCTGCCACCGGAAGGGAGGACGAAGATGCGGGCGTGTAGGCGAAGAGGGCCGCCACCGGTGGGAGTCGGCAGAGCGGAGGGAGGAGCGGCCGGAGCCCCGAGCTCAAGCCGCCGCCGCCGGGGAGAGGGCGAGGCCGGCCGCATAGGGGAGAGGGCCACTGGAGAGGGAGGAGATCCCGCCGCGCCCGCGCGGCGGGGGGAGGCCGACGCAGCCGAGGGCAGGGAGGACGGCGGGAGGGTGGCGTTGGGAGGGAGAGCGCGAGAGGAGGGACGGCGGCGTTGGGACAGCGGGCGGCGGGCGGGCGAGGCGTGCTGGCGGAGGGAGTAGGGGAGGAGAGGGAGAGAGCAGAGAGGAGGGAGCAGGGGAAGGAGAGCGAGAGGATAGGGTAGGTGGGGAGGGAGAGAAAATGGAGTATGACGCGTGGGTCCCAAAGCAGTGGTAGTTGATATAGAGGATGGAAAATAGAGTATGGATGGGTACGGGAGAAGTGAATAGGCTGGAACATTCCTTTTAGAAGATGAATATAGAGGACGACTAGTGCGGACAGTCTTACACGTTATCGTCCTATTAACCTGTAATGACTGGATGACGTTATCGTCCTATTAAGCTGTAATGACTGGATGGGTGGCCACGTAGACAAAATACGCACGAATCTGGAAACTGAACTGGACGGCGGTTAAAATGTTGGGTATACTAGGTGAATTCCCATGCACGCTGTCGCGGGTATGAAGGAGAAATCTATGAGTTAGAATATTACTATCACCCTCCTATTCTTTTTCTTTTTTTTTTTTTTTTTATTCTCTTTTTTTTTTTTTACTTTACTCTATACCAACTACTATCGTTAAGGACTCACCTGTAATTTTATCGAAATATATCCATATGAGATCTTGTTTTGAAGGATTTATTAAAAGAAATTCAATTGTGTAATCGAATTTAATTTGGTTTTTTGGTTTGTGAGTTATAATATTTTTTAGTTAGTTCAAACAGTGGGGCCCTCCGCTGGATGTCATGGTCTTAGTGGGGCTGAGGTGGCATGTTTGCATGTCGAGAGAATTACTTAGTGGGGGTTCTCTATATACGTGTAGTAGATATGCCACCCCGACTATCGAACATTTACGATCCATATATTTGTTTCAAATTAATATATCTACTGGTTAAATGTCGACGAAAAATTATAGAGATTTGTTAAGAAAAAGAGAATTGTTAAATATTTGCTTAAACAGGAAAATATCGTATCTTGAATTTACACTTAATTTAGTAGACCGGTCACAAATAAGTAATGTTTTAGAATAAGTACAATCGAAATATTTAAACTTTGACCAACATCAATACCGTTTTGAATATATTGATTCAACTTTTGAAAATGGTATGACTAGATTTGTCTTCAGAAATAGTTTCAAAATAATATAACTTTGCTACGCTTTTCATAGATTTAATGCTAGTAATTAGTAATAAAATATGTGCATTGGTGGCCGTGATGATATCCAAAACGTGACATACCAAGATCGGAGGGAGTATAATTTTACATTATAAAAATAATATGATTTTGCTACACTTTTTAAAGATTTTATACTAGTAATTACTAATAAAACGAATGTATTGGTGACCGTGTCAGTATTCAAAACTTCACTTATCTGCGACTGGAGGGAGTATAATGTTACACTGTAAATAAAAATAGTAAGAATAGCCACGTAGATGTGCGTGCCACCTTCCTGGTCCATCTAGCCTGTTTTGATGGTGACAACCAATTTTCTTGATCGACTGGACTGGAATCATCAAAAGTGAGTCAGAGCACCTGTGCCTTTCCTTAGCTACTGGGAGAGGTATCCAATCTCAACGGAGCATGTGGGGGCCAACTGCCAAGCAACATCTTTCCTAGTCAAAGGCAGAGGGCGTGGTTCCCTGCAGACCCTGGCTAACAACGCTGGTAATCCCAAATTGCAATCCTCTATGCCGTACAACCAGATGGAGCAGAACTTCTCCGCCCGAACGCCACCCGCGCTGCGGCGGCGGCGTGGGCGAGCAGCCCAGTAGGTCAGCTGGTCCGCGTGGAGGTGCTGATCACGGTCAGCTGCACCCTGCTCGCCACGCTCGTCTTCCTGGGCTCCGGCCGGCGCACCAGCCGCAGCGCCGCCTTCCGCTTCTTTGTCTGGTTGGCGCTGATGCTGTGCTACCCGGCGGTCTCCTACACGATCGGGCTCATCCAGTCCGGCTCCTTCCGCAACGATCTGGTCGTTGTGTGGGCCTGCTTCCTGCTCAGCTGCGCCGACGGCATCTTTGCGTGCAGCGTCGACGACTCGGACCAGCAGGCCCGCACCATGCTCAACCAGGCCACGCAGGTCATCTACGTGCTTCTTCTCTTGCTTTCGTACATCAGTTATCTGGAGCTGGAGCTGCAAATCCTTCTTGTTCTTCTCTGGATGCTGAACGTCGCCAAGCTCGGGATGCGCCTATGGAGCTTTCTGTCAGCTGGGCGGAATCGTGTCCTCACCGCCGACAACTGGCTCATCTCCCAGTACATGGGGCAAGAGCATGTCAGAAGCATATGGGACTTCGACCCGGAGACCATGAGGGGCTACAAGTACGTGGTCGCCGGCGAGAAGGATGTGCCCGAGGGCCAAGCGGGGTACACGCTGGAGGTCACAGATGACCTTGTCACGGTGGACATGGTGTGGCAGCACGAGGGCAGAGGGAGCCTGCTAAGCAGGGACAGCCATTTCTCAAGCAAGCTCAAGGATCTGTGCCTCTCCTTTGCACTGTTCAAGCTACTCCGGCGACGCCTCAACGGGAGCCCGCTCCACGAGCGGGACGACATCAGGACGCTTGTCTTTGTCCGAAGGGGCCTCGCTGGTGGGGATTCAAGCAACGACTATGAAAGGATGTTCCGGGTGATCGAGGTGGAGCTTGGCTTTCTCTTCGACTTCTTCTACGCAAGGTACCCATCGCCCAAGCAGTCTCTGATCCCGGAGACGGTCACGTTTGTGGTGGCCATGGCGCTGAGCCTGTCCACTCTCTTCTCCCCGGCGTTGCTGCACTACCATTATCCCCAGGCGGGCAACAAGAGCTTTGTCACAACAAGCATAGACATCTGGTTGACTAGATGTGTAATAGTCTTGTTCCTGATCCTAGAGCTGTTCCAGTACCTGTCACTGGTGTTGTCGAACTGGCACAAGGTGAAGATGTTATGCCGGTACATTCGTACACCCTCATGGCAAGGTCACCCAATTTTTGAGAGGCTTCTGTGGCTGATGTGCCGTGCGACGCTAACAACACGGTACTGGAGCAATTCGGTGGGGCAATACTCCCTTCTACACGCCTGCCTTCAGAATAAACGCTCCTGCCTCGCACGCATGCCGCTGCACAGATGGATCAAGGGTGTCCTGTTTCAACTAAGGACGGTGAGTCGCCGGAGCCTGCCCGTCACAGTGAAGCGCGCCATCCACCTGTTACTCCGGTCGGAGTGGCTTTCCAATCTCAAGTACGGCGACCACGCGCTACTGAGGAACAACCTGCTACAGGCATTTGACTGGTCCACCTCAAGGTACCAATACGGCGCCGTTGGTAGCATCCTGGTTTGGCACATCGCCACCACAATTTGCGGCGCCAAGCAGCCCCAGCAGCTGGCCGCCGGGGCCGTCGCCGACCGTGAAGTGGCCAATACCCTCTCCAACTACTGTGCCTACCTGCTGTTGCAAGCGCCGGAGCTGGTGACGAAGCATATCTACGACACGCAGCGATTGATGGAAGCCCTGCAGCTTAGAGTACAGAAATTCCTCGAAGATAGTGCTTGCCATTCCAAGGATGAAATGTTCAACAAGTTGTCTGAATTCCAAAGCCATGAGCAGGAGACTACATACGAAGAAACCATCCTGACCGACGGTATAAAGCTCGGCCATCAAATACTTGAGATAACTGATGAGGCAGTACGGTGGAAGGTGCTATCAGAGATGTGGGTAGAGCTGCTCCTTAGTGTTTCGCCCTTGGATAACGTGACGGCCCACGTCAAGAAGCTGTCCACCGGTGGCGAACTCATCACGCACCTCTGGGCTTTGTTGACGCACGGTGGGATAATCGACAGGCAACATTAGTTTGACTACTTATATCAGGTAAGAACTAAGATTGGTCATGTAAAAATGTTGCCCAGCACCATCGAATTAAATGTTTCTGTTTCATATCCAAAACATCTTCTGAGCTTCTATTCACACAGGAGGAAACACTTCAGAAGGAGCAAGAAGTTCGATTAATCCAGGAGCGCACGACAAAAGTGAAGGCGGAAGATGCTGCTGTTAACAGATCACAAACATTTTTCAGAGGCTTAATAAGTTTCAGTCTGCTGATCAAGAGATTGGTGAAGTCTGTTCTGTTTTGATTACGTAAGCTTGCTTGAGATATCTAGCTTTGAGCTGTTTTCTTTCGAATTCTGGTGAACCTGTACACATCAGTGTGGATACTATGGTGCATTGTCATTTATGCAACCGACGAACCTCGTATTGTTTTTGTGTTTCCAGTAAAAATAAGACATACCCTTTGGAAGAAAAATAGTTTCACAAGATCTCTGCAAGCTGCATTAATGGTCTTTTGTGAACAGGTTATTTTAGTTTCAGTCTGGAACTAGTAATGATTAATGCTGCTTTGTCTTCCTTTCTTCTCTCTGTGTATTTGTAGAGTTTGTAGCAACAAGAATGCGGTGATTCTCTTTTTATTTTTTTAAAAAAGCAAGAATGCGGTGATCTTTCCCACATCAGCTTGGAGAATGCCCACAATCAGCGCCGCCTGAACCTGTTCTGATGCTTGCTTTGCCTGATGGGAGTGGTACCAGATGCTTGTTTTTCTTTCGTTTAGGCGCTCGATATAAAACTGTCCATAGAAGAAGAATGTGGTACAGGATAATTCAACTATTTAGGCCCCTTTGGTTTGAGGGTGAAACACAGGGTATTTGTAGGATTTTATTCCTATGGATTCTTTCCTTTGTATGCCCTTTGGTTCATAGGAAAAGTGAAGGAACAATTCCTCAGGATCAGCTTCCTATGGTCAGTTTTTGTAGGAATTTCGTAGGAAACGAAACATGAGCTCGGAGCTCTTGAAATTTTCCTAGCGCCAAAACTCGACGACTTCGCGCGACGCCGCCCCGTTTCCCGCTACTCCCGGTATTGCTTGGCGCTTGTGTTTTGAAAAAGAGTGAAATGCACAAGAGGGTATATGGACTTGTCTTGTTTGTGCCAAATAGACCCATGGACTCTGAAACTGCACATCCGACCCCCAAACTTGAGTATTGGTTCACCGCAGGCCCAAACATCCCGGGTCGGCAGCGTGAATTAACGGACGGGATCGCCACAGGCGGCCCAAACCGTTAGCCTCGGCTAACGTGAGGGCGAGTGGCCCATGGAAATAGGCATTTTGGCCCCTCCTTTCTTCCCTCTTTTTTCCTTTTTTTCTTTTCTTTTTAATTTTCCCTTTTTCTCTTCCTTCCTTTTTCCCCCTATCCGCGTGAGGGCGACCCGGCCGCCGCAGGGCGGAGGCGGCCGCGCCGTCCCGACGCCCGGCCGCCGTGCATCGTCCCGACGCCCGCCGCGCGCCCCCTGACGCCCCTCCCATTGCCGCCGGCCCCCGGTGCCCTCCCCACATCTCCCCGGACGTCCCCGGTAGCGAGGAGCAGCCCCCGACGCGTGCCCCGCAACGCCCGGCCGCCCCTCACCTCTCTCGGACGCCCGCGACGCGAGGGGTCCCGGCGCCCTGCCGTCGGCCTCGAAAGGCCACGCGGCCAGCCCAAGGCGCGCCACGCACGGCTCCAGTTGGCTCGCCCCCCACCTCGTCGAAGAAAGCCACCCCACCAGCGTCATCGAAGGAGCACCGCGATGGCGCCAAAACCGCGACGGCAAGGGGGAGCCGCCCCCAGACACGAAACTTCATCCAAGATGCAAGGATTGTGTGTATTTGTGTTGCTAGTAGTGTAGATTTGGTTTTGGGAGTGTCGATTTGGCCATTTCTTTGCGAGTTTTCGATAGGCTAGGGTTTATGTCGTCCCGTGTGTGCCATGTCCAAGTTCATTTAGTTCTAAAATCATTGTTTTGCCTCAAATGTAGGTGCCTTTGCTAGTGATAAGTTCACACTTTCGAGGTACATCATTCCGGGTTTTTATGGGTACCGGCGCCATCGAGTTTATGTGGATGGAAAGGTTTCTTTCTTCGACAATCTATCAAAGACACATACATGGTCTCCAAAGTGTGGTTTGAAAAGTTGAATTTCGCTCTTCATTATCCCAAGAATCCCGCCCGAATGTTTTTTTTTTGGCTGCTTCCTCGAAAACCATTTCCGGATGGACTTAGACCGATTGTATCGAGAAAGACACATCGCTGATGGCTCGCTATTGTGGACAGGGGTCAAGATATTTGTGCTTTGTATTTTGATCATGAAGGCGGTGCTTTAGTAACAGCATTGGGAGGATGTAGTTGTTAACCCTGTTGCATCCTTGCCCAAAGTGCTTAGTCCTTCGAAGTTTGGCAATACACATGACAACAATGAGAACTTTTTTGCCGATGATAGTGAGATCGCTGATAGCAAAGTTGATGTTAGTGAATTTGTCAATAGTGACTATGACATAGAAGATGATGATACCCTATTTGCCGACAATGTGGATGATTATGTCGAGATGGAGGTGTAGGTAGAGAGAAGAAAAGAGGAAAGGGGAACAAAAAGACAGATGGTACAACATATGAGGGAAAACAAGTACTTGTGCCTGTTGATACTGAAGACGAGTCGTCAATTGATGATGACGATGATGAGCTGCGCGAGCTACTCGAGTCGATGGTGAATCAAATCCGTGGTTTGATGTCCAAGCACTACAAGAATTACGTTAATCCGTGATGGAAAATTTTTGTCACGCATCACCAAAAACCATCGGCAAAAACAACATCTATGATGGTTTGTAAATCATCATGGATTGAGCGTCATGGATTGAACTGCATGACGGTTTGTCAAAACCATCACGTATTAATCGAAATCGGTGACGGTTTTTAACCGGCCACGATAGAGCCCGAGGCCTAGTTAGCCCAGCCCAGGGCCGATTTCCTGTGACAAAAAATAACCGTCACGGATGAATTGCCACATCATCCTAGATGCTTACATGGCTGATGACATGGACTCTAGATCAGCCCATTTGTTAGCAGGCCAAAATTAAAGTTGAGCCAGCCCAATTAAAGCCCTTTTCATAGTTTTTTGAGACAAGACAGCCCAATCTCAGCCATTTTACAGCCCAATCTCAGCCATTTTACAGCCCAAATTGTAACCAATTTTAGCCCACTTTTCAGCCCACTACAATAGAACATACAACCCACATATATAGCCCATTCTCGCACATACAGCCCATATAGCAGCAGATAAGTAAAAAAAACTTAATATCATATCACATGAATATTCATTCAACATCAAATTTCATCAGTTTTTATCCAACTGCAGTTAACATATATCAAACATCAATCAGCTTTGTAGTTTACCATGGCACATAAGCAAAACAAAAGAGATTCCAAAAATACACACAACTTCAGCAGCTTAATACATGCAGCTGCAGCGACAAAATGCAGCACACCTTCTGCATGTGTTCATCTGAACTGCAAGTCAAAAAAAATAGAAGACAATAATGAGCAACAAGCTACAAATAACAACAGCTTAATAGAAAGGAAACAATATTTCATTCGATGGATAAGGCATCCAGATATCAACACACATCTGTAAAATAGTCCTAGATTTAGAGAAACACCAATAAAAGATCTACAGATAGGTTTGGTAAAAAAAAACAGCTTGCAATTTGATACTTTGCTTGTCCAGTGAATGAAAGTTGTAGCTGCATATAAGTTGCTCACCTGAATGACAACGGTGGAGGAACAGCGGCTGCAGGACTCTGCCATCCAAAGTATCAAATTGCTATGACCAAATAAATAAACTAGCAGAGCACAACTGTGTGATCTGGTGACCACCTGCAGCAACACAGCTGCCAAGTTAGTGTTAAAAGCCATACTGAATGTTCAAATTCATTCCAGAACAAAATGTGACATTCTTCTAGCATGACTCAAATGATAAGGCTTTAATGGTTTAAACTAGCACTGAGAATACAGATGGTACAGTGCAGTTTTGGTTAAGCAGTAACACACCAGTACTCAAATGTGAGCTGACTAGCAAATTCATTCTTAAGAGACATTCAGCAAATATGTTTTAAAACAGGAAGTGTAATAATAATAAAGAAAAGGGTATTATTTTCTATTCATGACAACACAGACCCTGCAGTACATGGCCACCTTTACACGATTTGAACAACCTGAGCATGGCAGCAATCTGAATGAATAAATAAACACCAAGTAAATTTTGAAATTCTACTTATATATCAACTACAGTCTACAGGCACCTAACAATTTCCAGATTAGACATTTCATGATAAAAAAAACTCTGATGATTAAAACATGTTTTTTTGGTGAGCATATCCATAGCAAATTATTTCTCGAAGCAATGGTAGCATGCGAGCACATGTATCTCACTGAAATCGGAATACATGGCATTTAACTCGGACAGGAAATTGCTCCAGTGGCTGCAACCGGATGCTATCCGCATTCATATGACTATAAACTAATCAATGCATAATCAGTAGCCCAGGACAAGGGTTGCATAACCTTGGCTACCAGCACAACCCAGAAAAGCTTTAAATTTTGGCTCTCGCTATAGGATGAATACAGCAGACCATAGGCGCAGACTCGATATGCACAATATAATGAAACCAATCTAATGCAACGATGTGTCGCACGGTAGTGATTGAATATCTGTACAGACGAAGCTACACGAGCTATCGCAGAAAGCAGTATTGGATTCTCACCTTTGTCCTCTCGCGGAGAGGAAAGGGCAGCGCGCCTGCCTTCTCAACCAGCTACCGCGGCGTGCAGAACGCAAGGCCAGGTGCTTGGAAGCTGCGGCGGGCTGGCGGCCTTGCCCATGGAGGTGTCAGGGAGGGAGGAGGCCAACGCACATCATCGTGCCATCTTCAGGCCGCCCCGCACGTGCCACCGACTGCCGGATGCGCGATACCGACGCCTGGATCCACGGCGCCGACGGCCGGATCCGTGACACCGACAGCCGGATCCACAGCGTCGCGTCTGTGCGGACAACCGGATCCGCTCCGCCACCACCATTGCTGCCTGCCATGTTGCTGCGTCGCCCTTTCATGGTGGGCACTAGTGTGGAGGCGCAGGGGGAGAAGCAAAGGGAGGAGCCGGTGGAACGTGGGGTTAGGGTTGGGTTTGGAGGTGTTTTTATAGGAGGTTCGGTGCATCTTGTCTGTTCGTTTTGATCCAACAGACAGTATACAACGAGCCTTAGCAGGCTAGCGGGTTCACTAGGCCTGCCGTGAATGTGCGGCCCAGGCCCAGACGGCTAGGTCTTTAATATGCTGAGTTTTGATAATAGCCCAGTACTGTTTCGTTTTCTTTATTTTTGACTGATTAGATGATGTTATTCAAGTAAATATTCCAAATGCGAATTGGCTTGTAGTCCAATGGTAGGACGGTCCAGTGGGACGCTACCTACCAGGGGTTCAAATCCTGGTGCTCGCACCTTTTCTTGGGATTTCCCCGATTTCCTGGCGTTATGCATTAAGTGGTAGCGGCGTTCCCGAATCCTTCGGAGGTGCTCATAGGGGTAGGGTTTGCGTACGTGTGTTCATTGGGGTGAGTGTGCGTGCGTGTTGTGAGCGTCCTCAAGCATTGTACCATTTCTATCATTCTCAAAAAAAAAGTAAATATTCCAAATCAATTATATTCATGTACCTAAAATATTTTTAAAATGAAATAGAATACATATATATCTCTTGATAGAATTTTCAAATTTTTCAAAACAGAATTACTACTTTCTATCGTTTAAATGAATTTCTACATGCTTTCTAAAAATAACTCCTACTTGAACTATATGTCCTATCAAACAATGTCCAAAAATTATATAAAAAATATATGTAAGAAGACATGTTTGATTTTATCTCACATGCTAGAAATAGATGGAAAATTAAGTGTATTACTTGATATTAATCGAACTACTATTTTTGGTGACCTTAACGAAAGAAAAAAATAATATATAAATTGGTCTAAAAATCCTAAGAATTGGTGTGGGGCCTAATATGGGTGTATAAGTTTGCCATAAAAAAATCAATCCATTTTAACAAAGTGGGACTACACATTGTTCACAAATAGATATATCCATCAGATAGTTTCATATAAATACGTGAGAGATGTACCATTTGTGAACAATGTATGGTACCTCTTTTTTAAATCAATTGAAATTGTTATTAGAACATTATACAACAAAAAAATGTTGCTATGCATGGTTTAAAGATTTAATAACAAAAAGTTTCAAATTGTTACATTATTTTACGTTAATTTAGAAACATAAGTACGAATTATCCTAGCAAACAAATGACTTGGCTTTTCATCGTTCTTTGATTTGGCCTAGTATAGAGTGAAACATATGAGCATAAATATAAGTTTTATAATGCTCTTACTCAATGTTCCATTTGCAAATTGTTTTGATAAGGAGACAAATACTTATTTAAACTATACAAAATAGAAGATATGTTGCAAAAAACTGAATCCAAAGATTGAGTCCAAACAAATGCTGCCACTTAGTAGATCATGATTTTAGAAAAAAGTAGAAAAAAAGAAACACATCATTTGGAGTCAGCGCGAAGGAGAAATACTAGTTACAAATTCTTGTTCCAGATTAAAAGAGAAAAGACTTCTGTTCCTGTTCGTATGCTCTTGAACAGAGCTGACATTCATGGCCGACCACGCTCAATTCACGTCGTTCTTCGTGTATATAGCGGACACGGGAGGGAGCAGGGCGCTAAACGTGGCCGCAGCGGCGCCGTGAGCGGGGGGCAAGAACCGGCAGCATCTGCCATCGACTACCGAGAGCTCGACCTGACCGACTTTTCTGCCGTCCTTGGTCCTTCCCGGGCCGCAGTGGACGATGGCGAGGACAAGCTCCGTGAGGGGCCGGTGAAGTTGCTAAACCGACTAACCAAGCACATGATGTTGGATTTGTCACCAGGTGGACGCATGGCCGCACTCGGCATCGCTCGTTGGTGCGGCAATAGAGGGCGGCGGTGCTGCAGAGCTACAAGATGGCGTTGGAGGGCGCCGGTGGTGCCTGATGGCGCTGCTGTGCAGCGGTGATGCGCGATGACACGGCAAGCAAGGAGGCGGCTTGCTGAACGGCGCGACAGTGGTGGGCAGCGGCAACGCCGTTCCTGCCAAATCTCGCCGTCGGCGGCGGCGGTTGTGTGTCGAACTAAGTCCGTGAGGGTTGAGGAAACCTTACGCCTACGTGTAACCAAAGGTAAAAACCATATAGAATCCTAATGTAACAAACCGAAACAACTGGTGCAGTGGTATGTTTGTCTGTCCTCAAACGATGGGGGCTTGAGTTCGACTCATGATAGATGCAGATTTTGTTCTATTTTGCCAATTCGAGATTTTTTTGTTCTTTTCGAAACGCCAACTCGCTGGGCGGCTGGGCCACGCTATGCAATCCTGGGCCAACTGTAGTGAATCTGCCATGAATGGGCACGCCAACTGGGCCAATAATAGATAAAAAAAATAAGTGTACATTGGGATATGTATTCTTACCTTCATGTTCAGCGTGGGTTCAACTCCCGCATGATGTAGATTTTTTCTCATGCGCACCATAATTATATTTTAGTTTGCCATATTATGCATCATATATATATGTAACAAATTAACAAAATTATTTTGTTCAAATTTAACAAATTGTTTTTGGGTTTGATTCATCTTGCGAAAACATTTTTTATTTTTCTTTTCCCTAATTATTATAGCGGGCCTATTGTTTTTCGGCTAACTAGAGTATGACAAATTCAAAATCAAACATTGTGACGACGGTCGTAATAAAATCGTCATGAGTTAGCGGGTCGTGAATATCCACTTTGGGCTCATCTCGACGGAAAACAAAAATATCATCACGTATCACGCCTGTTCAGACGATCTGAAAATCCGCACCGAGAATCCGCCACGGATTAACAAGTTTCTTGTAGTGAAGTCTTTCAAAAACAGAGGATATGGAGAATCCAAAGTTCAAAGTTGGTATGATGTTTGAGTCCGTTCAAATGTTAAGGAAAGATGTTATTGAATACAGTCTGAAGCAGTAGATGTCGATGCCCGGAATGAGAAGACAAGGATATGAGTCGCTTTGTTCTAAAGGAAAATATCCTTGGAAGTTATATGCATCATATGACAAGAGAGTCAATGCAATGGTGATCAAGACTTACAAAGGACAAAGACAACCGTAAGAAGAAATGGGTGTTGAAGAGTTGCACCGCTAACCGGCTTGCCGAGAGAAGTATCTTGAGTCTTTCGAGTGACCAAAAAAATATCAATAACCAATTTTGCTAGAGTGGTGCGAGAAGACTGAATATTACACCTTCAAGGACCAAGCTTGGTAGAGCAAGAAGGTCGGGCTATGAAAAAGGTGATGGGTGATGAGGCAAACCAATACAACATGCTATGGGACTATGCATATGAGTTGAGGAAATCAAACCCACAAAGTTCCTTCTACCTAAATCTTGAGGGCAGCCTTTTCAAATCTCAGTATGTGTCTCTTAGAGCCTGAAAAGGGGTTTCCTAGCGCATGTAGGCCTCTCATTTGCTTGGATGGGTGTCACTTGAAAACAAAGTATGGGGAATCATGCTTACAAACTGTTGGTATTGACCCAAATGATCGCATCTACCCTATTGCATATGGTGTTGTTGAAGTGGAGTGCCCGGACTCTTGGAGATGGTTCCTTAAAACATTAAAGGAGGACCTAGGTATAGAGAACACACACCCTTAGACAATTATGACTTCTAACCCGTACTAATGATTCACACATACCCTTGGACAATTATTGCATATGCCTAATTGTACTTTTACTTATGCAGGGGATTGATTAAAAACGTGGTCGAGGTTTTCCTGCAGTTCCGAAAGCACAGATTCTCGTGAGACACCTTTATTCCAATTTCAAAGAACATTTTAAAGGTGAGAACCTTAAAACCAAGCTGTGGGCTTGTGCTAGATCAACTACTCAACTACAGCTTTGATAAGAATATGGAGAAGATGAAAGTGCTAAATGAGAAAGCATTTCAGTGGTTAGAAAAAATGCCTCGTAATACATGGTGTAGAGCATTCTTTAGTACATACCCTAAGTGTGACTTGTTGTTGAACAATGTCCGTGAGGTTTTTAACAAATTTATCCTAGATGCCAGAGAAATGCCTGTGCTAAGTATGTTAGAACAAATTAAGGGACAGTGATGGCAAGACACTATTGCAAAGATAAAGAACCCGAGAAATGTGGGAAGGTCCTATTTGTCCTAAAAATTAGGAAAAAAGTGAACAAGATATCTCGGTGGGCAAACACATGCTATGCCATACCTTCCGTGATGAAAATTTTCAAGTTCAAGATAAGGACCGCACTTTCATTGTGGACATAAAAGGCAAGAAGCGTGAGTGCGCGAGATGGGACCTAAACTGGGATACCATGCTCACATGCAATCTCTTGCTTTAGACATGAGGGAATTGCTACTGAATCTATGGTGCATGATCGCTACTGATTCGGAAGGTTTTTGTTAGCATATGGGCCCAAAATCTTGCCTTGTAGTGATCCCACCACTTGAGAGAAGGTCCCCGGTCCGTGAGGTCCTACCCCAAGTATGAGAAAAAAAGTTGAAGGCCACCCAAAAATAAAAAGAAGCAAAATATAGAAATTGAAACAAATCAAGGAATCGATTATCAAGGCATGGGGTCAAAGATGACATGCGGCTATTGTGGACAAACTAGACACAACAAGAAAGGATGTGCTCTAAAAGTCGAGGATTGCAGCCACGGGACAATGTGACTAGTGCAAGTGTGGAACCAACAGAAGAGGAACCATTTCATTATGATGAAAACATGTATGAAGAGACAAAGAATGGCTCGGTACTTGCATATAACCTACAAACTGTTAATTTTCCATTAATTTCACTATCTTAAGTTGGTAATGTGATGGCCTTTGCAGATTGTAATGCATTATGATGAAGAAAAACAAAGCAACCATTTTCTATGTTGGTAGGAGAAAGCCGGCCCCTTTTGTCACAAAATAAAATTGGATAGGCGGTCTCTTTTTTTCACAACCGGTAGGAGATACCATGATAGCAAGGTCGAATGCAGAGGTGACTTGCATTTAACAGGCTGTTGCTCTAACCGCTTAGTGTCTTTGCTATAACTCGCTTAGTGTTTTTTGCATATGCCTATTGCTCTAACCGGGTTGACCATGTAACGTGCTTCACAGATGCATCAAGGAGGGTTGAACCGCTTGGTCTACCCGATTCAAGCTTCATCATGTCAAACTTACCCGCCGTAAGACCAATACCACCATCCACGGCTACAAAAAACCGGTAGAGCCGTACTAGCAAAAGGCAAGGGCACCGCCTCAACCGCTAAGAAGACAAAGAAGACCAACAAACCCGATCAAGGGAAAGCATGATCTTTTCTCGTGAATCTAGAATGATACTTTTGTGTGTAGTATATATTTTGGACAAGGCACTAATATAGATAGTCCATGTCAATGTACGTAAAATGCACCAAAGACAACTAGATGGGTGCTTTCTCATCTTTTGGATGGTAGCTAGGGCTAAGGTAGCTAGTCGGATGGAGCTCTGCATAGTTGGCTCAAATCTTTTGTACATATAATATTTGGATGCAACAAACTATGATGCTCAAACTGTTAGGATGCTTGTATTTAGTTACTCTATGACATATAATTTACGGCCCAATTGTTACATACATGTTGCAATTGAAAGTGTGACAATCTGAAAAGCTACTCTATGGCGGGGAGAATAGGAGAGAATGAGGGGGAGAAAGGAGGGGGCCAAATTGCAAATTTCCATGGGTCACGTTAGCCTGCTAACGGTTTGTATCACGGTGGACCGTGAATTCACGGTGACTAGCCGATTGGACCCGGCAAAGTGAAGCCATAATGAAGTTTAGGGTGTCAAATGCTGTAATTTGAGAGTCCATAGACTTGCTTTGGCACAGCAAGACAAGTCTACTGTGCATTTCACTCTTTGAAAAACCTCCCCAATTCCCCTTCCCATCGCGGAGATCGACGGACACCCGTCGTCGGCGCAGGCGATGGCCGCCCCACCACCGGTTGATGCTTCGACGGCCCCATCGTCTCTGCACGAGATGGCGCGAGGCCCTCCCAATCGCCGACCATCGAGTCGGCCTGCCCCAACGTCGGGCACCGAATCCGCCGGACCGCGTCCCCGGCCAGCTGGTCCAGCACTCGCAGCGACAACTCCGTACGGATCCATGCATCCGCATGTTCCTCCGTCATCCACGTCCAGGTAATTTCGTTTTTCACCATCTGCCTGCAAGTACCTTGCGTTTCCCCATCAGAAGCGAGTCGCAGCAGGATCCTATGCGACCGCACGGCATCCTGAGGGCCGAGGCCCCAGCGGCAGCTGCTGCCGCCTCGCGGCTCGCCGCAGCCCAACCATTCCGCGCGCTGGCGCCGCCGTGCCGCGCGGCTCGCCCTGCCCGTGCATCTGTGTGGTCATAGAAAGTTGTGTCTTCTTTGTACTTCGCCGGTAGTTTGATGTATCATGGTGCTCGGTACGTGCTTGTTGAATTACCTGTGAGTCAAAAAAGGTGTGTCCTAGCGCCGGAGCCTGCACCTACAAGCAGAAGCAGAGAAGCAGAGCGAACGGATTCCGAGTACTTTTTCTAGTGTATTTTATACACGTAGTTCATCTAATATGGGAGAATTAGATCACTACCATCGAAAGATCACAAGTATAGAAAAATACCATCGAAAGACACCCGTCACGGTGGCCACTGTTGCCATGTAATACGGTGGCCGACATCTTCAAATGCAAGGAGAACAGGGAAGTATTCTTATCATTTTCTACTGATGAAATACGGTTGGCTTGGCTTAAAAGGGAAATTGGGCGTGCGCAAACCTTCAGGATTTGTTTCAGGATTAGATAGATGGCAGCATGTACTTTTGCACTAGACTGGGAGCTTTTGTTAACCAGGTGGCAGATGCTTTTGTAAAAAAGTAGAATATATTAAGCTGTTAAGTAGTAGTACAAGGGCTGCAATGACCCTGACGTTTATATCAGTAAATACAATTTTACTAAGTCCTTGCCTTGTACTGATCCCACATCCTTCGTGCTATGTCATCTCGCTTTTGATTCCCAGCTTGTCTGGAGTTATTGAATGCTTCTATATCACCATTATACTTCAGATCTCCATCTGGCACATCAACAATCTGCTTTGGATCAATTTCAACATTGGAGTTACATGGCCAGCGCATATCTCCGTTGTGTAGGCGTATGAAGTTGTGTAGAACACAACAAGCAACTGATATGTCCACTTGTTTAGAAGCCAGGTGGTGTGCACCAGTTTTAAGAATAGGAAACCTCATTTTTAATATGCCAATTGCTCGCTCAATATGGTTCCTTAGCTGTGCATGTCGAAGATTGAACAGTTCTTTGTAATTTCGAGGCTTTTGCTTAGCCCTTCCTTGTTCCTTTAAATGATATCTTGTTCCACGATATGGCGCAAGAAATTGTGGTGTGTTTGCATAACCTGCGTTTACAAGGAAAAATTTACCAGGAGGCACTTCAAAGCCATGGTTAAGTGCATCGTGTAGAACTCTTGCATCTGAAGCTGATCCCTCCCAGCCGGGATGTACATGTACAAATTTTAGATCGAAGTCACGTGCTACCATAACATTCTGAGATATTGTTTGCTTTCTATTCCGATATGGTTCTTGCTGATCTAGTGGAAGTATCATTGGTATATGAGTCCCATCAATACAGCCAACACAATCCTACAGCAATAAGAAAATAGCATTGTTTATATGGTATATTGTCTTTAAGTAAACAAAAATCAAATTGTGCATTTGTTCATACCTAAAAGAAGGGGTGAAATTTTGTTCATCGCAAAATCTGGTGCGGGTGTAGCAACGGTGGGTGTATATATGCACATGTAAGCTCTGTAATTGCATCAAGCACTGCTCCAAAATGGCGACTAACTGTTTCTCCACTGTGCTGAAACTCATATTGCAAGGTCTCATTACTTGCATTTTTCGCTAGTGCATATAAGAATATAGCAACCTTCTCTTCTACTGAGATCCTTGAATCGAGTAGTTGCTTCTCACGCAATTTATTGACCAAAGCTTTGAAAACACCAACTTCCATTCTGAAGTTCCTTTTACTTAGGCTCTCATGGCCTGTTAAGATTTCTTGAACACGCTCAGCTCCTGACAGTTTTGATGTATGTATGGGATTTTTGCTAGATGATGGTCGTGATGAATCTTCTATGGTAGGGAGAACAAATAACATGAATTCATCTTCATTTTGTGATCGTCGTCGATAGTTTGGATCCATGACTAACACAGTGGAAAACGAACTAGGAATACTTAAATTATGTCGCAGGTTCACTATAAACAGATGGCTACCACCTGTAATTCGAGATGTGAAATAACAAATAAATTTCAGTACCAAGATTTACATGTACAGAAGAATAACAAAATTATGAGATTCATGACTCACCGTATGAGGTTGGTCAGAGCTGTGAGCTGGTTGTGTTTGCAGATGAACTGTGTGCTTGGAGATGAACTGCAGTTCGTCGATCCACTGGTCCAGGCGCACAGCGGCAGGGGCACAGGGCACGGCCGCTGTCCGAACTTCGACCGATTGCCGGTCCCGGCACGGGCCAACGGCAGGACGGTCGGCGGAGCGTCGCGGGCGCGGAGGAAGGAATGGACCCAGCGGATCGCGCGCGGCGCCGACGTGGAGCTATGGAGGACTCGAGCGGCGGCCGGCCGAGCGGCGAGCGGCGCGGGCGCGTGGGGGCGGAGCCGCCGTGCGAGCGAGATTGAGGATGGGAGTGCAGCGCCACTGCTCTGCTGCTGGTTTGCTTGCCCTAACACCTATGGGCTTTGGCTCTGGGCTGCACGTCATGAATGGGCCAAGCAACCAAATTGAGAACGGGCCAGTTAATTCAAATTGAGAGCTGCACTGTACAAATCCTATGGTTTTTTACTAACATGTTGCCAAAAGGGCTTATAGAAGTGGTATATTCCAAATGGTGTAATACCCACTGCGTCAATCCCTAGGAAAAAACAACCTTTCTTGGTATTTTCCCCGAATTCAAGCGTAGATAACAAATTAAACAAACACTAGATGTACGCCGACGAAACATCTGCATTGTAAGGTCCATAGGGGCAGGGTTTACGAATGGATGTGTTCTAGGGTGGCGTCGCGTGGAGAGTGTTGTGCACAATTGATTTAAAAAAAAAAAAAAAAAAAAAAACTAACATGTTGCCAAAGGGCTTCGAAGTGCATATTCCTTACCGGTGTAATACTTTCCATCGTTAGGAAAAAAAAAACCTACTTGGTATCCTTGGAATTCAATGATAACAAATTAAACAAACACTAGATGTACGCACGAAACATCTGCATTGTAAGTCCGCAAAACAGTATGAATGGATCTTCTCGTGGTAAAAGAGAGCAACTGCACAATTGATTATGCCAATCTTTAGTCTAAAAAAAAAAAAACTGTTTGTTCCATTCTATGGATCTTCTACAAGTTTTATGTACACATATCACATCAGGATAGGCACGTTCAGATTGGGCCCGGGACAGCCCGACCTGATAGTGCAGCAGACTGGGCTTAGACCCACATTTCGTAGCCCAAAAGCCAGAAAAAAGCCAGAGAAAGCCCTGGGTCAGCCTGGCCTTTAAGACTGACATTGGGCTCAGGGCAGGCTTGGGCCTGACTCTTTTATCGGGTTTCTTTAGGCCTGGCCTGAAGCCCAGCCTGGCTCGAGGTTTGAACAGGCCTACATTAGGTCCACATTTCCTCCCCAATTTTTGTGAAAATCGCTTTTCCTCTTTGAACTCCAAAAGCAGGCAAAACCACCTTTTTCAAGAACTTTTTCAAACCATACGCGTTTTATCTCCTTGAAGCCCCGTTTTTGAAGTCGGTTTTGCCTTTTTCTTTTTATTTATTTTAGCTAAATCTTGAAAAATCATAATAAATCACAAAAATCATAAAATAAAAAATCTAATTTTGTTGGACTCCACATGAGTATATCTACACAATATAATATATAATATGGTATACTTCAAATTTTTACTATAGATTTAGATCCACGTTTTTTTAATAATTAATTAGGATAATTCATAACTCTGGTTTCTATGTTCCAATTGTGGTAAATTTTTGTGGTGACCTAATTATTGTATGCTTGAACTGTAATAAAAAATTTCATACTCATTGAATCATGTAAACCCTAAATAAATCTATAACTAAGTTATACATGATACAATGAGTATGAAATTTTTACTACAGTTCAAACATACAATAATTAGGCCACCATAAAAATTTCACCATAATTTGACCATAGAAACTGCATTTATGAATTATTTCAATTAATTACAGAAAAACATAGATCTAAATCTAAAGCAAAAACTTTGTATTAAAACATACCATATTATATATTCATTGTGTAGATCTACTTATGTGGAGTCCAACAAAACTAGATTTTCCATTTTATGATTTTCTATGATTTACTATGATTTTTTAAAGATTTAGCTGAAATAAATAAAAAAGATAAAGATAAAACCACCTTCAAAACCGCTCCGCATGTGTAAAACGTGCGGTTTGAAAAGTTGAGGGAGGTGGTTTGCCCTGTTTTTGGGGTTCAGGGAGAAAAATAGACTTTTGCAAAAGTTGGAGGAGGAAAAAGTGGACGTTTTCCAACTATAAATGACACTATTCTTCCTGTTTTTGTTTAACCATGTGTAGACATGGATCATGGGTTCACTAAGTTTAATTAGTTAACTTGGAGTTTAAGGTCAATGACTTCAATATTTTGTGAGGATTTAATTATATTATAAATGTGATTCACCATGGGACTTGAATCCCAATTTCCTCATGTGTACAATGGCTACTACACTCAACTTTAATATCACCATCATACGTACATTTCATCTCATACAACATAATACACATGGTTGCAATTAAATCATTTTTCATATTACAATACATAAGGCCAATTGTGGAGAATATGGGCCACGATATCTCCCACAACTAAAATGATTAAGACTAAGACAATCTTATCATGCGATAATCGTCAAGGCGTTGCTCTCTTGAGCGCCCCCGCGACCCCGCTCCTAGCCCTTCAACAAATTTGGAAGCCGGCCCTACGATCCCGCCCCCCACACTATCCGGGCCAGGCGATCTCTTGTTGCCCCGCACCTACCTTGCTCCCGTGTCATCAAGTAGAAAAGAAAAGGAAAGAAAATCAATCATCAATTAGCCCTCAATCACAAAGAATCCCCATCCCCATCCGATGACACGCCCCCGCCCCTCGGGCCTCGACACCACCTTCACGACGATCCTCCCCTCCGCCACACGATGATCCCGTGGATGCATTTCGTCGCACGCCTCCTCCGCTACCGTCGCTTTGCCTCTCACAACGCTGCTGCCCCCCCAATGCCTACGGTGGTCATTGGTATTTGTTATGCCCACAAAATGATCAAAGAGAAGTAATCCACAAGCGCACGGATACCGATGTAGCACTTCATCCGGGAGGAGGGTTTTAAATATCGTATCCATAGGAAGAATGGTGACAGAGTGACTGAGGCTATAACTTAAATCCCTAAGCAGCTATCAAGAACTTGAGAGGATATAGAGGTAAGGAGATCACTATGGCTGTCTAGTTCTTACCCTTGTAAGCTATGCTATTATTGTTCGAGTGGGGGGCATTATTCATAAAGAAAGACACTAGCAAAGAGTGCAATCCTAAGCAAAAGGCCCTGCTAGTCCTATCCAACAGGAGGTGGGCTACAGAGAAATAATGAGGCAGAGGTCACCCTCATAGTTACTACCGATCCGAAGGTAGGGTGCATCCACAAGCAACCTTGGTCTAAGCACCACGCTTACACCTACAGCTACTCCTCTAATCTATAGGGTCCTATAGATTAAAGTACTCAAACAGGAATTGCAAACCTTAAGAACAATAAGAACAATGTTACTTACTCGAATAAGAAGTTGATCCACCGTAGAATCTTAGAAGCAAGCCCCGGATGGAACTTGATCATGGAGGTATGAGCCGAAGAGGAGACACCGACAGTGCCCGACGCTTCCTCCATCTCTTCCCTTCACCCATGCTCTAAATCTCTAAATGAGACTAGCTCTAATCTCTCAGAGACTACAAAACTAATCTCTCAAATTGATGCTTGGCTCTTCAACTCTATTCTAAGGCTTCTAGTTCTAGTTCTAGAAGGCTCATGGTCTATGCCTATTGAATAATGAATTGAATGAATAGCCCCGGGGTCGTGGGTCTTGCTTATATAGGCACCTCGGAGGCAATCGTAGCCCTCGGATCAAACCGACCTTGATCAATGGTGTAGATATATTCTCAAAGGCGATGGGAAACCGACCTAGAAAGATCGCCGATCGTGGGACTAGGAGCACGGCCATGCTCCTCATGGGTTCTGGCCGTGCTCCAACTTTGGCCTTTTGGCCCAAGCTTCATTGTGTGGTCTTCTTGAGCCTTCTAGAGTCTTCTTTCATAGATGCCAAGTTGGAATATGCTTTGGATATCCCTTGGTCCTTTTTTCTCATTTTAGTTGATGGTTTAATATTGTTGTTAACTACCATCAATAGCGGCGGAGTCCCCTCTAGCGCCTACTCCGCCCCCTCTTGCAGTGGGGAGACGGCGGCCCCTACATGGCGCACCAGTGCGAGCACGCCCGGGCGCTCGGTGTCCCTCGGCATGGCACGGTGACGGCGGTGTAGCGTGGCCACGCCTTCCCCCTCCCCTAGCGCGGACAGGTGCTCCCCGCGAATCCGGTGTTCCTCGTGTCGTCCGCTCGCAGGTTCGCTTCCTCTCCCGCTCCCCTCTTTCTCCAATACTCTCCTTGATGGATCTCCCACTCCCAGTGCTCCCGGTACTCACGGCGGGCTGGGTCTACCTACCATCGGCTCGTGCGGCAGCGCCTAGGTTACCGCCAGAGGGCCTTACGGCAACGGATGCACCGCTCCTCTATGTGTGCTTCCAAAGGTAGAAGCAAAGAATTATAAGTGGAGTAGAGTGGAGTGTACGTGACCTTGATTTAAAGGCATGACAAGTCTCTAAGGGTCAACAAAGCTTGACCGCACTCAATGCAAATCAAGTAGTAAACATGTGGAAGTTTTCCTAATCTAAGTGGTATGTGTATATGGCTGCTCATCATGTAATTTTTTTAATACCGTCTCACTAGGAACAAGATAAATAGTAGCTCCGACTATCTCATATCATATCAGTCAATTACCTAGACTTAGATCAAGCACTCGCTACCTACAAGTTTCAAGTTCGAGCAAATCTTAAGTGAAAACAGTTTTGTCCAAAACTCGAGAGATTCGAGGTTGGAAACTAGGTACTTGAAAGGAATTACGGCAGAGCAACTATTTTCATTTCCATGCATCATGATTAACTTCGAGTTCGTTTTATTTGGCGTAAAAATAACTTCTTGTATACTCTCTACATTTATTTATAGCAAACTTAAAGATCACACTCTACTAATATTATATATAGCCTTAACTTTTTATTTGGGTTTCATGGTTATGCATTTTTTTATTTCTTTTCAAATAAAGCAAACATATCTAGCTAGTAGTAAATAAGACATAGTAAAGAATACTTATCTGGGTAAATGGGGGTTGCCCTTCCCCAAGCTAGATGTTGACATAGTCTCTTGGTGGTGTTGAAGTGAGGTAGACTATCGTGGTGGTGTCGGCCTTCCCTTGATGGAGCATTGATGATGATGACCGTTGGAAAAAGCTTTTTGTCAAGTGGTCGTGCGCCTCCACTCTGTCATGTCTTACTCCTTTTTGTCCTTCAAATCCCGTGGAACTCAAATAGACAACAAAGCTAGTGGAACAAGTTAAGCATTAGTGGTTGGCCACTTAGGCCTCAATTGTCTAAAAGCTTTTTAAGATTGATCATGATGTTTCCTTAAGCGTAAGTTCAAAGAAGATTTCTCTTCTCAATATTTTTGGATTTTATATGCATGCAGGGAACTATAAGGTAGAAAATGCAACTAGATGAATGCATATATATTTTTATGCCACCACAAAGAATATCCCCGTAAGGTTTATGTCACATGGGGCCTAGAGTTTTTAATGCAATGCAAAGAAACAATATTTTTATTTTCTTTTCTAATGTAGATATGGTAAAGTAATATGCTAAAGGAAATATGATCATGTAGTGTAAGTAAATATGCTATGCATTAAGTATGGATAGTTACCGATCTTACCTTCCAAAGAGGGTTTAGTGTTTTAAGTCCTTTGAACAAGACTTCTTACCTTGTTCTCTTTTTAAGTGCATCATCTCGATCTTGACAATTGCATCTCCCGAGATGCTAATTCTGAGGATGGCATCACCCATGTTCCTTATTTGTCCAAAGATTTTGAAGTGGAGCTTTGATAGTGGAAGCCGGCAAGATCTTGTTTAGTGTGCATGTTTGGCTCGGGACATTCACTTGTAGAATTTTGGAGAAGTGACGGACTCCTCCACCCGCTTTGCTCAAATGTGTCCCCGCTTGCAAAGACAAGGTAGAGATCAAGTGCATGGGCTCAAGGGTGGCAAAACACCAATAGAACCAAAAACTTCTCAATCACTTGTATTAAACATCACATTTCATATTCATCTCTTCATCTCTTTTCCATAATCACCATGTTTCCTTGATTAACTATGATGTAGGTGAGAGGATCGAGTCTCCATAATCGAGGAGCAACGATGATTCAAACTGATTATACCCAGCTGGGGATCCCTAACCACACGACATATGCAGGTCCTGCACCTACATATATCAACCTTTACTCGGATCCTCCAAAATGTGAACGGGTCTAGCACCACCCGAGAGCACAAGAATCCACCGCCCCACGAAATTCCGGAGGGTGGGTACACGCTACTCCCGCATCTCTCCACTCCCAAAGCACGGTTATCCTTTCCCATAATGGAATAGCGAGCTATCGATTCTGCCGGTATGTGGTTAGTCAGAAAGTCTCAACCACACACGAGGCCTACAACGAGACGGTTCTTAATCCACACAAAGGAGCACTACATCGATCATTTCACGATGCAAGCCACCCACACGATCTCAATTTAAATATTACTATATTCATCATCATGGTGTTCTCTTTCCATAAACAAATAAAGAGGAACAAAGATAAAACCTCATTTCTTGTGAACGGTGAAACCACCGCTCGACTTCTACCGAAGTCTAAGCATTACTAAGCATTTAGAGATTGACCTACTCATACTAGTGGGATATCATCCGTAAATATCCGAATTCAAGGTAATCATGCAAAGAACGGTTTCAACCAACTCCTACTTACTTAATGCAATTCACAAGACCTAGGGTGTAATAAAGTATTTGTAAAACAGAGGTGGGTTTATACTTCAGGGGTTACCTGTGTTGTAGGGAAGGTTAGAATTTCTTGGAAGGATCGCCGAAGTCAAACTCGGCATCAACATCACCGGAGGAAGAACTTTCTTTGAAGCTTGATCAACATGAATCTTCTCGCTTTTTACTACACGTAAATGAGTGATGCATGCTTAGCATGATGAAATGCATGACATGATGCATGATGGAACACATAAGTGCATGTATGAACTCAAAACATAGTACAACTTTCCTTTGCCAAAAGCTAAGGTTAATATTATAAAAGCACTTTAATTATTTGATTAACAACTTGATCATGCTTAACCAAAGAGCAATACATACACATTATCATAGTAAAGTAAGACAAAGGCATAGGCACTTCATTTGACCTAAGCACTAGAAAGCGAGGTAGTCACTAATGAAAGCCTAAATTAAACTAAAAGCATTTTTATTTGTTCTCATCTCAAGTTCATCATGGACATATCAAGAAGACAATAACTTGCCATGAAACGGCAGGGGTGGATGTGTCTCATGGTCATCAACCAATCCAAAACACACTTCAAGTCATATTAGGATTTATGCTAATCATTTAATAATTATTAACTATAATTAAAGCTTATAATTAAGGTTATATTTAAACATCATCAAATTAGTCCCAAAATTTTTATGAAGGTAGATATTACCATACAACAGTTACACAAAAAAGTTTCATAATCATTGGATATTTATTTTAGCCTATAAAAATCATGGAAATTGCATTTCTTAATTAAAAGAGCTAATTTTTAAGCATGCAAAACTATTGATTTTCATTATTTCATATTTTTCCTAGGTAGCGCACATCATGAAGAGTTTACACAAAAATTTTCATCATTTTATCGTGCCTAATTATTTAGTTTTGAGTATCACAAGTTCAAAGATATATCCCGAAAAGAAAAAAAGAGAAACCGCACTATTGCACACTATTCATATGAGTCACAAACTTTGCAATTAAACCCTTGCCTTTCTTCGAATTCAAATGCAAGGTCCCTGGCACGAATTGGAAACAGAGGAGCTCGGCGAAGCGTCGATTTCGATCACCGTGATGCTTGCCGACGGCAATAGAGTGGCGGGGGAGTACCTCCATGGTCGGGCACACTTAACGGTGGTCATGGCTTGGCCCAAGATGGCCCGCGTGGCAGCCCGCCGCGTAAGCCAACGGCTCTATAGCAAATGGATGCTACGCCGAAGTTGTGCTCCCGGTGAATCCCGAGCACGATGCACCAAAATAGCGAGCCGATGAGCTTCAACGCATCACAAGGAAGCCGAAGGAACAAATGAGAGGGCGGGAGATGCTCCGGAGAGGTTTGGCTACCACGGCGGAGGGGCACGCATCGGCTATGGCGGCGCGATTGGGATGGAGCTCCAGCACACGGATGATTCTGGCCGATAGAGATGGCTCGAGCGGGTCAGCGAGGAGCGCAAGGGCAAGGCGACGCTGCCATCGAGGTGGAGTGGGTGGAGGTGAAGCATAGACGGCGAATTTCGTCTACGGCCGAGGAGCATGGCGGCGGCGACGGGAAGGAGAAAAGACAGAAGGGGCCGTTGACGTGGCTTAAGTGGATGTGGCTGTGCTCTCCTCTCGGTGCGCCAAAGAACTGGCTTGGCCAGCAGCGCCCGCGTGGGAAGCACCACGACGGCGCGGCCAAATCAACCACGACATCGACGCAAAGCAAGCCGGCAGAGGCTAAGCTCCCCTACGGCACCGTAGTAGTGCATTTTTCCCATTTTTTCTTCTTTTACCAATTGCTCCCAAATTTGCATAGCAACTTCAAAATCTCCAAAAACAAAAGTTGTTCAACTTCTAGAGATCTCCAACTTTGGTTTTTGGACCATCTCCAAATTCTCAATAGTTTTGAAAATAGGTTTTTGAAATGGGATTTTGAATTTTTGAATTTAAAATCCAAATCAGTGTTTTGAAACTAGTTTGATAGGAAAACATATTTTACCATTTTGTTCCCATCATGAAGAGCATACTTTAAACAACAAAATATATTCTAACAAAATTTTAATTGTTTAAACAAATTCACATATATAAAATTTCAAAGGCCCTTAATTACTATCATTAACATCACTTGATGAAACATATGAAACACCATATATGCAACACATGAAAGCTACAATTGAAACATGAAATGCATTTATGCATTAATGCTCTTGCATGATGATCATCGTAATTAGAGTTGTATTAATTTCATAACATCGGGGTTTACAATCCTCCCCTTAAAGAAATCTCGTCCCCGAGATTTCGAGCGCCAAAAGTCTTGGGTTGAGTAATGGAAAAGGAAATGTGTCAAACACATTAACTTACACGAAGTTTATAAAACAAAGAAAAGATCGATCGTAATATTACAATCGAGATCGAAAGTTGGTTGCAATGACATGGGATCTAGGGACTTCCGAAGAAATATGGACATGAATCCCAAAAAGAACGCTCAAGGAGAGAGAGTACATTTAGTTGTGGGCTATAATGGATCATGACCCCAAACCTCGATACCAGCGTGCGCCCAGTAGTAACTCGTGTGGCCACGATACATAAGGGACCCTGGGTTCCATCATGGCACCGCGGTCACCGGACATGGCATCACCATAGGGCACAACTGTAGTAACTCTCGACCAACACATGTCGCTAGCAAGACCAAAGAAATAGCATATGTCAAATTTGAAAAAGTCAAAGGCACGACATATGCACAATTTGAGAATCAAAGACCACCGTAGGTTCTCATATTGAATTGGCATGGTAAATAAGATTCATCCAGAAGTTCCCAATGATTAGGAATTTTTGGAGTGAAGATTTTAAAAGGATAGTTAAATGGCAAAAACCCGATACATGACAAGATTTATTCAAACAAAACAAATATATAAGGAAGAATAGCTATCCCAAAAAAGAAAGGAGGGAGTCTAAATTATTATTTCATTTCAACTTTATATGGATGATATGATGCATGATCATCCTATACGTCTTCACAACATCAAAAGAACATAAGTTAGGTATATAGGGCAATACTTTATGCATTATCTTCACTACACCAAACAAGATGTTAAAAGGCACTTAGTAGAGCATTATCGGTGATGTTGACGCTCCCGTTGTTTTTTCGAAGTAGAGATGAAAACTTCTCAAGTCTTTTTACTTGAGTCATCATGGAACCTTCCGCCAAGCATAAGGAAAGATGGAAGACTATTTTTTTAATTTATTACTTTCAAAAAATTTTAGATTGTAATATCATTTTGAATTTTTGGAAGTAATGTCGTAATTGATCCCGTATGAGCTTCGATACCAGCTATGGGCGTAACCATGCTAATTATATGGCCCACGCCCACTTTCATTGTCATAAAGACCTCGACTCATCGCACACGAGAGCCGATATAATTCTAGTAGTCTGTCGGGTGTCCTCTCGGAAAACCCGAATCATCCGCATTTGACAACTCATACCAGGATCAACAAAGGAGTAACTACAACATTACAACATTTGTTACAAAAATAACTTACATCGAGTGTGGAAGAGTTATAACATTAGTTTACCAAACTTGTTTAAGTAAAACTTACTTAAGTTTCAAAAGGTGAATATAATAGTGGAAGCAGATTAGATGAAGCACCTAAGGTAGAAGAAAAACATCCGGATCATGTCAAGCCCATCGACATGACCTTAGTATGAGTCGAGACTGCAATGGGGGTTAACAAACCCTAAGTACACAATTGTACTCTGCAAGACTTACCCAACAAAAATAAAAAGACTCCAAGGATATGCTGGCTTAAGGGAAGTAGTAGAGCTAGAAAAGGGGAGTTTTGGTTTTGAAAAGCTTACTACAAGTGGATCCTTACTTTCAATATTTTAGTCAACTTTTAGCATCAAATATTTGTGAAGCTCATTATATTTAGATATGCACCTATTCTATCTCAATCACTTGTATTAAACATCACATTTCATATTGATCTCTTCTTCTCTTTTCCATAACCACCATGTTCCCTTGATTAACTATGATGTAGATAGAGGGTCGAGTCTCCATAACCGAGGAGCAAATCGACGACTCGAACCAATTATAGCCACCGGGGATCCCTAGCTACACGACACATGCATCCTAGACCTACATATATCAACCTTCACTCGGATCCTCCAAAATGTGAAAGGGTCCAAGGCCACCCGAGAGACGATTCCACCACCCTACCAAATTCTAGTAGGGTGGGTACACGCTACTCCCCGCCATCTCCCACTCTTAGTGCGCGGTTATTCTTTCCCATATTGGAATAGCTGAGATATCAGGCTTGCTGAAGTATGTGGTCATTGCAAAGTCTTAACCACACACGTGCCTACAACGGACGGTCCTTAATCAACACAAAAGAGCACTACATCGATCATTTCATGATGTAAGCCACCCGCCTCGGTCTCAATTTAAATATTACCATATTCATCATCATGGTGTTCTCTTTTCCATAAACAGAGTCAAGAGGAACAAAGATAAAACCTGCATTTCTTATGAAAGGTGAAACCACCATTTGACTTTTTACCGAAGTCTAAGCATTACTAAGCATTTAGAGATGGACCTACTCATACTAGTGGGATATCATCTAGAAATATCGAATTCAAGGTAATCATGCATGAATGGTTTCAACCAACTCCTACTTACTTAATGCACACCACAAGACCTAGTGTCACAACCAGCTTTGAAGGAGCAAACCAAGTGCATAATACATATGCACTAGGATCAAATTACACACATGTACTGACATCATTAGTGGTTCCAAACACAGTGTTTGAATAAAAAGGACATAAACGCTACTGAGTAACTTTATTACATAACCTCATCGTGGTCTAGCGGAACATAACGAATAACACTTAAAGCGTTTATGAAGGGTAAACTACGATGACTCTTGTAGTGGTTCCATCTCACCACAGGAAGGTTGACGGCAGCACCACAAAGCTAATACCCTAGAAGATCCCTAGGATACTGCCTTCCCAAACTTGCTCGTCCGCACAACCTTTATGTTGATTATAGCAAGGGTGAGTCCATGTCAAACTCAAAGAAATACAAAGTGAAAAAAATTAATGATATGCGGGCTTATAACAAGGTAAAGTCGACACGGTTAATAGCGGTAGCTCTTTTTAAGTCCGGGGTATTTTAATTAACAACCTATTAATAATAATTGGTAGAAAACCCAACCCTTAGTTTAGGTTCAAGTAAGATTATGATATTTTAAAAACATCATAATTATCATCATTAACCACAAGGCATCAACCTCAAATGACATGAGATAGCCATCTCGCCAACCATGAGGTAGCAACCTCACAAGATCCTTCTCCTTCACTACTACATAAAATCTTTTACAAAGGCGTTTCCCTTTATAAACCGCCCGCGGTTAATCGATCCCCAAGATAGGGTCAGCGGCCGAAGGCAATCACCACATTTAATGCGTTAACCGGTGGCGCTATAGTTAATGCATTAACCATGGTGTTTGTTGTAATATAACTGTCGTGGGTAAACATTTGGCCTAGACAGCCCATATAGGCCCAGTAACCCGACTTCTAGTATATATGCCGAAACACACGAAACCCTAACTCCACTCCTCCCTTCCCTTTTCACCATTTAGCGGCCTCTCCCTTCTCTCTCCCTCACTTCCTCGGACCCGACTCACCCGTCCCCCACCCCTCCCGATACTTCTCCTCCGGTCCTCTTTTCGACGGCGTGGTGGATCCGGCCGTGGTCCCTCGTGGCGGCATCGGAGGATGTGGGTGTCCCTGTCCCTCTCCAAGCGACGACGGGGGTGGCTCCGCCCTTTGCCCCTTGGCGGCCCGCCCGTGGCCCCTCCGGTGGTGGTGCTATGCGGCTTAGCCCTTTATCGGCGGCGTGGTAGTCCGCCCGTGGCCCCTCCCCGGGTCCGGAGGGCGCAGCGCCCCGCCCCTCCCTAAGGATGACGCTGGTTTCTTTGTTGGCACCTATTATTGCAAATTAATAATAGTCAACTAAACATGAAATAAGGGCATAAAATGAATATCAACATAGAATAGGGCCTTACTAACTAAATTTCACGAAGTTTTTGGTGATTTATATATTTTTAGAGATTAAAATGTAAAAGCCGAGTTTGCAACCCATACGATGTAAAGACTTGTCCATAAAGTAACTCAACTTGGCTCCCTACGAAGGAAGACTCTAGAAGACACCGAAGACAAGCCCCATAAGGTGGGACCCACCTAGCATAGGGGGAGCTTCGGCGGCCGAAGCCTCCCCTACTCGGCCAGAGCTCACGGGCCCACCAACGGCCTCCCCCCTTGTTATGTCGGTTCACCATTGCCATTGAGGCACCATCCAAGCCATTGATCAAAGTCGGTTTGATCCGAGGGCCACGGATTGCATCATCCGGCTATATAACAAGACCCCCGCCCCCTAGGTGAAACCCTAATTCATTCTACTCCATACCAATCAAGTCACAAAGTTATCAAGATCTCAAGCCCTAGAGTTCCACCAAAATTAGAGCATTAGCTATCAAGGCTAGTTCTAGAGGAAGGCAAGCTTGTCTTGAATTCCATCATCTAGAAGTTGCGAGGCAAAGCTTCTCATGGCTTCTCTCTTGTATCTAATCTATAAGTTGTGTTATTTACATTTGTTATGACTTTGATCTATTCAATGATTATATTCATAGTTATATGTTCCAATGTTTATTATGATTATATGTCTAGTATAGCTATATTGTCTTTATATTCAAGCATGAAGCCGTATAGAGCACCTTAGTTGGCGCACTTTGTGGGTGGTCAACAATGTGTAAACGTGGTGTTTATACAACGTTTGCTTGGATCGCACCCCTACACCGCATGTCATGTGGTAGCTCATGGGTGTGACATTCCCATTGAATCCTCTGTAGTCCACTCCTCGAATGTAGGGGAAGTTGAGCTTTATTACTCGGTAGACTTGCTTTGTTCTTGATCTTCCTTAGTAATGTTCATCATGTGAAGATATATTGCTCTCTTACCATGATTACTAGATGTACTTGCACTAATCTTACTATGCATTGACATATGATTAGGAGTAACATAGGAATATTCTATCTATTCTCCCTATACCATACTATTATTGCCTTTTATGATATATTCTAGTGGCACACCATGATCTTTTGACTTGGCATTTAAAATATCATTTATCATTATCTTTATTATGTGACTTATCCCCTGCTTTGAGATTAGTTAGATTGCATATGGTTTACTCTACATTACCACACCGCAAGTGAATTCAATCAATCTACCCATAAGTCTACCTCTTCCCCTCGTGGTAAAATATAAATAATGATACCTTGATTTACTCCCTTGAAATGCTACAATGGTATTTCTATCCTGGCGCTTGCGGATATCATACTCATATTATTTCAAAGATCTAAGTGGCATATAAAGAATACCATACACGCATTTCCTAGCATTACTCTTTGGGGATGACAACCTAGTATTTAAGTGATGCCGGAATGTGTGGTAAACCTAAGTGCATATCCTAAGTGAGATTAACTCCACTCTTGATAATGACGCTGAGATACACACCTTTAACTTCATCTAACCCTTTTCTTTGGAAGTGAGATTAACTCCACTACCGGTGCTAACATTAGAGAGATACCATTATACATTTTCTCGCGCTTTGTTGGGGTTGGATCTTAAATCCATCCTTTAGTGATTGCGTTAAGAAATGTCAACAAGCATTTCTACGCCGCCAAGCTGTGGAAGGATGCTAGCCAAACATCTAAAAACACACATGGATAGATTGATATCACTTGCATCATGTAATGTATTGAGGAACCATTTATCACTATTCAAACATGCTTACCCTTGTTTTGTCTACTTGTTTTTATTTCGTATAGGGTAATGTATGAATTAGAGTAATCATCCGGAGAACTACATTGATGATTCGTAAGCATTAATCAAAAAAGGGCAAGATCCAAGCTTAGAAAAACTCCAACACCTTCCGTCTCCGGACGATCATCAAATAAGGCAAAAGCTTAACACCTATGTTTGAGGCTATGGTCGACAAGACACTCCGTGAGTTCTCTCGCGCTCCAACTACGGCCAACATCCGCCTTTGGCCGACAGTTGAGATTGGTGACAATGACTTTGAGCTCAAGCCTAGGCTCATCAACATGGTACAAGCTAGCCAATTCTGTGGAAAGGCACATGAAGATGCGAGTGCTCATCTCCAACATTTCACGGAGATTTGCGGCACTTTCACCATCAAAGGAGTACCAAGAGACGCCATCCTACTCCGCCTTTTCCCATTCTCACTCTTTGGGAAAGGCGGCGAGTGGTTCTACGCTACAAAAGAGAAGAACACTACCCGGTCACTCTGCTCTCTGCCTTCCTTGCCAAGTTCTTTCCTATAGGCAAGACAAATGCCTTATAGGGGAAGATATCAAATTTTTGGCAACAAAGATGGTGAATCCATCCCAAAAAGTGGGAGCGCTTCCAAGATTATATTTTTGAATGTCCACATCATGGGATGGAGAATCGGCTACTCATGCAGACCTTCTACCATGGGTTTAACACTAGTACCCGTGAGACCATGGATGCCGCTAATGGAGGTGCTTTCTCGTCACTTACACTTACCAAAGCTACTAAGCTTGTGGAGAAGATGGCTTCCAACCAAAGTTGGAATGAAGAGTGTCAACCCATAAAGAGAGCGGGAGGAATGCCCCAGCTTTTAAGGAGGTAGACATGCTATCTACCAAAATGGATCTAATAATGAAAAAAGCTTGAAGAGAGGGCTCTTGATAAGAAGGAAATCATGCAAATTCATGATTCCCGCATGTCATGTGAAGAATGTGAAAACATCACACACAGCAACAACCGCCCCAGATTGAAGAGGATGTGAACTTCATCAACAACAACAACAACAACTATCGTCCTCAAAATCAAGGATGGAATCAGCAAAGGCCCAACTACCCCGGTAACTACCGGGTAATTATCAAGGTAATAATTTCAATAATAATTACAATCAACCTTCCTTGAGAGACCTAGTCTTGAACCAAGGTAAAACAATGGAAAATCCGCCTAGAAAGCTAGCTTCCAATGATAAAATGCTAGAAAATATAAATAGTAAAATGGATAGCTTTTCTTCGTAATTAAAAAACCAAGATAGCTTTAATAAAATGATAGAGTCATAGATTTCTCGGCTAGCTACATCTGTTCCACTAACCACACCGGGTAAGATTCGAGCTAGCTTTGAAAGAATTAGAATCAAGAAATCTTGTCGATGTATTCAATGTAGGTTTCTACTTCAAAGAGCTTTCAAAGAATGGATGGATGGACGACTCCCTACCCCCCAAGAGAGGAGATCCAGGGAGGCCAGTCATCCCCATCCAAATTGGACCACACACCTTCGAGGTCGCGCTTATGTGACTTTGGCTCAAGCATCAACATCATGCCTAAGGTAATATATGAGAAAATTCATGGTGAACCATTATTATATACAACCATGTGCTTGCAAAATTTGCAGACCGATCACTTTGCTACCCCAAAGGAATACTTGAAGATGTCAATGTATGGGTTGGACACTCGCAAGGCATACCAGAGACTTTGCGATGATTGAAACAAGAGGAGACGAAAGGTCGCCGATCATATTGGGTCGACCATTCTTGAGCACGGCCAAAGCTATTATCTACTACGACAAATAAGAAAAGATCTATTTCACCATCAAGGAGAGAAAGGAGAGATTCACCTTCAAGAACAAGACACTCACAGCTCTTGCTCACCCACGTAAAACCATATCCCTACGAAGTTGGTACCGAGCCTAAGATTAAGATTAGCGTAAGAGGGAGGAATAAGAATAAGAAGTCGCAGATCACTACGCGGTTGATGATGATTAACCCGACACGTACCAAAACATGATCATCTACTCAAATCCCCGATGCTACACAAACTAGAAGATCCAGTGTCCCGACCATAGCATGCTCCATCAACCGCTTGACTTTCTACAACACCTTCTACGACACTAGATCGGGCATCAACTTAATGGCAAAGGTAACATATGAAATATTATTTGGTAAAATGCCTTTGTACCCAACATATGTACAAATGCAGATGGTGGACCAATCATTCCAATTTCTAGAGGGAATCAGCGAGAGACGTATCAGTAAAGATCAATGAGCATTATGTCCCCACCGACTTCTTAGGCATGGACATGGGAGAAGAACTAGATCCACCACTAGTGCTTGGGAGACCATTCCTCAACAATACACGTGCCATCATCTACATCCGAACGAGAGAGATCCACTTCCAATTCCCTATCGAAAAGGTATGTTGCTACTTTAATAGCTATAATAATTATGTGCACCAAAGAAGAACAGTCAGCCCGACGGCACCAAAAACGAAGAAGAAACAAACTCCTAGAGATTAAAGAAGAAGAAGAAGAGAGAGTGGAAGAGCCAACCCCTCCTAAAAGAGCCCACCAACCAAGCAAATGTGGAGGAAGAAGGAAACATCGCCTAGTAAATCGATAGAATCATCGGTTGCCACCTTGTGTGACAACCGATGTACCCCGGGAAGAGTAAACAAAATAGGAGGTCCCGTTGAGGACTCTAAATCGCTAAACCCTCACCGAAAGGTAACTCGGTAGTTATCCATATTTAATTCTTAGCATTGCATATTTGCCTCCTCGCATAGAAAAATCAACTTTTACATGTGCATTAGAAAAAGAAAATAAAAATATTGGTACATTGCATTAAGAAGAACTTGAGGCCCCATGTGAGTAAAACCCGAGGCATAAACATCCTCAAGTATATTTACTACAATTTGGCATAAAAATAAAATAAAGATGTATAATTCATCATCACTATTGTTTGCATAGAAAACTCAAAAATATTAATGTTGCTGAAAATTACTGCCTAAGATGAACAATACAATCCCAGGCAACTAAAAAAAAAGTGGCTAACCACTAACCTTATCTAGTTCCACGAGCTTTGTTGTCTATTTGAGTTCAAAGAGATGCAAGGGAGAAAGACATGACAGATTAACACCATCGTCGCCGCTCTACCCTCAAATTTCCACACCATCAACAACCCGTCACTCCAATTTAGCTTGGGGAGAGCACCCCCAAAGAATCACGATAAGTATCTCTTTACTATTATTATTAGCTTATATAGTATTGCTTTAATTGATGAGAAATAAAAAGATGCATAACCAAAGAAACCAAATAAAAAGAGTCTAGTCTATATAAAAGAGTCTTTTATTGAAATGCGAGAATAAATAAATGAACAAGAGAGAGTGTACACCAGTTTGCTTTTTTGCAATTAAAATAAACTCTAAAATAAATATAAATGCATGAAGATGATAAATAGTTGTTCATTCCGTAATTCCTTTCAAGTACCTAGTTGTCAAACTTGAGTGCTCCCGAAGTTTTGGATGCAACCGCTTTGACCTCGAGATTTGCTCAACCCGAAACCTGTAGGTCGTGAATGCTTGCTCTAAATCTAGGTGATTGACGGATATGATATATGAGAGTCCGAGCTGCTGTTTATCTTACTCCTAGTGATACTAGAGTTCTGAGATTTATCTTTTAAAAATTTTAAAAATAAAACATGATGAGTTCCTATATAACAGTGTTAAAATTCCTACCACAGACCATATATACATGCTCCTTAGATAGGAAAACTTTTTTGATACATATATAGGCTGCTTACTTTGCATTGAGTAATGTCAAGCTCATTGACCCTTAGAAACTTGTCATGTTGTCTTGATCACATACACTCCACTCCACTACACTCCATTCCACTCCACTCTATTCCACTTGCATTTATGTTAGTTCTACCCCCGAAGTGCGATCCACCAAATATCCACCATAGATCCACCAAAAATATTCTACTCCTACCCTAGGAGTGAGCAACTAAAAATATTCCCCACACATATCCACTCACCCAACCATCTCATAAAAGCTCCATTACTCTTATTTTTATCTCTCTAAAAGTTTATTACAAAAAGAGGCTTGGGCTATATTCATAGTTATATAAAAAAGAGGAGAGTTAAAAAATAGACAAGTGTCCGATATGAAAACGATGGGTACTAGATGCCCGCCTCTCCATAAAAAAAAAAAGAAGAGAAAAAAAAGAAGAGAAGAAGAAAGAAAAGAGAAAAGAAAAAAAGAATAGAATACCGGGTTCTCTCACATATTTCTAAGTCCCAAAAAAGAGAGATATGATTCCTATAGGAGCAAAGTAGAATTAGGCTTTCACTTCATTCGCCTCATATACCTACCACTATATTCATCCACCATATACACCATACACATGCAAGTATGACTCGTGACTTTGGATCCATAGCTTGACCCTACGATATATGCTTAGTAAGTATGATTTAGCTTTCTCCCACCTATGAACTCCACATATAAGTCTTAGATATAGGGTGAGAGAGAGAAGGTATAGTGTCCTACTGCCTTATTCCAAAAATACCACATACTAGAGAGAAAGAGAGAAGGCATATCATCATTAATGCCTTAAGTGAGGATCCACAAATACCACAAATGAGAGACTTGAGAGGGTCATACAAAGGAACTTTGAGTTTTATTTCAAAAACTCACAAAAACTCGAATGATAGTAGATCAAAAGAGTTTGAGACACGCGCTTGACTTGACTATTCTATCTTTCAATTGCCCAAGATCCAAGAAAAGGCTATAAGCTCCATGGTTAAAGGTAATATGGGTGAGTTAAGGGTTGGAAAAGTGTATTCGATCCTGAGGAGAAATTTTGTTTGAAAGCATGTGTACTTTTTAGGCGTGAAAGCGTTGCAAAGAACTCCTCGATCCAACACTAAATATAAATTTAATTTTGCTAAGGGACTAGCAAAAGGTAAGCTTGAGGGAGCTTGTTGGCACCTATTATTGCAAATTATTAATAGTCAACTAAACATGAAATAAGGGCATAAAATGAATATCAACATAGAATAGGGGCCTTACTAACTGAATTCCATGAGTTTTGGTGATTTATATATTTTTAGGGATTAAACAGGTAAAAGCCAGAGTTTGCAACCCATACGATGTAAAGACTTGTCCGTAAAGTAACTCAACTTGGCTCCTACAAAAGAAGACTCTAGAAGACACCAGAAGACAAGCCCCAGAAGGTAGGACCCACCTGGCATAGGGGGAGCTCGGCCAAGCTAGCCCCCCTACTCGGCCGAGCTCTAGGCCCACCTGTCAGCCTCCCCCTTGTTATGTCGGTTCACCACCGCCATTGAGGCACCATCCAAGCCATTGATCAAGGTCGGTTTGATCTGAGGGCCACGGTGCATCCTCTGGGGCTATATAATAAGACCCCTAGTCATGTGGTAGCTCGTGGGTGTGACATTCCCATTGAATCCTCTCGTAGTCCACTCCTCGAATGTAGGGAAGTTGAGCTTTATTACTCTCGTAGACTTGCTCGTTTCTTGATCTTCTTTAGTAATGTTCATCATGTGTAGATATATTGCTCTCTTTGCCATGATTACTAGATGTACCGCACTAATCTTACTATGCATTGACATATGATTAGGAGTTACATAGGAATATTCCATCTATTCTCCCTATACCATGCTATTATTGCCTTTTATGATATATTCTATTGGCACACCATGATCTTTTGACTTGGCATTTAAAATATCATTTATCATTATCTTTATTATGTGACTTATCCCCTGTTTGAGATTAGTTAGATTGCATATGGTTTACTCTATATTACCACACCGCAAGTGAATTCAATCAATCTACCCATAAGTCTACCCCTTCCTTGTGGTAAAATATAAATAACGATACCGGATTTACTCCCTGAAATGCTATAATGGTATTTCTATCTCGTGCGCTACGGATATCATACTCATATTATTTCAAAGATCCAAGTGGCATATAAAGAATACCATACACGCATTTTCTAGCGTTATCTGGCGGGGATGACAACCTAGTATTTAGGTGATGCCGGAATGTGTGGTAAACCTAAGTGCATATCCCGAAAGTGAGATTAACTCCACTCTTGATAATGACGCCGAGATACACACCTTTAACTTTGTCTAACCCTTTGCTTTGGAAGTGAGATTACCTCCACTACCGCTGCAACATTAGAGAGATACCATTATACATTTCTGGTGCCTTTTGGGGTTGGATCTTAAATCGATCCTTTAGTGATTGGCGTTAAGAAATGTCAACAAATACCAGCCTCTTTTATTCGGGCGTATGGCGTAGCGCCTCGACGCAAGGGGTCACGCAGGGAGCGACGCGCCGCATAAGGGAGCAGCGTGGTGTAGTGGAGCGGACCGGGCACACGCCTCAGAGTGGCATGGCCACGAGTCGGGGGCCGCGCGGCGCGGGTAACCGTGGCGGTGGCCCGCATCCACAAATGATGACCGCTGGATCCGACAAATATGGTCCGCATCCAACCTCCTCCTTCGATCCGACCTCCGGTGGTGGTTCCCATGACAACAATGACCGATCCGGCGAAAGCAACGACATAAAAGCGGCAGCATACGCTTATGGCGACGGAAAAACCTATGAAACCCTTATGCGCCGCTAAGGGAAGTTCCCCACGCATAAAGTGAAGGTCCTCTTAACTAGTCAAGCCTGAGCCATTTAGCTTGAAGTTGCACCGTTGTCCCGTGACCATCCACGAAATCCCATCCTTATAGAGGGCGTATGGATGCCCCCGCAAACCATGCAAGCTCTAGCAATCCATCCTCCCTTTCCCACCATAACCCATGATGCATCCCGCATCAACGAACTCCAACTATGGCAAATGTAAAATGAGCATCACCACCTTTAAGAAGCCACTTTTACTTTCATTACTATATATGAGTAGATGAGAGGAGCAAGCTAAGCAACTACGCAGCACCTAATCTACCTAAAACCCCAAGGTGTTTGTCCGGATATCACTAGTAGAAATATGATCATCCATGACGATTTGCTCGTGACGTTGCACACTTTGGTCACGTAAGGATATGTCTTCAATGACAAAATGTCTATTTTCATCATAAGTGTGCGTGTGATGAAGTTTTGGCTTAAATATTAGTGACGATACTGAAAATAAGGTCATAGAACACTTAAAGGAGGTCGTCATAGATTATGTTTTGGTATGTCGCCTTTATAGTGATGAAACATAATCGTCATATAACAAAAAGAAGCACACGGGCGGTTTGAATACTAGACCTCTAGTATAAATGGCTTGTGCCTTAACCACTAGGACAAGTATCCGCTTGTGTTCTAATGGGGTGTTCTACCTTTTTATATATTAATTTAAAAGTAATAAATCATGTAAAACAAACACTATTGAAAAAAAATGTGTGGCACATACGGTTTGAACCTAGGACCTTTGGAACAAAAATGTGGCGCCTTAACCACTAGGATACACATGGTTTTGTGTCGTTTCTATTATGTTATCAATTTAACATTTTATTCCTCATTTAACCTAACAAAGAAAATAAAAAAATCATATCACGCTAGGATTGAACCCTAGACCTCTTGGTCTAGAGTGTGAAGTCCTACCACCGCACTATTGACACTTTTGTGTTACTCTTTGCTTATTTAGCCAGCTTTAACGTTGTATTGCTCATTTTACCATGAAGAAAGAAAATAGCAAAAACCTATCACATGCAAGGATCGAACCCGAGACCTTTAACTCTACAAAGTTCGGTCCTACCACCGTGCCATTCCACCTTTTGTGATTCAAGTGGTTATTTTTCTTTTTTAACGTTATTTACGTACATGTTCTAAGTATGAAATCCTGCATTGAGCATACGTGAAAAATCAAGAACATGTATACAAGGTTTTTTTTTTTTAATCTCTAGTTCAAACTTGTAACTAGTCTTCCTCCCACATTCTAACTTCAAATTTGATGATTTTTTCCCTAAATTTTTCCAAAATCATGGTCTATCAAATAATTGTGTTCACTTCACCATCCATATGGAGTTTATGAAACTATTTGAGAGACTCGTGCTTTTTAGCACTACACTTTTCTAACACTTTCTCATATGCAAAAAATGGCCTAAATAACAAATGTAGATCTCGATGAGTTATGAATTTTTGGTATTCATGACTTTTCAATTCAAGACAGCCTAGGGCCTCAAAACCCGCCTCGAGCCGTAAAAAATTCAAAATTTAAAATTCAAGGCATCAAAACTTTTGAAATATGAAAAGTTGACTCTCATACCGAATTTAGATCTTGATGAGTTATAAATTTTTAGTATTCGTGACTTTTCAAGCGAGAGACCGCTTTGGGGGTTCGAAAACCCGCTCCGAAAGCGTAAAAAAATTTCAAAAATTCAAATTTCGAGACGTCAAAAAGTTCAAAAAATGAAAAGTTGACTCTAATAGCAAATGTAGATCTTGAAGAGTTCTACAAAACTCGTATTCATGAATTTTTGATTTGAAACTAGCTAGGGTCTCAAAACTGGCTCGGAGGTGCCATTTTTAAAATAATCAAAGTTTGATTTGGTCAAACCCTCGGTCAAACAGAGCACCAAATGATGTCCAAAAAAACTTTTGAATACAAGGGTGTTAGAACTCATCAAGATCTACACTTTTTGTATGGGTCATTTTTCCATTTGAGAATTAAACAAAGTATAAAGTGTAGACCATTATTTTATATAAATTAGGAAAAAACGCTATCTAATTTTGGAGTTAGGATGGGGAGAGAAACTTGTTTACAAATTATGAAATTTATATGCTAGCTTACTTTTAGTGTGTAGGATTTGTGATAAAAATTTTTATGATCATTGTATATGGTATTAGTGAGTTAAATAAAATAGTTCACGCCTACTAACAAAAACACATGGTTACTTAAACAAAAAGAAAATAATCTCTTTTTTTTGCAAAAATGGCTACCATGGAGATTTGAACCCATGGCTAGTTGCGAGATAGTTAGTCTTACCACTAGAGCACTCAACCTTTGTTGTATAAAGTAGGTAAGTTTTTGTACTTGTAACATTTCACCACATTTAGAGTCTAAAATATTTGCTCCAATTGTTAAACTAAAGAGTTTATTATAATTCATTATATTAGTTTTTGTGCTCTAAAAATTATAAAATTTTTATGCTAGCTTACTTTTCACGTGTATGATTTGTGATAAAAATTTCATGATTATTGGATATAGTATTAGTGAGTTATCAATTATCTTGCAAAAATGTTAAAAATAGGCTTCATAATGGGCTCGAACCATGAAGCAAGAGCATTATAAGCACCTGCTCTTTCCATTGAGCTACAACAACTTTTGTGTCATTGGATGAACTTTAGCATATATATATGAACCATCTACGCTAGCAAGTAATGCACCTTCACCATCCACTCATGAAGTTCGCTAAGAATTGTTGGACAACTATAGTTTCTCTTTTTAATTTCAAACTAAAACTTTTAACTAGTCTTTCTCCCCTCATACTAACTCTCGAAATGTGTTGATTCTTTTTCTAAATGCTTCTAAAATCATTCTCTATCATCCCATAAAACTTTCAAAAGATTTTGACAAAGTGGCCCATATCTCTCACATAATGGCCCACATCTCTCACGTATGTCCTCGGTCACTAGGTTAGAGATGCTCATGCTAGTGTGAGATGTGTAATACCACTTTCTCAAAAATCATCTCAAACTTTTTAGGGGTGTTTAAGGAGCCAAACTATGGTGTTGTGTGTATTTATGCAATTTTTAGACCAAGTTTACCTATTATCGTAATTTTTTGTTGATTTACTCAACAAAAAAAAAGTTAAAATACCCTAGTATACCTAAAAAATCTAAAAATTTGCAAGGACACCTCCTTTTAGTGTAGAATATTGACAAAAAAAAATTTAAGTCGATTCAGAGAACGTGTTGATGCACACATCCTCACAATAGCCCACATCTCTCACACATGTCCTAGTCACTAAGTGAGAGATGCTCATGCTAGTGTGACATGTGTAGTATCACTTTCTCGAAATCATCTCAAAATTTTTGGGGTGTTTATGGAGCCAAACTATGGTATTGTGTGCATTTATATAATTTTTAGACCAAGTTTACCTAATACTCGTAATTATTTGTTTATTTTCTCAACAAAAATATTAAAATACCCTCATGTAGCTAAAAAAATCTAAAAACTTACAAAGGACACCCTCTTTTGGTGTAGCTTGTTGACAAAAAAAAATTGAGTTGATTCAGAGAAAGTTAAGATACACATCCTCGAAAAGGCCCACATCTCTCATACATGTCCTCTAAAGACTATGTGAGCCATGTATGCCTTTTGTGATGGATGTGCAACAACACTTTGTTGAAATCATTTAAATTTTTTATGTGATGCTTATACACCAAAAATCATGTGGCTATGCAAGTTTTTAGATTTTTCAAGCCACTTTATGATATTTTAATATTTATTCCTTTGTAATTCACTAAATAATTCCAAAGAATAGCTACACTTGGTAAGAAAATTCCACGCATTCACACAATAACATATTTTTTGTTCCATAACCATCCCATAAAAGTTTCAAATGATTTTGAAAAGTTGGTACTATACATCCATAATGCTTAGGAACATCTCTCACTTAGTCCTATACGACTATGTGAGTTATGTATGCCTTTCCAACGGATGTGCAACAACACTTTATCAAAATCACTTGAATTTTTTATGTGATGCTTATACATTGAAATCACTTTTTAGTCCATGTATAAAATTTCAAACAAGTTCATATCACTCATCTTAAATTCAAATTCGATGATCCTTTTTTTGTTCTAAAATTTTTTAAATTCATGATCTCTCATATTATTGTGTTTTTACAGCCTATTATGTTTTCATACTTTCATACGACTATGTTTTATCAATTGAAGCTAAAAAACCATTTAGTATTTAAAAATGTTGTTTGAAGTTTTCATATTTTGAAATTAATTTTTAAATTTATTAGGCTTTTTGAGGCTATCAACCTAACCCGGGCTTAGGCCACAATTTTGCTTTTGGCCCACCGATACCCAAGCAGTTCTGATCGTATCCTCCTACCTACGTGTTCTCCTCTTATCTCTCCCCAATCGGTGGATCAATCACACACATGAGTTGTTAGGGGGTGTTTAGTTGGTGAAATATTTTGGGTTCCGCTATTGTAGCACTTTTCGCTTGTATTTGATAATTATTGTCCTATCATGGACTAACTAGCCTCAAAAGATTCGTCTCATACTTTTCGACCAAATTATGCAATTTGTTTTTTTTGTTTAACTATATTTAATACCCCATGCATGCCACAAAAGATTCGGCGTGACGGACTAGCACTTTTTGGATCACTTTTCGAGGTGAACACTCCCTAGGGTTACGCTAGCCCCCGATCCCCTCGGCGGGCGCGAGGAGTGTGCGCGATTCCATCCACACCTCCCTCGGCCTCCCTGTCTCCAATCAATCCTTCCGCCTCAAGCTCCTCGCCTCGAGGACCCCGGGCCCCACGACCTCCAAGACCATGTCTTCGCTCGAGGAGGACGTCCGTGCAGCCCAAAGACCGCATCCACTTCTCCACCTTCCCCGGATCTCCATGACCGTCGCCGCCTCCGCCCACTGCGTCAAGGAAAAAGGAGGTCGCAGATAACGCCCGACTCCTAACAACGCACCCGGCCACCACACGACGCCTCCTGCGCCGCCTCCCGCGCTCCGCTCCCCTCTCCCCCATCGCGCCCTCGGCGGCGGCGGCGTCCCATACCGCGGGGAAGGAGACCCCGATGGCTATGCATCCTGCCTCGTGTGTTCGCCACCTCTGCCGGCGGCAACATCAACGCGCTACCGGGCGGCGACGCCCGCTTCGGCCGTACCCAGGTATGCATACGGTGCTTCCGCTCGCCGACTTCAATCCTTTCCTACTGCACGCCACCAAGGCAGCGAAGTCGCTGCCCACCCGCCGCCGGCCGGCACGCCAAGGCGACCTCACGCACAGCCACGGCTTTTCCGCACATCTGAAACCCTCGCCGATGCGGGCGAAGCGAGTGGTGCCGCATCGGGGTAGATCGGGCGCGCGGGACGCATCGTGGTCGATCCGCCGAGGCAAGCATATGGCGCAGTGAGCTTCGCAGGTGAGCATGTCCATGCAAACGAGTACTGAAGGTTTCTGAACTTGGAACTGCATGTTAAGTTCTTGAGACAATTCTTGTACTTCGGTTTCCAAACTTGGAACTGCTTGTTTTGGTGCTACTGTAACTAAGGGAAAGCTCAAATTCCAAATCGGTCTTATAGTGTTTTATGGAGTTAGTTTAATACACATATTCTGCATTTTTGCTTGTTGAAGTCAATTTACTGAGAATTACCGAGTGATTTGATAAGAGTAGTATTGAGCATTACTGAGAATTATAAGTTCAACAAGATATTTGATAAGATTGTGTATAGTCACTGATCACTAATTTTTTCTAGCTACTGAATGTTTTCAGACATGTTCTGACTTCTCGATAGTCACTAATCACTAATTCTCAGTTCACTAGATTGTGTATAGTTACTGATCACTACCACTGAATTTGTTTCTAGCTGCTAGATGCAGAATTGGATATTTCTATTAACTGAATGTTTCTATTAGCAGGGAAAAGGAGATAAAGATGGAAGCCATGGTGACTTTTTGGACGGCAAGGACATATGCTTGTTCTGTCAGTTGGAACCTGTCATTTCTATGGTGAATACTGACATTATGAACCTGTTGTCCATCTTATGTGAAATTGTTACTTATTTAGTTATTTACAAATGTTCTTTCCACTTGTAAAGCTCCACTCTTTACTCGTGTAGTCATGCTAGGTCCATTGATCATGAAGCAATAGCTCTTCATTTAGTGCATGCAGCTATCTTTAGCACACACGCTGTTGTCTAGCCATCCAGTGGACAAGAGTCTTTCTTGTGCACGCTGCTGTCTTGCCATCCAATGAACAAGAGCCTGTTTGTTATTTACTTGATAAAGTTCAACTTGTTCTTTATTGGTCCTTTTGTCCTACACTAGTGAATAATTAGAATTTGAGGTCTGGACTATGCATTTGATGGCCTAGTCTTGCCTTGCTCTTCTCATTCTGCAACAACACACCTATGTTTTTTCACTAATTGATCCTTTATTTTTTTCTTACTACAGGCTGTTGCTTTGCGGTTTAGTCAATCAATCATATATGCCTTGTGGTAAGCTTATGTTTTGTAGGATTTTATTTCAGTTAGATATGTTGTTCTTGTCTTTTTGTTTTCTACAAATGTTTTCTTTCAATGTCTTGAAAATTAATACCTTTCTCTACAACATTATGATAGTTGGAAAAGCAACGTAAGAATTTTTTTTTTATGTGGCATGCACTTTGATCATTATTATATTTCTAAAGTTTCCATATTCTCGGTGACGAACTTTTTATTAATTGCATTGATATTAAATTGTAAAGCAGACCATTGAACTTTTTATTGCTTTATTTTTCACAGGGATAAAGATCCGCATCTGCCCTCTCGATGGCCATAGAGTCACTTTTATCACCGTAGTCATCGGTGCCATGATACAAGTTGCTATCGTTAGAAGCCCATAATTCTTAGTGTATGTATATGGGTTGTAATAGTACATACTTGGGGCTGCAATAGATGTTTACGTCTTTGAAATGAGTACAATTTTTGTGGAGCGCTGAATACCGGATCTATTTATTTATGGAATTTTATTTGATCATTTCAATATTATTTTCAAATAGTAATGAAACCATGTGCATCTCTGTGATGAAATTGATGTCTTTAGTGACGGATATATAATTATTGATGTGACGAATTGGTAATTACATCCGTGACGAAAATGAAAACCAATAATAGCTCGCCATGTGGCGGACCAAAATGAACCACGCCGGCATCCATGTTTTTGCCACATCACCGCCACGCCATCGCCACAAAAACGGCGTTAGGCGGCAAATTATGACGAACACGCGTGGCGAATGTAAATCGCCATCGATCGTTAATGGCGCCAGCACGTTCGGCCGTGCCGAACGCGTCGGCGATTAGTCGATAATGACCTAAAACGATGGTTCTTCCATGACTAAAAGGCATCGCCATAGATTGAAACCACATCCATGACGACACTTAATTGCCATCGAATGTAGGCACATCTCGTGACGAAAATATACATTTCGCCACCGATGACCAAATGTGACGCGACCTTTTGACGATTTGAAACGCTCACTAGCTTGACACGAATGAATTCCAAAGGACATTTTTGGCGTCTTCAAAGACCAAAGGGCAACGCGTCATCCATCTCAACATACCTACTAGTGATATACCGGCTTGTCAAATCCATAGGGTTTGATTTGATTTAAGACACACTCATGGAAGCAAAGTGCATATTAAAAATGTGATAGGAGCAATATAGTCAAATGGTGCCTCGCTCTTGCCTTGGTTAGGCTCGCACTACTCAATTTCCTCTTGGTCCTACTCTTCTTCCTTCATGAACGGCTCGTGTGCTCTATACGCATCAATCATCACACAAATTAGAGCAAAACATGCAAGCAAACAATTTATAATTAGATGAAACAAAGTCACCTACTGCCAAAACCGACCAACTATGACTTGGGCCAAGGTCTAGACCCAGCCAAAGGCCTACCCGCCAAAGGTCGTGGGCCATCGACCTCTGGCCGGCATGGCCGAGCTAGGGTTCTGACCAACTGGGCCCAGCTTTGGTAGGTCGGTCACATTACTGCTCAAAAGGTCGGCAACAGCGGTGGCGGGTTCGTGCACCTCCAAACCGACATTCTAAGGCTCGGTTGCCACATTATGAAGGGAGGGAGAAATATGCAATGGCCCCCTCCTCTCTCCCTATAAAAGGAGGCTCATTCCTCCACTCAAAGACACCATTCCAAGGATCAAGGGCTCCTCCTCTCCACTTTGAGCAACACTCCAATGGGTTTAGTCCCTAGCTAGCTAGTAGAGCTTGGTAGAGGAGAGATGTGAGGGGCGAGAGCAGGGAAGTGCTAGACTTGTCGGTGTCTCCCTGGACTTGTACCTCGATGGACACATGCTTGGCTCCTTCGCGGGATCTTTTCTAAATAAGTGTTCATGGTTCTTATAGTGTTTTATGTCTTGTGTTTAGTTAAGCTTTACCTAAGCTTGTTTGCGGGTTCGTCATCCGTCCTCGTGGTGGATGCTCTAGTAGAAGGGACTCACCAGTCAGGTAACCCTTGATATCACACTAGAGTAGGAGAAGATAGTGTAGACGTGGTGTCTATGTTATACTCTTCCTTCGTTTGCCTTGTATTCGTATGGATGAGGGATGGCGCAGTGGTGACAACCCCTGCTCGTATTACTAGCATTCCCCCACGTCCGGTATATGGCGGAGAGCCATAGGTCGGGCAACGCTTGGTAGACCAAGTGTTCTCCTATTGCCCAAAGTAAGCAAGTGGCAGAGAGTTTAGCTATCCAAAACAACCTAAAGCTATAGGAATCCATCTCTAAATCCTTTCCATCTCTACCCTTGGGGTGTCCTTGGATGAACTAAGCTAGGGAGAAAGTACCTCCATTCCCGTGGAAAATACGATACCTCAATACTTCCGGGCAAAGGCTATATTGGTATTTTTCAGACGCTTGATTCTTCTTCCGCATTCGCTACAAAATGCCAACAATTCCTCTTCCCAATGGTGTTCCCAATCGTATTTCCGCACATTTGAATGATCTTACTCCTCGGTAATCCTCTCTATGGTTTTGAAAGGTGAGATCACTCTACAAATCCAATTTCTCCATGGGCAATTCTTCGTGCACCCTTAAACACTTCTTGAATTGAGAGACATGGAAGGCATCATGCACATTGGACAAGTTAGCCGGCAACTCAAATCACGTATGCCACCTCACCTCTCTTTTTCCACAATCTAATGGGTCAATGTATCGTGGTGCTAACTTTCCTTTGATCTTAAACCTCCTAAGACCTCTCATAGGTGAAACCTTAAGATAAACATATTCACCCACCTTGAACTCTAACTCCCTTCTACGTACATCCGCATAACTCTTTTGTCTAGGCGAAAGCGAGCTTTTAGATTTTGTTTAATAACTTGGACCTGCTCATCGGCTATTTTCAAAGCCTCGGGACCAAATACTTGTCTCTCCCTAGTTTGATTCCAAAACAAAGGAGGTTCGCACTTCCTGCCATACAATGGCTCAAATGGAGACATTTTAAGGCTAGACCGATAGCTATTATTATAGGAGAATCCAAAGATAAGGCAAACCGTTATCCCAACCGTCATTATACCTCAAAGCACAGGATCTCAACATATCTTCTAGTATTTGATTTACCCTCTCGGTCGACCATCTAACTATGGATAATAGGTCAGTGCTAAATCTCGCAGAATCTAGAAGTGAATTAGTACCCCTATCCGAGACAATTCTCTTTGGAACCCCATGTAAACACACGATCCATTCCATATACTTTTCAATCAATTGATCTCCCCAATACATGGTCTTGACAATGTATGAAGTGAGCAACCTTAGTCAAATGATCTACCACTACCCATATACCTTTCTAAGTTCGAGGCAAACCCACTATGAAGTCCATACTAATTTCATCCCATTTCCACTCAGGTACTTTCAATGGCTATAACAATCCTCGCGGGTCTTTGGTACTCTTTGCTTTCACTCTTTGGCATGTATCATATAGAGCTACATACTCACCGATGTCCCTCTTCATGCCAAACCACCAATAGTGATCCTTCAAATCTTGAAACATTTTAGTACCTCTAGGATGAATGGAATAGGCTAACTCATGACATTCTTTTAGTATCGTATTCCTCGATCTTCAATATCGGGCACACATATCCTCCATTTGTACCATAGCATTCCATCACTATCGAAGTCTGAACCCCTGGAGCCTTATCCTTTTTCAAAACCTTGGCAATCTCCTAAATCTTTTCATCATCTTTTCTGGCCCTTCCCGATCTCCTTCTCAAGGGTTGGTTCAACGTCCATTGATGTGCCTTCAACATTTGTAACTAATCCTAGATTGAGTTGTTCAAACTCGGCTAGTGTTGACACTTGTTATAGCATAATATTATTAATTAATTAACATGAAATAAGGGCTTAAGTTAGATGTCAACATAAGTCTAGGGTCTAACTAATATATTTCCATGAGTTTTGGTATTCTCGTGACTTTCCGGGGACTTAATGTATAAATGCAGAGAAGAATGGAGAAAGTTTCGAATATACATCACATATGATGACAAGACTTGACCGTGAAGTAACTCAACCCAAAATGTGGACTAAAACACTCTAGAAGGTACCAGAGGACACCAAAAGAAACAGGAAGCCAAGAAGCGGACCTCGACGCCCGCGCCGCCTTTTTAGGCCGACCGCCCGTGGGGTCCTCCTGTCGACCCTCACATTTTTATGTCGATTTACCACCGACCTTGAGGTTGTATCTACACCGTTATTGAAGGTCGGTTTGATCCAAGGGTCCATGTTCATCGCCAAGTCCTATATAAGAAGACCACGACCCCCGTGGTGAAACCCTAAGTCATTACTAATTCATACCAAGTCATTCTCATTCAACTCAAGTCCAACCAAGTCTAGACCTAAGCCCTAGTTCATCATATTAGAAGTAGTTAGCTATCTAGCTAGTTCTAGAGGAAGATCAAGTTCATCTTGAGTTCCTGATAGTCAAGAAGTAGCAAGGATCATCGTTCTTGTGGCTTCTCTTTGTATTCGATCCAGAAATATTATTATATTCGAATACAATGGATATGACTTTTGATCTATATCATTATTATATTCTTATTGATATGTGTTTATGCATGCTATGATTATATGTTTAGTTTAGTGAGTTTGTCTTATATTTTATGCATGGAATTGTATAGCATCCATGTAGATGATCACTATGTGGGTGATAAGCAATGTAAACATGGTGTTTATACAACGTTTATCTCGCAATTGCACCCTACATTCCGGGTCGTGTGGTAGATCGCGGGAGTGACAAATCCTGTTGAGTCCTTTGGAATCCACCCCCTCCGAATGTAGGACTAGTTGAGCTTTAATTACGGTGATGATCAAGTTTTGTCCTTGATTGTCATTGGTAATGCTTACCATGTGTAGATGTATTGCAACCTTGTCATGATAGCTAGATGTATTGCACTAATTGTAGTATTCATTGACATATGATTAGGAGTATCTTAGGAATATTCTTTCTATTCTTTCTATAACATGTTAATAGCTCGTATGATACTAGTGGCATATGATGATCTTAGACTTGGGTAGATATCATTTATTCAATTATCTTTATCTTGTGACTTATCCTGTTGAGTAATGTTGGATGCATATGGTTACTCTGCATTATACAACTGCAAGTGGATCTCATAAGTAAATCACAATCTAAATCATTACCCTTTTCTCTCTACTTTCCATAGACTCCCTTTTCCTGTGGTAAAATATAAATACGATACCTGGATTACTCCCGGTGAAGTGCTACGATGGTATTTCTATCTCAGGCGCTTGCAAATATCATGTTCATTCTTTTATCAAGGCCTATCAAGAATACCATACCCGCATTTCTTTTAGCGTTATTGCTAGGGTGACAGACTAGTGTATAGGTAATGCTTAGAAATGAGTGGTATACCTTGAGTACATATCCCGGTGAGATTAACTCCACTATGGATAATGATGCTAAGATACATCCCACTACTAACACCGCCTAACTTCGCTTTGTTGGATTATGAGATTAATTCCATATCCAAGCTAACATGATTAGATAGATATCCCATATATATTTCTTTTTCGCCTTCTTAATTTGGATCGTGTTAGAAATATCAACAAGCATTTTAAGGCGCCGTTCTTGGAAAGGCGTAGTCTTTCTTAAGAAAATGGTTATCATGACATCACTTCCAAACTTTCCTAGTTTGGAAGGGCATAGTCTATCCAGAGCAATAGTTTTCTTGGCTTTGCTTCCAACTTTCCTAGTTTGGAAGGGCATAGTCAATCTTTCAAAAATTTTCAAAATGTGTTTTCCTAGCTACATAAGTTTTCCTAGTGCTACTTTCCAAATTTCTCTAGTATGGAAGGGTATTAGCCAAAACTTAGACAGTGTTATTCCCATTAAGTTGGTATTGTTTCTAACTTTCCTAGTTAGAAAGGGTGCTAGCAAAAATCCTATAAACACATCATACATGGAAACAAGAGAGATCATTTGCATCACATAATGCATTGAGAACCCAATATCACATACTCAAACAGGTTCAACCCTGTTTTCTATTTGTTTTTGATTTTATGCAGGGTAAAATATATGTATGAATTGGAACCGCCCAAATAATTTTGTTGAAGATCCCGAAAAGCTAATCGGGGGCGGGGCGAGCAAAAAATCGGACAAACACCGGCACCTACATTCTCATCATCATCATCATCTTCGAGTCATCAAGACCTTTACGATTCGGACGTTGATCAAGCAAGGCGAAGCTTATCACCCGAATTTGAGGCTATGGCTACCAAGACACCGTGAGTTCTCAGGCTCCTACCACGGACAACATTCTCACCGGGTCCAAAGGTAGAGGTTGGAGACAATGGCTTTGAGCTTAAGCCAAGGCTCATAAACATGGTGCAAGCCCGACCAATTCTCGCGGAAAGGCACATGAAGACGCTAGTGCTCATCTCCAACACTTCCTAGAGATTTGCGGCACATTTACTATGAAGGACGTATCCGGAGAGACGTAATCTTGCTTCGTCTCTTTCCATTCTCACTATTAGGAAAGGCAAAGCAATGGTTCTACGCTACGAAAAGAAAAGAATACAACATGGGATTTATGTTCCACAACCTTTCTCACTAAGTTCTTCCCTATAGGCAAGACGAATGCCTTAAGAGGGAAGATATCAAATTTCCAACAACAAAGATGATGAATCTGTCCCTAAGCATGGGAACGTTTCCAAGAATATATTTCGGAATGTCCACACCATGGGATGGAGAAGTGGTCGTTGATGCGACTTTCTATCATGGGCTTGTTCCCAAAGCTCGTGAAACTATGGATGCTACAAAATTGGTGGTGCTTTCTTATCACTTACACTAACCAATGCTACAGCTTGTGGAGAAGATGGCTTCCAACCAAGGTTGGAGTGAAGAGCGTCAACCCCGCAAGAGAGGAATGCACCGGCTAAAAGAAGTAGATATGCTATCCGCCAAGATGGACCTTATAATGAAGAAGCTAGAGGATAGAGATCCTCAACCCAAGGCAGTCATGCAAATTCAAGATTCCCGCATGACGTGTGAAGAATGTGGAAACATAGGCCACACCGGCGGAATTGCCCGAGATCATGGAGGACATCAACTTCGTCAATAATAACAACAACAATTTCCGTCCTCAACGAATCAAGGTTGGAACCAATAGAGGCCCACCAAGGAAACTACCAAGGTAATAATCCAGGTAACAATTTTAATACTTATCAACCTTCCTTGAGAGACCTTGTTCTTAACCAAGGTAAAGTTATGGAGAATCTGTCTAGAAAGATAGCTACCAATGATAAAGCTTTAGAACTTATTAATACTGTTTAGATTTTCAATGAATGAACCACGACTACCAACTCCGAGCTTAGCAATACTAGAGAATCCCTCAATGAACCTTCGTAGTAACCCGGCCATTTCTAAGAAACTCCTAATCTCACCGACCGTTTGAGGAGGACTCCACTTGACACATCGACACATTCTTGGGCCGATCGCAACTCCACCCTGTTGACATTTACTTAGCGTCGTCACTAGAAATAGATATAGAACCTATCTCCACCCACGCCGCTAGAAATGCGTGAGGTATATCTTATGTCCGTTGGTGATTCCGCAAAGCGCACGTAGTATACCGTTGTAGCACTTCACCCGGGAGTATTCCAAGGTATCGTTATTTATATTTAGCCCAAGGGAAGCAATAGCTAGAAAAGGTTAATGTGGGAGAGATAGATCCTTAAGTTCACCTCAATATAGTACCCGACCAATGTGTCGAAAACGAATATGATAGGAAGGGTTGGATAGAAGTTGGTGGAGTGATACAATTTAGGCAATTAAAGATAACTAGTAAGGTATAGCTAGGTGGGAGGACAACGAGTGAGTATAAGACTCCTATGACTCTAACTTTACTTTAGTGATATGTATCTAGACACAAAAGATGAGACAACTAGTTGTGGTTTACACGAACCTAATGCTAGGCAAGAGGGTGAGATATGGTGAATTCAATCACCACTACCCCCGCCTACTATGTTATCGAGCCTTACCTTTTAGTAACTTGTTTAAACACGTGGTGGTTTATACGAGAGACCGTAAGGGCCTGTCACTACCTCACCGGGCTACCACGATCCATCCGTGCAACAAGCGATAACCACGGGTAAGATCGAAGTCTAAGCACCACGCTTATACTTCCTCTTACTACTCTAGATGGTAGCTACACACAGGTCAACTAGAGCACCCTATGACAAAGCGATGATCGCATCCAAACGAGGATTCAACTAAGAACCGGACTAAACCACAAACTAAGTGTAGAAGCACCTATTTGTGAGACTTATATCACTACAACTATAGTCTAGACAACTAGAGCAAAGTTGCACTAAGTAAATACTGAATAAGTAAATACTAGAATAAAGTAAAGAAAGGACTATATATTATAAAGTAGAGATCCAAATACAAGAGAAAAAGATAACTAGAGCTATACCGGACTCACGAGGACCGGCTCCCGGAATCCCGAGCGCGGCTCGACTCAACTCTAACTCCCACACTAGACTATCCTACTACACTCTCTTGGAGCTTTGCCTTTACAACTTCTCCACACTCCACTCCACACTCTAAATGAGAGGGGAAGGGGGTATTTATAGCCCAAGGTGGAGTAGGGGCTACTCCAAATACCATGTCATCGATCCGCGTGATCCCACCTCGTAACCCTTGGATAAACCGCCTTAGGATCAACGGTGGATGAAATAATCACGTGGACAATGTGGTAGGCGTGGGGGCGCGTCGGTGGTCAAATGGGCCATGGTCGGTCCATGGTCCATGACCCATGGCCACCCTCGTCTGCTGGACATGTTGGCCCCACGTCGGTTTGTGTCTTGAGTCCGAACTTGTCGTGACATCTGTTTTGTACCCACACGATCCAAGGGACGTCTTGACCGACCAATCGGGTGCCTTCTCTTGGTTTCCCATGGATTGGTGACGTGGCAAGTCACGTGGGGAGGGTTTGGGCCAATGGCCTATGGTCGGCCGATCTGCAGGTCCATTGGGCCTTGACCTTCCCGACCCTTCTAGAAGCTGTCCCCACATGTCGGGATGTCTCGGGATGAAATGGCCCTTGGTCGGCCGATGCTCATCTTGTGGCCAAATGACTTCAGATTTTGTGTGGCGAAAGATCATAGGACATTGTGATCATGATGGTGATGGTATTTTGCCCACTTTCCATACTTGGGTCACTTGACCGGATGACGACTCTACGTGTTATTCCGCCGATTTCCTCCGAATTCATATCTCGCATAAAAATAATGACATCTACATGTGGAACTAGGTTATTAGATAAAATATGTTCATGAAATGTTGTTCTTCCTTTCCAAATAGGGATATTGACGGTGTTTTGATGGTGTAAATTAAGGGTGTTTTCACCGTCAACACACCCTTAGGGATAACATGATCCAAAAATGAGACTTCTTTTAACCAAAACTCAAACTTACTTGAACTTACATAGAGTTGATGTTCCCTCAATTTTTATAGCACTAATCTCAAATGTTCCTCATGTTCTTCCTCGCCTTGGAATGTATGAATATGTCATCAATAAAGACCACCACAAACTTATCTAAGTACTCCATAAAAGCTTTGTTCATCAAGTTCATAAAGTAAGCTAGAGCATTAGTCAACCCAAAAGACAAGATCTGTGTCCTCATAGTGCCCGTGATCCGGTGGTGAAAGCTTTCTTAGGAATGTCACTATGTCTGATTCTCAACCGATGGTGGTAACCTAACCGCAAATCTATCTTAGAGAAAACACAAACTCCTTTCAACTAATCAAACAGGGTCCTCTATTCTAGGCAAGTTCTTAATGGTTACTTCATTCAAAGATCCGTAGTTTATGCACATTCTCCGAGTCCCATCCTTTTTCTCTACAAATATGACTAGGGCTCCCCAAGGTGATGAACTAGGACGTATGTACCCTTTGATATTAATTATTTCAGTTGTTTCTTAAGTTCCTCTAGTTCATTTACAACCATTCTATAAGGTCTCTTAGATATGGGTGCAGTACTAGGTAACAAATCAATAACAAACTCTATCTCGCATTCAGGTGGCATACCTGGCAAATCATCTGGAAAGATATCTAGGAACACATTGACTATCTTGATGTCCTCAACTCAGGCTTTGTACTCGGGTGATGCAATGATCCTCGCTGTATGGATGCCATAGAAACCACAACATCTACTTGCTTCCCATCGGGTGTGGTGAGAGATACTATTCTATCGAGCATTTTATTTACGCCTTCCACATAGATAACTAGCTCATCCCTAGAATAAGATCTAGACCCCCTGACTCAAGGATAATAGGCTTAACAGAAAAATCTACCCCCCTTAATTTAAGGTTCATAGACGGGCACCAGACATTTGTATTCATTGCTCCCCCAGGTGATCTAACTTTCATGGATCTAGGCATGAGTTCAGTAGGAATTCTATACTTGCGAACAAACCGACTACTTATGAAAGAATGTGATGCACTAGTATCGAGCAGCAATAACAGGGTGAGAGTTGAGGGGAATGTACCAAGCACCACATCCATAGCTCCCTTTAGCGGTCTCCACCTTGACGTGGTTCACCTTTCCATAGGCATTCTGTCCTCTCCCATTCTGGCTGGGATTACCATTGCGTCCCTAGGGTGGTGGCCCATTCTGCATATGTTTCTTAGGGTAGACATTGGCATAGTGTCCCATCACACCACACATGAAACAAGCATTGCTAGCGGGTAGGGTGTTAGCATTGTTGGAAGCTTACGGGCGAGAGAGTCGATTCTTTGGAGCGATGCATGACCGAGTTTCCCTAACACTATGGCTATCCTTGATTACCGACCTAATATCCGTAGTGAGGTTTTGGAAACCTTGTAATTGTTGTAGCGAGGGGCAACTGTTTGCTACCTTGTTGCTAGGAGAAATCTACATTCCTCTCCCTCTTATTCTTCTTCTTCTTCGCATCCATCTTGCGATGCTTGCTCAAGGATGAGCGCCACATCAACCATCTCTTGGAAGTTAGGGTACTTGATGTTGGACATCATGTAGGACGATCCATCATTGAGCCCTTCCAGAACAGCTCACCGCTTGTCTTCACCCCTCTCAACATCCCTAGGTGCATAATGTGACAACTCAGTAAACTTGTCACGGTATTCACAAACAGACATGGTGCCCTGATTTAGCTCAAAGAACTCCTTCTTTAGCTTGACTAAACCAGCAGGCACGTGATGCTTCTTGAAGGCCTCCTTGAAGTCATCCTAGGTGATGGTGTTGGGATCCTCATGAGCAAAGCACAGTGCTTCCCACCATGCTTGAGTAGCTCCTTACAACTGCCCAGATCCGTACAGGACCTTCTCCCTATCGTTGCCGAGCAATGATCGGTTGCTTCTCAACTACCTTTAGCCAATCCATAGCTTCCATGGGTTCGGGAGGGTGAGAGAAGAATGGCGGGACGTCCCTTCATGAACTCCCGCGCTTATCACGGGGTGGAGGTGGTGGATGGTGAGCTCCCGTTGTTGTTGATTAAGTTCTTGGTTCTCTTTGCATGTTAGCCATCATAGCGGCCATGCCCCGCATGAGTTAGGGTCCGCATGGCCATAAGATGGTCCATAGAAGGCGGGGAGGTCACGGGGTTGTTGCCGATGTTATTGTTCGGGCTAGAACCTCCACTCCGCTCCTTGTTGTTGGCATCCGATGTATACAAATAGAATGGTATAAGAACATGGAGATCACACTCTAAACATTTGCTCTATAATCATAACTATCGTGTAACAAAATATTCTAACATTGGTCAATGTAAAAACCAGTGATGAACAGTTGCATAAACCATAACCTCGACCCGGGGATATAAAGCGGCCGAGATATGATAAAGCCGATGATACGATAAAGCATAAACATAAGAGACCCATTAACTTTGAACTAACTAATCATTCACTTATACTTAAACTTGTCTTGACAAATTGTGGACACCACCCCACAATTCATCACAATCATTACAAAGATCCAAATCACACCATAAGCATAATAATATTCCAAGCTTTCACATAATAAAACATAGCACTCTCAAACCAACCTATCACTAGACTCACCACAGACTCGCATACTAACGATTGTACTAACATACTATATATATATATATATATATATATATATATATATATACAAACTATAACTGGTAGCTCCTAGTCAATCCTAGTGCGGACGACTTTTAGTTCCATAGAGCGGGTTGATGCGTGGTGGAGAGAGAGTCGGCCACGAGGTGGTGCTGCGCCTATCCAATGATCTCGAGCCTCGGTCCGTACAATCCTCCTATGGTCTTCCTTGCCTTGTAGACGCGCCTACATTAGCTCCACCCGGTCTGAAAGACATTTCGGTGTTGAGCTCTACCACAAGACATACTTGTAAGAGTCATGCGCTCACTAGGCTCTCCACCGTAGACGTGATCCCGGCGGCAAGCTCTCCATGGTGCCGACGAGGGTAGTAGCGGCATGCGTCCCGGTGATCGGTGGAAGAAGTGGTGGCGATAGGCATAGAAGGCTTGACAGTCGCATCACCGATGTCTGCCATCTGTGTGGACCTATCAGCTAGAACTTGGTGGATGGTCACCACACGAAGAGCAAGAAGAACTCCATTTGGCCATCCAACATAGGCGCCAACTCTCTAGAAAGCGGGGTAGTTAGGGTGGCTCCAATGCTTACTCCGATACTCCATTGCGTACATGCCCGTGGCCATATTATCGGTGAAGAAGTGCCATAAGCTAGTGGTGTAAGAAGCACTCTCCTCCATCACACGTAGTAAAGCGTGATGATCCGGCCATCCCGAGCCTAGATCCGGCTACCCCCGTCCTCCTAGACCTCCTAGACCTTCTGGCCCTCCTGGTCCTCCAGGTCCTCCAGCATAATCATCCTCGTCATCATCGTCATCGTCATCGTCATCTGGATCTCCTCCTCCTGCACCCTGGTTGGGCGCCTGTTGCTATGCCTGGTTTCCAGCCTGCTGCTAGACCACCAGTGCTTGACAAACTCCCTGCTGAGCTCCATGTCTAAGGTTAGCACCGTCATCGAGGGTCTTGGCTAGCACGAAACTCAAACCGGTCAACTCTACCGGTCAACGCAAACTCCATGGGGCGATCATTAAAGCGATAGCCCACACAAATCTTGTGGCGAGGTTAGCTTTTTGGCGTGCCATCTAATTAGTGTAAGAGGACATGCAGAAGATGACTAGTAGATCATGATAAAGATGATAATGAGAATAATAGTAAATATGAGGATAAGGATAATGCATAATAAGGACAGGTGATAAATATCAGTGGTGAGATAATGATAGTAAAGGATGTGAAGATATGATGCACTTTGTGGTATTTGTGGAAAAATAAAACATAAGCATTGAATGAGATATAATAAATACAAGGTGATCATGATGATAATAAATGATAAAGAGATAAATGCGATAGATAAATAATAAATGCATGATAAGACAATGAACAAGGTAAAACATGCTAGACAAAGACCGGATAAAGTTACTAACTAGGAAAGTCAACCTAAAACGGCCATTCTAAGCTAGGTTGCGTGGTTGTACGGTCAACACAGCTCTGATACCACTTCTGTCACATCGGTTTTGAAGGAGCAAACCAAGTGCATAATACATGTGCGCCAGGATCAAATTACACACATGTACCGACATCATCAGCGGTTCCAAACACGGTGTTCGAATAAAAAGGACGTGAACGTTTATAGAGTAACTTTGTTACATAACCTCATCGAGTCTAGCGGAACATAACGAATAATGCTTAAAATGTTTATGAAAGGTAAACGGCGACGACTCTTGTAGTGGATCTATCTCGCCATAGGAAGGTTGACTGGCGAAGACCACGAAGCTAATACCCCGGAAGATCCTCGGGATACTGCGTCTTCCCAAACTTGCTCGTCCGTATAGCCTTTATGTTGATTATAGCAAGGGTGAGTCTATGTCGAACTCAGCAAATCCAGGCCAAAAAGTAATGATATGCAAGCTTATAACAAGGTAAAGCTGACACGGTTAACTGTAGGTAGCTCTTTTAAGTCTGGGTATTTTAATTAACAACCTATTACTAATAATTGGTAGAAAAATCCAACCCTTGGTTTAGGTTCAAGTAACATTAAGATATTTTAAAAACATCATAATTATCATCATTAACCACGAGGCATCAACCTCAAACAACAAGAGATAGCCATCTCGCCAATCATGAGGTAGCAACCTCACAAGATGCTTCTCCTTGTTTTCCAAAAGAGTCCATTCTAATCATGTGAGGGCTCGGGCGCTCTTGACCATGAGCACGGGCCGATATATCTATTTTAAACTCTACCGAGGTGTGCACTTTCACTTCAAGTCATGATTCCCATTTGCCTGGGTTAATTACTCCTAAAACTCTTCCTTGGAGAGCGGCGGAGTTTCACTACAAGACCTTTACCAGGTTTCACAGGTAGAGGTTCACCCACTAGGAATGACGTAGGTATGTGGCAATCATCCTCATAGCAACGAGACCCACCTTACCATGTTAAAACCCTATGAAACCCTTATGCGCCTTCGCTAAGGGAAGTTCCCCACCCACAAGTGAAGGTCCTATTAATTGGTCAAGCCAGAGACATTTAGCTTGAAGTTGCACTATTGTCCCTGGTGACCATCAACGAACAGGTCCTTAAGAAGGGCAGACCCTGATGCCCCCCGGCAAACCCGGGCAAGCTCTAGCAATCCGTCCTCCCTTTCCCACCATAACCCACGATGCGTCCCGCATCAACCAACTCCAACCATGGCAGCAGCCATGAGCATCACCAGCTTAAGAAGCCACTTTTACTTTCATTACTATATATGAGTAGATGAGAGGAGCAAGCTAAGCAACTACGCAGCACCTAATCTACCTAAAAACCCCAAGGTGTTGGTCTGGATATACTGGCTTGTCAAATCCATAGGGTTTGATTTGATTTAAGACACACTCATGGAAGCAAAGTGCATATTAAAAATGTGATAGGAGCAATATGGTCAAATGGTGCCTGCACTTGCCTTGGTCAGGCTCGCATCGCTCAAACTCCTCCTAGTCCTGCTCTTCTTCCTTCACAAACGGCTCGTGCTCTATACACATGATTCATCAGACAAATTGGAGCAAAACATGCAAGCCAACAATTTATATTTAGAACAGTACACCAATACAAGAATCAGCAATTAACAAGCTCATAAAACTAATCTACATGAGAAGATGATTCCATAGACACCTAAATCGCCTAAATTGGAGTTAGAATGAGCAAGATATAGCATTTTAAAGTTCTGATGGCAATATCAGAAATAACTCGAACTGATTTCGAATTAAAATAATCAAATCTGATTTTTCTTTTGAAAACGGGACTGTGGGCGTAAAACTAGAAAAGGATGGGGGCCTTTTGCAAAACAGCAAGGCCGGCGGGATCCGCCCATCCGATCCAAACCGGATGGCCGGCGGTAACTGTCACCGGGGCAGTGTTGGCGGTCATTATCGAGTAATTAATACCGCCAACTTACACCCAAATCATGGGAAACAAGCAAACATATATCACATAAATCTTTACTACTAACCTAGTTCCACTTGTATTGTAAGAAAACATGTGTTGCAGGTTCAAATATGTAAACAAGTGGAAATATGCCAAGCAAGATGGAAAGCGCACTACAGAATCGTGCTATGACCCAAGGGAGAGCAATCGGGCTAAATAAACGAGGAATCGGACCCGTGCACTAGCATGGGAGAGGTCCAGGGTGACCCACAAGCCCACCAGAGAAAGAAGATGCAAAACGGGGCCGTCTCTGGGCCGGCCGGCCCATCGGGGCGGCCGGCCCCAAACTGCGGCCTCCCTGGCCCATCTTTCTTTGGCGGTTCGTCCCGACGTTCCAACGGCGGTTGCATGCGGTGCCGTTGCATTTCCCGCCAAGATTTGCCTCGAAACCGCCCTCCATCCTTGTATAAATAGAGGGGCAACCCCCTCTCTCAAAGAACAACACATAAGGATCAAGAGCACCACTACACATTAGAGTTTCCACTCCTATTAGCTATAGAGTTGAGTAGTGGAGAGATGTGAGGAGAAGCTCGGGGAAGTACCGGACTTGTCGGTGTCTCCCCACTCTTGTACCTCGGCGAACATCAGTTCTTCAACGAAGCTTCGGCTCTCTGCTAAGTGAGTGTTCGTGTGTTCTTATAGCTTTTATTGTCTATTGCTCTAGCTTTACCTTACCTTTACTTACTCGCGGGTTCGTCGTCTGCCCTTGTGGCGGATGCTCTAGTAGAGGGCCCCTGATGAAGACGGGATCCTCTGATCAACGCTAGAGTAGTAGTCGATAGCGTAGACGTGGCGTCTAGGCTAGAGGCTACCTTCTGTTTACCAAGCATTCCACGGTAGTGAGGTAGGCGACAGGTGGTGACAGCCCTGTTCGTCCTTTGTACTCCTCCACGTTCGTCTGTGCAGTAGTCTGGAGGCCGGACAACCCTGGCAGACCAGGGGAGCGCCGGTGGCTGAAGTGAGTAAGTGGAAGTAGTGTATTGTTATCCTAGACGTAATAGCTATAGGAGTCCATCTCTACCCTTCATCTCTGCCCTTAAGTTGTCCTTGGACGAACTAGCTAGAAGAAGAATACCACCGTTCCCTGTGGAAAATACGATACCCTGAATACTTCCGGGTGAAGGCTACAACGGTAATTCTGTGCGCTTGCGGAATCTTCTGCATTCGTTAAGAAATACCAACAGGCAGCGCTGGGTGCGGCGGCGGCCATCGCCAGCACCGGCGAACACGCCGGAATGGCGATGCGGAGCATGGCATGGCTAGGCGAGAGTGTGAGTGCATGGCGCATGCAGAGCCACGCGCGATGCGGCTAATGGCGTGGACGCGGTGTGCAGAGAGCGAGGAGGCACGTCGAGGGCACCGGCGTGACCCTCGCGGTCACGCGAAACTTGGGGAGGGGCTCACCGCAGCGGGGAACGATGGCGAGGTTGAAAACGACGGCAGTGGCGCGAGCTCCTTGGATTAGGGTTAGAGCTTCATCGTCATACCCCAAAATTTCCTATTTTGGGATATGACTTCGAAAACACTAAATAACAACAAATGCTTTTATTATTTTCTAAAATTTATCAACTTTAGTTAAGTTGTTGACATTCTAGATAGTGAAAATGTGTGTTTCTTAAACTTTTATAATTAACTAAGTTGTTGTGTTGCATCTCATGCCTTTGCATAGTGTTTTTGTTTGAAAAATGAGTTTAAATGTTTTCAAATGCGTATAGGGCTTAATCCAAATCATATCTCTCTTGATCTTTGACCAATTTTCCATAACCTCAAAACCATTATCAAATTCTTGGAAACCATACTCCTTGATCCATGTTCCAAAAGCTTTTTATGGGTTGTCAATCTTTAATCTTCTCACAAACCCTAACTTTGTTCCTTCTTTCTAATAGAGTTATTCTTTTCACTCCTTTGCTCACCTTGGGTAATATTTCAATGCACCCTTTAATCTCTACCTATTCTTGTCTTGAGCAAAGCCTACAACCCAAAATACCACAATAAACCAACCCTATAACTCTATCGTCGCGTCAGGCCGAATCGGGTCCAAACCGTGCCTTAACCCACGCCTTGGATCAAAGCCCAACCATCCTCCTCTCCCTTGTGATCCAAAGCGAAGCCCAACCAGCCCTCTAACTCTTCCTCTCCCCTCTCCCACGTCACCCCTTGGTAACCCTCCACATATTTGACAAAAATATCAACCAAAACATGAAAATATCAAGTTGTGGCCCCTTTGCCTTCCCACCCCGTCACCTTCCATCCCCTCACCCCTCATATATACCTCCACCAGCCCCCACACGCCTCCCTCTTCATTTCCCACACCAAGAACAGAGGAGGGACGCCCCTGCACCTCCTCCTCCTTCCCCATGGCTGCCCCGATCAACCGGAACGCAAGAAGGAAGCCCGATCGCACCGTATCGTCATCATCGGCTGTCGTTGATGCGTCTTATCGATCCACCACGCCATCCCCCATGGTGAGAACACCCCATCACCATCCCCATCATGTTATCATGATCCTTGCTGCATATCAAGTACTTTAGACGATGTATGGTTGATCCCCGATGAAGTTTACCCATGATATGTGTTGCTGTCCTTGCGGCCAGCGTTGCCGCTGCTTCGGGAATTGGCGTTCCTCGCTGTTTCGTGGCATGGATCAGCAAACCCTTTGGTGTAGATGTAGATAACGTCCTTGAACACACCTCTGTAAAAGGGTTTATCCATGGGAGTTGAGAAACTAGAGATATCATCATCCCCGTGCTGTTGTTCCTGCTGCCCTGGCAGTTTACAACTCCAAGTGGTTTTGGCGTTCTCTGCTAATCCGCTGTCCAAACCATCAAGCCCTTCAACCTAATTGTTCAAAACATCCTGGAACATGATCCCACAGGTTTGATTGGCTCTCCAAACCATGATGGCCGAGATATCGAGACAAAGTTCCTGCTACCCCTCCTGTCCAACACAGCAGCCCACCCTGTTTTTACAATCTCGTTCCCCATTGATCCAACAAACCATATGTCGAACCCTTTGGATATAATATCATCTATATAGTTGCACATGCCTCTACAAAGTTTCATGGCCATAGCATCAAATGTGAAAGAGATATATCCCTATGTTGCACTCGCTGTCCCTGCTGTCCCTCAGCCGCGCTGATGTCGGTTGGCATGCACGTTCCCGTTGAATCTCTGCAGCAATAGTCATGCCATTTGACCACAATGTATACCATAAAGTCACACACATATCTACAAGTTTTCTTGGCCATATGCACCACAACATTACAGGTATAAGCATTGCTATGCCGCTGCTCCTACCATGCCAACATCTACGCAATGCCTTTGTTTGCCATCTTGCCCCTTAGCTATCCATTGATCCAAATATCATGCCCTTTTGTCACAATATGCTTTTTAATCCCGATCCACATTGCAAACCTAAATCCAATTGTTTCCATATATACCCTTCAACTCTCACACCTTTAATCGTGCCTCCCTGTTTTTGGTTAGCTTATGCGCACACGATCGTAGAACAAGTCGTAAACGCTTTCAAACCTCTATATATTATTTTGTAATGATTGGTGTACTGTTTCTAGGGCTGTGTTAAGGTGCTTGTGATGGTTGTTGCTATGGAGGAAGGTTCAGAAGGAAAAGCTGGAAAGTTGGAGCGAACATTAGAGGCAAGTTTAACATGAGTTTCCTTGTTACCTAATAACATTTAATCACTTTCATATGCATGTGTCCAATATGATGCTAAGGACTTTACCTAGTACTTTTGATATCCTTTATTCCTTGATCACCATGGGTTCATGCATATGGATAGCTTTGCTTAGCTTGCAATAACCAAACAATATAATGTTAACTTTGATTAATGACATATGGATCAATGATCAAGATGATGATGTTGAGTGACATGGACATAAGGTGCTTTCGAGCTATATTGAAAGAAGGGAGCTAGAGCATTGGGCCTTTTTGGGTGCTCTAGTTTGCCCTCCATAAGGACTGAATCTTAAAGCGGCAACCCAGGAAGACAGTACAGCCTTGAGTGTCAAAGTGGGCACGACCTTAGTTGTATAACTAGCACTCTCTAATATTGTTTAGTAGTTACTTGAATTTATTCAGCGCAAAAGGGGACCTCGGTTCTAGAATGGCTTCCTTGCTGTCAAGGCGTGGCTTTGTCTGCTGTCGGTGTGCCGGTATTGAAGGGGGCCTCCATTCGCCTAGCCGTTGAAACCTAGCGGCTACTAGCTTGTTAGAGAGACTAGTGAAAGGCTTCGTAGTGATCCCCGCCGACTTACCTTGGAAGTGAGTCAAGAGGCCGGCCACCTCGGGCAATGGGCAATCACGGCTCAAGGTGAAAGTGTACACCTCCTCGCACGAGTTTGATCAAAGCCGATATATCAGCCGTGCTCACGGTCACGAGCGGCCTGGATCCTTTTTGAGATAGATGGTTCTATGGATGGTTTGGGACATCAATAATCTTGATGATGATAATGATATATACTCTTATGGGAGCCCTAAGCATAATCTAGCAATTGAGGTTTAACTAAATAAAATATGACCAACTAAAAATGCTTACCGCAGCTTCAACCGTGTCTAGCCTTTTGAGCCTTGCATAACCTCATGTTATACTTGTTGAGCATGGTGAGCCGACGCTTGTTGTATCACCAATGAAAATCCCGATGGGTACCAGATGGCGGTTCCGACCAAGAGTTTCCTTTGGAGGTCTATGAGTACTAGGCGAGTGCTCCCCCGTCAATCGTCCCCTCGTGGAGCATGGAGCCCGAAGATAGAAGATTAGAAATAGTTTCCGTTGTACTGATAAATATGTAAGTTGATGTAAATATGTTTCGCTATATAATAAAGCATTGCTTCCGATATTTACCATTTTTGTTGCTATATGTGTCGTGTGGACATCCCGGGAACACATATGGTTAACGCTTGGTATTCTTTGGAAAACCGGTGTTACATTCACGCTGGGCGGGGCAGGCAAGCACTCGCGTGGCTGGTCGGGCTATCTTTGGGCCGTAGCGGCCGGGTCGCCGCCGCTTCTTTGGCGAAGCCCCGGGCGGGCCGCCGGCTGGGGCAAGCTAGGGGGTGGCCGGTGGGGTTTGGGCAGCCGGGGTTGGCCAAAGGTGGCTAGGTGCTGGCCTAGGGTATCTAGGGTTGGTTGGGGTTGCTCGGGCTAGCTCGGGCTTTGCAAGCAGGTGCACAAAAGCGGCAAAGCAAGTCAGCAACTATGCTAAAGTCAGAAGTTAGAGCACCAACAAGACAGGCGGATCAAAAACAATGCACCAGCTTGAATGCAACAATACATGGTTGCTACCTTATAGTTCATTTTAGAAATTTTCATAAAAAATTAATTTACCTAACATAAGTAGGAAACTAATTTGAATTTAAATCAAATTGACTTTACTTTTGAAAATAAAAAACTAGGGTGTCATACCTAGGGTCTAATAAAGTATTTGTAAAATAGAGGTGGGTTTATGCTCCCGGGCTTGCCTCAGGTTGCGGGGGAAGGTGTTGGGATCTAACTTTATATTTCAAACTTTTATCATAAACTTTGAAGTTGCAGGGGACAAGATCCTATAAGAAGGAACAAGCGAAGTTAACTTCATTTGAACAACTTTGTGAGAAAGAACAACCCTCAATCCAAGAAAGTCATCTTCAAAAAGAACCGAGCGAAGCCGATTTAAAAGAGCTTTGCTAATTCAAGAATTTTAAAGAGACAAGAACGAGAAGATTTGGGCGAAGCCATTTGGAGACAACTTCGCTGGAACCACGACACTATGGAGATTAACCGCTTTGAAAGTCAAGGCGAAGGTGATGAAGACAACTTCGCCAAAGAGGAGTCTTAGAGATAGTTGCAATTGTAAACTTTTGAGTTTCCATGAAACCCGGCCGGGGGAACCCTATAAATACCCCGGTATCTCTTGTAAAGGTCATGTTGAATGGTTGCCCCAGAACCAAACTACATCAATAAAGTGTTGTGCTGATATTTCACTCAACATCTTGGCGCCACCGCTTGTGTGTGTTCGGTCATTCCCACGACCATCTCGGACAATGGGGAGACCCAAAAACAAGTCAACATCCGTTGACGACACAAGACAACCAAAGAAGAAGCAAATTTAATGGAAGGAAACAATCAAACAAGAGAAGAAGAACCTTCGACAAACAATGAAAGCGAAGAGCAAAAACTAAAAAGCTTAGAAGAAGAGTTAAGCAGAAAGAAAAAGAGCTTGAAGCCTACTGACACTTAACAAGAGAAAGAACATTGAAGCAAAGAATTGAAGAGGCCGGCTAAAATCGAAAAGTTAAACGAAGAACTCGACAAATCAAGACAACGAAGTGACAATCACGAGAAGAACCAAGCTCGGCAAACAAGAATACCCAAGACAAGTCAAAGCTTGCAAACACAATTTACTCAGAATCACCACTCTCAATCGATCTACAAATGGCGAAGTGCCAAAAGGTTTCAAATTCAATATCATCCCAACTTATGAAGGAATGTCAGATCCAAGACAATTTCTGATGAGCTTTGAAGCTGCAGTAGCATCGGGAGGAGGTGATGACACAACTCTGGCAAAAGCACTCATAATGGCAATGAAAGGCTCAGCCCAAAAGTGGTACTCTTCGCTTAAACCAAGGTCAATAAAAACCCGGGAACAATTGAGAACAACTTTGTTAGTCAACTTCCGTGGATTCCAACACAAAGGACTCACAAGTGACGACCTATTTGACATTAAGCAATACCCAAAAGAGCCAATAATCCAATATTACAAGAGATTCATTCAAATGAAAACTCAGATTCCAAATGTTCCGCACGGTTATCATCATAGCAAAGAATCAAAGGGCTCGAGCCGGCCGCTTGTCTTCGCACCTAAAAAGAGAAAGACCAGAATAGTAGCACAACTTTATGAAGAAATTCAAAAATATGCAAGATCGATGACGACTATAGAAAAAGGATTGATGAAGAGAACAATCAAAGAAGTCAAACAATCAATTCAGCCTCAAAATTTTGAGTGAAGACGGTTCAACCTTTCAAATAGTCAATCAAATAGGCAACGAGCAAAACGATGAAAACATTCCACCCCTGGCCAAAATGACTAGCGCATCAATACCAAAACAAAACTACAACAATGGAAATGGCAATTATAGAGGAGGATTCAAACAAAGAAGGTTTGGGGAAAGAAAAATCTTGAAGCCGAGAAGAAATGTATTGCATTGTGCATGGCAAAGGGGCTGGCCACACTTCAAAGATGTGCCCAAAAGTTAAGAAGAGCATCAAAGAAGTTTAGCAAGAAAGCAATTTGTCTCAAAGCCAAAAATCGATCAATCATCTTATCCAAGGAAGACCTTTGCGAGAATCAAGGATACTATCCACCAAATTTTTAAAAGAACCAATGTTACCAGAGGGCCACCCCCAATTTACAATTGTGAACCATTGGCAATGTTCCCACCCCAATGGGCCCAACAACAAAATTCACAGCCACAATCAAGTCAACAATTCCCCAAAGTAGTTTCTACGGCAAACACAATAATCCCAAGCGAGGTTGAATATTAACAATCTTGGGAGAAAAACAAAGACGGAGTGTGAGACGAACAATGAAAAAGAAACTACTTTTGAAGAGTCAATTCAATATCAATGAAGGGTCCATTCAAAAGACAAAATGGTCTCATCAACCAATCACTTTTACAGAAAGAGACATGAAACTCAAAGATTATCCTCATATGGACGCAATGGTAATTGAAGCAAACATAGATGGTTGGGCAGTTTCAAAAATTTTGGTGGATGGTGGAAGTTCAGCAGACATTTTGTTTTCTTCAACATTCGATGCAATGCAAATTGACAGGAAAAATTTGGGAACAGCAGAACATCCCCTGGTTGGATTTGGTCGAAGAAGAATAAATTCAATAGGAAGAATTGTGCTCCCAGTATCATTTGGGACGGTTAACAATGCAAGAACAGAGCAAATTGCCTTCGATATGGTGGAAATGCATAGCCAATACAATGCAATCTTCGGAGAGAAAAGCCCCAATGCCTTCAAAGCCGCAATCAACTACTCTTACCTTTGCATGAAGATGCCGCAATCAATGGAACAATTACAATCCATGGAGATCAAAGGGAAGCAAGAAACATCGAGAAAGATTCAACTCTAGCTCAAAGAAACATTCACACAATCAAAGAAGAAGAAGAAAAAGAAGAAACAGAGAATGCAAAGCCTCAAAGGAAAGTCAAAACTTGTACAAAGAAAGACACCAAAAAGTGTGCCACTCGATTCAATGATTCCCGATAGAGAAATAACCATCTAACAAACCTCTCTCGGAAGAAGAAGAAGAGAACAAACTTATGAACTTTCTAAGAAGCAATCAAGACGTCTTCGCTCGGTCAGCAAAAAAGACTTAGAAGGCATAAGTAGAGACATCATCGAGCACAAACTAAATGTTGATCCAAGCTTCAAACCCAAAAAGCAAAACTTGAGAAAGCTATCTCAAGACGTAACCCTTACTACAAAAGCGTAAGTTCGTAGATTATTAAATGCGAAGGTGATAAGAGAAGTACATAGTCATGGTGAGAAAGAAGAACTTAAAGTGGAGAATATGCATAGATTTCACGTAGATCTAAACAAAGCTTGCCCAAAGGACAACTTTCCTCTTCCAAGAATCGACACTTTAGTTGATCAAGCTGCGGGAAGTGAAATGCTTAGTTTCCTAGATTGCTTTTCGGGATACCATCAAATCTGGATGAAAAAAGGAGATGAAGAAAAACAAGTTTCATTACTCTATTTGGATCTTATTGTTTCCAAAGAATGGCTGAGGGGCTTCGCAACGCTGGATCTAGTTTCATCGAGGATGACCGGCAAAGACTAAAAGACCAAATTGGCAAAAATTTGCTTGCTTATGTCGATGACATTATCATAAAAAGCAAGAAGAGAGAAGACCATATTCAAGACCTTCAACAAACTTTTTAAAACCTTCGAAAAGCAAATTTGAAGCTCAACCCTCGAGAAATGTACCTTCGGTGTTCAAAAGGAAAAAAATTCTAGGATGCATTGTATCGACAAAAGGGCCTTGATCCAAATCGAGAAGATAAAAGCAATTATGGAAACAGAAGTACCCAAAAGCATTAAAGACATAAAAAGCTAGCAGAAGACTGGCTTCGCTAAACAGATTCATCTCCAAATCTGCAGAAAAAAGTTTTCCAATTTTCCAAGCACTAAAAAGCTCCAACAAAAGTTTCACTTGGGGTCCAGAGCAACAAGCTGCATTCGATGAAATAAAAAAGTATCTCTCAAATCCAACAACTTTGACAACTCCAAATCCCAAAGAAGAACTATTGCTATACATCTCAAAGAATGTAAACAAAATGTACCGTAAGCGCAGTTCTAATACAAGAGAAGGAGAAAGAACACACAAAGAAACAAGAGCCTATCTACTTTGTTTCAGAAGCATTATCGAGGATAAAAAAAATCTACTACTCTAAAATAGAAAAGATAGCTTATGCAAATTCCTCATGGAAACAAGAAAGATGAAGCACTACTTTCAAGCACATAAAGTAAGGATATTAACAAACCACCCACTCAAAGATGTTTTGCAAAGTTGCCGATCATCGAAAGACTTGAAAATGGGCGCGTAAATATCTCAATATTTCATTGAATTTGAGAAAAGAATCTGCGATCAAATCACAAGTCCTAGCGACTTCATTACAGTTTGACTCCGAAGAACAAATCCGGAAGAGCAAAAAATAAACTCGGGAATGGACACTCACTTGTCAAGAATGGACAATCAATTACGATGGGGCTTGGGGCTCCACTGTAATGGAGTAGCTGCAATAATAACTTCGCCATTAGGCATAAAAATGAAGTATGCAAAGAAGACTAGAATTTTGATGCACTAACAACATCGCAGAATATGAAGCAAGATTCTTTGGGGCTTCGCAAGGCAAGAGCAATGGGAATTGTAAAACTCGTAATCAAAATAGATTCTCAAGTCATAGCAGGATATGTGGAAAAAAAGCTACAAAGCCGAGAGACCTAGAGTTAGCAAAATATTTGCAACACATAAGAGATCGAAGAAAGACATTTTGAAGGCTTCACATTAAGAAATATTTCAAGAGCAAACAATGAAGAAGCGGACAAAAATGCAAAAAGCAAAGAGCTCAAAAAGTCAAATTACCACCGGATGTCTTTTATCAAATACTATCAAAATCATCAATCAAGGCAAAAATCGAAGAACCAAGAAATATTCATATCATAGAAAGCGAAGATTGGAGGTCATCAATAATAGCATTCCCGAAAGGTTTCTATGAACCGAGAGAGCGGTTCATGAAATGAGAATGAAGCATAGAATAAGAAATTACAAGATCATCAACGGCCAACTATACAAGCATGGCATATGTGAACCATTACTAAAATACATCTCAAGCGAAGAGGGAAAAGAAATTCTAGCGTAAATTCACAATGGTACATGTGGAACTCATGCAGCCCAAGAGCAATAGCAGGAAAGGCTTTTAGGCAAGGATTTTTTTGGCCAATGTGACCCAAAAAAAAGATAGCAAAGACTTAATCAAAACTTGTCACAATTGTCAAATTTCTATAAACAAGTCAAATGCTCCAAAGAACTCTTTTTACAACAAATAGAGCCAACTTGGCCACTTGCAAGATGGGGAATTGACATCACTAGAAAGATACCACCAACCCAAGGCAACTACCAATATGCGGTTGTAGCCATGGAATATTTCATAAAATAGATCGAGGCAAGACCAATAACAAACATGTCATCAACAACCATGAAGAAATTCCCGTGGCAAAACATCATATGTTGATTTGGTGTTCCAAGACAAATCACTTTGGATAATGGCACTCGGTTTGACAAAGAAAGACTTCAAAGAATATTGCTCAAGTCTCGAATACAACTTTGCCTCGCATCCGTAAGATACCCACAATCCAATGGCGTAGTTGAAAGAGCAAATGGAATAATATGCACGAGAATTTCCAAGTGCTTAGTTGGCTTGGCAAAAGGAAAATGGGCCGACGAATTATCAAAGATAGTTTGGAGTCACAACATAACTACAACAAGATTAACAAAATTCACACCATTCAAGCTATTGTATGGAGACGAAGCAATGACTCCGGAAGAAATACAATTTGAAGGACCAAGAACGAATGTTCAAATCAACAGGAAGAAGACCGTAAAATAAGCAAAGATTTGCTCGAAGAAGAAAGAAATCGGGCTCTTCAAAATCCGAGCAAATATCGAAGAAACAAGCAAATGGTACAACAAAAAAAGTTGTAAAAAGGGAGCTCCAAACCAGGATACTTTGTCCTCAAAAAGAAAAAGAAACGAAGACACAGCTTGGAAAGTTTCAACAAAAGTGGGAAGGACCATTCGTCATTTCAAGGTCAAACAAGCCCGAGTCTTATCATTTGGAGGACCTAAAAGGAGAAGAACTAAGTCACACCTAGAACATCGGGGATCTTCGCAAGTACTATCCTTAGCAGAAAAGCTCCCCTTGTAAATATGTAGTGGTAGCTTTTACATTTCACAAAGTCTTACATTTCAAATTATAAAAGACACGCACTCTTTTTCCACTCGGGGAAGCCCTTCGGGGATGAGTGGTTTTTAACGAGGCGACTCTATTGTAGAATCTCATATCAAATATAAATGAGAAAGTAGGTCCCCAAGTCCGGTTTCCTCAAAGTTCTCACCATTTTGTTCATTCTCTTTTTTACGCCGAAGAGCAACCCGCTCCAATATCGGCACCATTCAAAAACCAAAAAATAGGTGCAATTTTTTCAAAACAAAATCGCTACCTACATTTCTCCCACTTCGCAAAAAAAAGAAGGCAACGACGTTTTCAAAATTATCTAAGGAGAAAAATTTTGACTTCGAAAAAAAGAAGTTTTGCTCCCACTTCGCAAAAAGAAGGGGACGACATTTTCAAAATTCTCAGAAGAAGAAAATTTTGACTTCGAAAAGAAGTTCTCGCTCCCACTTCGCAAAAAAGAAGGGGGGACGATGTTTTCAAAATTCTCTAAGGAGAAAATTTTGACTTCAAAAAGAAGTTCTCGCCCCCACTTTGCAAAAAAGGGGACGACGTTTTCAAAATTCTCTAAGGAAAGAAATTCTCATTCCCACTTTGCAAAAAAGGAGACGACGTTTTTAAAATTTTCCATGGAGAAAATTTTGACTTCGACAAAATGTTCTCACTCCAACTTCGCAAAAAAAGACGAGGAAGACGTTTTTTCAAAATTCTTTAAACACAAAAGTTTCAAATCTAAAAAATAACCTAGGAACATTCATTCTTACAACAATTTATTCATACAACAAGTTACAAAATTATCACATTTGCTATCACTAGTACAACAAAAAAAATTATTTAAAAAACCAAAGAAAAAAGAGTCATCTTCGAGGCAACACTAGTTGTTTGCCTCATCCGTGATTGTCCCTCACAACTTCATCGACATTCTCATTCACCTCATCCCTCAAAACACCTTCGAAAATAAAGCTTGGTGAAGCGCTCGAGCAAGATGACTGAAAAAGTTTCCTTAAAATTAACTCTCATCTCCAAAATCAACCTTTCAAAACTTCAAAAATGACAAAACACAAAAGTACATTTAAACATACCTGCCCAAACATACTAAAGTCAACAACACGAGGCATCCGATAACAAGTTAGAGAATTTCCACAATCAAACTTATGCTCAACGAAAGAACCGAGGGAACATTCACCAACAACTTCACAATGATCCAAATATTCACAAGTTTCAACACAAAGTTATCCTTCACAATCATCGAGGTAATACGCTTGCCACATCCTGCGCAGGCTTCGCACGTGGAACCCGTGCGGGGATGTATCACAATCAAAACAAAGTTGTTTAACTTACAAACATAATATTCAACATCCTCGCCAAACCCTCAAAAACAAAAAGCTACAACTAATCTATAGATCCCTTTCACGCACATCATCATCTCTAGCATTCCACGCATCCTACTCCATTTGCTCCTTGAACAAAGCTTCCTCCTGCGCAACACGTTCCTCAAGCTATTAAGTTTTAAATAACAAAGATCAAACAAACATACAATTGAAAAGTCACAAACAAAGAAAACTTTTCCTTAACCTTCGAAACAATGTTCACGCCCACACCGATTCCAATATTCAACAAAAAACTTCTTGCACAACAGTTTGAGTACGAGACAAAATCGACTAACCACATCCGAAGGAAACTTGTAACCATCACCAAATGAAGGTGTCATAGAGTGGGTCCTTTGCCTCCTTCATCAAAAAGAATGCACGGACGGCAAACATAACACTTGAATCAGCCAGGTCTGAACCACTGTATGCAAATCATCATATTGCCGGCATAGCCAACTAAAGAAAGGGTCAAATTCACCAACTTCCTAGCATGGGTCTTCGGCTCGCACCCCACCTCTCATAGCAAAGCATTTGCAAGCTCCCACATTCTATTAAACTTTTCAAAGAAAAACTTCTCCATATCTTTAGCTTTTTAACATGGTACTGATTTTCCTTGTTAAGGTTTTCATAAGAAGACTTTAATGCATCAAAGTCTTTCTCCTTATCCTCCAAACTAGCCATAGCAGTGAAAAATTTCCCCTCCATGGTATGATAGTCATCAACAGCCAACCCTCATTCTTTCTCTTTCGCAGCAAGCTGTAATTTGAGAGATGAAATCTCATCATTCAAAGTTTTCTCACGAAGAGCACTCACTTTCATGAACTCTTCCAAAGGATTTCTAAGCACTGCGCTGCAAAATAGCTCCCTGCAACACAACAAGCAAAGAACAAAATTTAGCGAAGATAAAATTACCTGATTCTTAAAAAAAAGTATTCAAAGAGAAGAAAGAAGCGAAGCAAACCTTGTAAGCCAAAGAGACACCTGCATCCATAAGCTCCAAAGGGTGTTTTTTTTCGCAAGCTCCGCCTCAAAGATCGTCGAACCAAAAAGCATCATCAATGCATTTAGAAAGTTGAAGTTCCGCTTTCTTTGGCAACATCCGAAGTTTATCAACACCAATTCCAATAAACTTATAAGCATCCAAGTTAATACCTTCATCACGACAAAATTTCAAAGGATTCTGAATGGATTCAGGATCAACCTCTGAAGGAATATTTACGACCTCGATAGGGTCATTGGGAGTAGGTTGCTCCCCGCAAAACTTCCTTCATTGTCCCAACATTCACAACCTTCTCCTTCGAAGATGTCAAGGCATCAAGAAAATAATCCTTCTACAAAAATAATTTTTTTAAAAAAATTTATCGTGAAGCTCATCCACGTGAAAAAATCACTAAACAAATTTTTTAACAAAAAAAAAAAAGAAAGACATAAAAAGCAAAGAGCTCACCAACTTGTTCACCATCCTTCAAAGGACAACCAACCCTCCCTTGATTATCAACAAGCACAAAAGAATCAGAGAGACGACTTCACTGCTCAAAGAGCTTCTTCATCCACCACATCATCAAAATTGTCAAAAGAAATAGTTGTTGTCCTTGTCCCTTTTCGCTAAAGCAATTTCTTGATAACATTGACGACTTCGGCCGCTTGCTCCTTACCATCCTTTTGTGGAGCCATTGATTCTGAAACACCGGCTTTCCCCTCGGACTTCACCGAAAACTCATGAAGCGTACACCTTCGCCGGCTCGCTTACCAACTTTGAAGCATCTTGTTTAGAAACATTTTTCTTGCACGAAGCCATCTTCGCCGACTTCGCTTGCAACTTCAGCAGCTTTTTTTGGCGCTTTCATCGGAACTTTTTGAACCAACTTCGATGGATCAATTTCCATTTCCAAAGCTTCATCTACGTCTTATGCACATCATCTAAAGAAATCTCCTCCGAAGTCTTAGCAATAGCAGCCTATGAACTCGAACATTCTCAGGCCTTCTAAGCGGCTTGGGCCAAAGTAGCCAATTTAGGCAAACCTCGTCCAGGGAGATTCGAGTAGTAGGACCTAAATGGCTTCTAAAATTAGAACGACCCAAAGGTAATACAGGAGTTGACAATTTAAACCTTGGCAAAGAAGGATTTTGTGAAGGTTCACCTTCGGTATTTTTCAAATCAGCTCCACTGGAAGTCCCAAATTCTGTAAGTGAGGGGCAAGAGGAGTCAACAACGGAGGTGTTAAGCCACTAGAAGCAAAAACCAAATTAATATTTCTCACCTCTAAATCTTGAAGAGAAGTTCCCATCATGTCAGAATCCACATCTTCGCCATCCGAAAGTTCAACTAAAGAAACCAAATCTTTCTTTTGCTTCTTAGAAGCCAAAGATTTCTTCTTAGCCTTCAGAACAAGCTTCGCTGTTGTCTTCGCAGACACTGCAGTAGCCGACTCAGTACTTTTTCGCTTCACTCCTTTCTTAGCAACAACAACTTTATCCCCTTCTTTATTATCATCCTCATTCTTAGAACGGGAGTAGGCCGGAGGAGGATGTTTTTTTATAGGTTATCTTTGCAACATCAAAAACCCTGTTCAATCTTACATAGTCTTTCCCAATTATTTCATCCATGAAAGTTCTTTCTTTCTAAAAATACTTCCCAAGGATTTCACAGGCCCTACTTTCAACAGCTGCAACAAAGTCTTCATCTTTTGCAAATCTTTGAGGTCTAACAACCTCTTTATCCGAAAAAATATAGTTCTTGCCTCGAGCCAACCTTGTATGAAAGTGAAGGAAATTCCAACCTTTCTTAAGTGGCCAAACCTTCGCAGCAACATACTCTTCAACTAAGTCATGTGTTCCTTGTTGAGAAGCAACAAGCTTGAAAGCCTTCAAACATTCACTTGAACTCTTAGAATGTCCAAAAGAAGGCCTTGCACTCAAACTCCTCTCTATGCATTATAGCCACCAAGGGGTACTTCTTCACCATCTTCTTCATTTCAGAATCACGCTCCTCAACCATTGGAACCTTATGATAAAACCAAAAATGGTACCAGTTGGTAGGCCATTTGTTCTTTGCCACGGAGAAATCTGTTTTGCTCCCCTGGCAGTTTTAAAATTACAGCAACCAAAATATTTGATCACTTTATATCCATCAATCTTCTTGTTCCTAAACTGGCAGTGCAGTTCATACAAATCATAAAAAGCTCCAATATCCGGTTCCACTTTCTGACTCCGCACAGCCCAGATAAAAACTGACAACCTGACAATAGCATTTGGAGTCAAATGATGAATCTCAATATTATAAGCTTTCGTAACCTCTTTGATAAAATCTTGCAAAGGGAAGCAAAGCCCAGCAGAAAACAAGTCTTTACAAACCACACATTCATCCGGCTTCAGCTTTGGAACTTTCTCCGAAGGCTCAGGAACGCGGTATTGGTCTTTCTCAATCATTTTTGCTTTAAGCAGCTCCTCATAATCAAAGGGCTTCATAAGAGTAGTACCAAAGTGTAAAGAAACTCTATCATTTGGTACCAACTCTATCTCCGAAGCTGAAACATCACTAAAACCATCATCGGACTTTGTCTCAATTTCGCAGACTCCTCCCGAGAGACCACAACATTTTGGTCATCCGCCATCTATAAAAAGAGAGATAAAGGTCAAAATTACTAAAAATAAAAAAAAACAAAGCTAAGTCATCAAAACAACTTTGGAAAGAAAGTTACCTGGAAAGAAAAGTAAAAAGTATCTTTAAAGATTCAACTTCGCGTAAAATTTGACTTCGCCCTTAGAAAAAATTTTGCAAAAAGTCTCCCCCTCTTCAAAAAGATAAGAAAACAGGGGATGCTTCGCTATTTATAGACCCAGCGGGTCAAACAGTCAAACTAGCCGTTAAAAAAAACCTCTCTCAATCAAACTTTCTTTGTGAAGCTAAGCCCAACTTCAAAGTTTAGGACGACGTTTTGATATAAAGTTTTTATAAAAACTTCCATGGGTTTCATGCCTTTGAAGTCGGCCTTTGCCCACGAGGGGCTGCTGTTGGGATCTAACTTTATATTTCAAACTTTCATCCTAAACTTTGAAGTTGCGGGGACAAGATCCTATAAGAAGGAACAAGCGAAGTTAACTTCATTTGAACAACTTCGTGAGAAAGAACAACCTTCAATCCGGTAAAGTCATCTTCAAAAGAACCGAGCAAAGCCTGCGAAAAGAGCTTCGCTAATTCAAGAACTTTAAAGAGACAAGAACAAAAGATTTGGGCGAAGCCAACTGAGACAACTTCGCTAGAACCACGACTATGGAGATTAACCGCTTTAAAAGTCAAGGCAAAGGTGACGAAGACAACTTCACCAAAGAGGAGTCTTAGAGATAGTTGCAATTGTAAACTTTTGAGTTTCCATGAAACCCGAAGCCAGAAGGACCCCTATAAATACCCCCTGGTATCTCTTGTAAAGGTCATGTTGAATGGTTGCCCTATAACCAAACTACATCAATAAAGTGTTGTGCTGATATTTCACTCTACAGAAGGTTAGAATTTCATAGAAGGAACGTCGAAGTCAAACTCGGCATCAACATCACCGGAGGAAGAACTTTCTTTGAACCTTGATCAACATGAATCTTCTCGCTCTCGTTTACTACACGTAAATGAGTGATGCATGCTTAGCATGATGAAATGCATGACATGATGCATGATGGAACACATAAATGCATGTATGGACTTAAACATTGTTTGCAAAGTTGAGTACAACTTTCCTTCACGAAATGCTAAGGTTAATATTATAAAAAGCACTTTAATTATTTGATTAACAACTTCATTATGCTTAACCAAAGAGCAACACATACACATTATCATAGTAAAGTAAGACAAAGGCATAGGCACTTCATTTGACCTAAGCACTAGAAAGCAAGGTAGTCACTAATGAAAGCCTAAATTAAACTAAAAAGCATTTTTATTTGTTATCATCTTAAGTTCATCATGCACATATCAAGAAGACAATAAACTTGCCATGAAAAAGCAGGGGTGGTTGTGTCTCATGGTCATCAACCAATCCAAAACACACTTCAAGTCATATTAGGATTTATGCTAATCATTTAATAATTACTAACTAATAATCAAAGCTTATAATTAAGGTTATATTTAAGCATCATCAAATTGGTCCCAAAATTTTTGTGAAGGTAGATATTACCATACAACAATTACACAAAAAAAGTTTCATAATCATTGGATATTTATTTTAGCCTACAAAAATCATGGAAATTACATTTCTTAATTAAAAGAGCTAATTTTTAAGCATGCAGAAACTATTGATTTTCATCATTTCATTTTTTCCTAGGTAGAGCACATCATGAAGAGTTTACAAAAAAAAAGTTTTATCATTTTATCATGCTTAATTATTTAGTTAAAAAATCACAAGTTCAGCATATATCCCGAAAAGGAAAAAGAGAAACTGCACTTTGTTTCACACTATTCATATGAGTCACGAACTTTGCGCTTAAACCCTTGACTTTCTTAGAATTTGAACATGAGGTCCCTGGTGCGAATTAGAAACAGAGGAGCTTGAAAAGCATCGATTCCGCCCACCATGATGCTTGCCGACGGCGGCGATAGAGTGGCGAGAGAGTATCTCCATGGTCGGGCGCACTCATTGGTGGTCGCGTCTTGGCCAAAGATGGCCCGTGGTAGCACGGCCATGTAAGCTAGCTGTGCTCCTATGAATCCTGAGCATGATGCACCAAAATAGTGAGGGCGACGTGTCGGCCATGGCGGAGGGGCACGCGTCGGCCATGGCGGCGCGACCGCGATGGAGCCCCGGTGCATGGACGATTCTAGTCGATAGAGACGCCGAGCGAGGTCAATGAGGAGCACAAGGGCGAGGCGACACTGCCAGCGAGGTGGAGCGGGTGGATGTGAAGCATAGATAGCGAATTTCGCCTGTGGCTGAGGAGCACGGCGATGGCGACGGGAAGGAGAAAAGACGAAGGGGCCGGCGACGTGGCTTAAGTGGATGCGGCCATGCTCTCCTGGTGCGCCAGCAGCTTCTAGGTTTGGCCACATAGGCGTCCACATGGGAAGCACCATGACAGCATGGCCAAATCGACCACAGCATCTACGCGGCAAGCAGGCAGAGGTTGAACACCCCGGCGGCACTGTAGCAGTGCATTTTTCCCATTTTCCTTCTTTTACCAATTGCTCCCAAATTTGCATAGCAACTTCAAAATCTCCAAAAAGAAAGTTGTTCAACTTCTTGCGATCTCCAAATTTGCTTTTTGGACCATCTCCAAATTGTCAATAGTTTTGAAAATAGGTTTTAAAATGTGATTTTGAATTTTTGAATTTAAAATCCAAATCAGGGTTTTGAAACTAGTTTGATAGGAAAACATATTTTACCATTTTGTTCCCATCATGAAGAGCATACTTTAAATGACAAAATTTAATTGTTTAAACAAATTCACATATATAAAATAAATTTCAATGGACCTTAATTACTATCATTAACATCACTTTCGATGAAACATATGAAACACCATATACGCAGCACATGAAAGCTACAATTGAAACATGAAATGCATTTCTGCATTAATGCTTATGCATGATGATCATTGTAATTAGAGTTTTATTAATTTCGTAACACTGGGGGTGTTACAATAGTTTAGCCTAATTATGCTTCTAAGTGATGGTTGACTAGAATTGATCTAGAAAGCACTTTTGTTTGACCTACTATGAACAGTAAGCTAGACTGTTTGCATGGAAGTGCACCCTTAATAAATGTTGTAGTAAATTTCATAAGGAACAAACTTTATTTGAGGGTCATGTCATGAAAATGTGCCTAGATTGGTCAAAAAGTGCTCACAAGGTGAAAAACAGGGTTGTTTTAGGACTTAGAAAGTTTCTAAGTCATATCTAGTTATGCAGATTCAATGTACCTAGGTTTAGGGCCTTGAACTTTGCAAACCATAGCGAGTTAGACTTTGGTACTTAAAGCAAAAAGGATCCTGATATGTAGCTCTGCATTTTGTATTAAGGGAGTTTTTGCAAAACACCAACAGATTGGGAGTTCAAGGGGCTCAAACATCGATTGTCAGGCAGCTTGAATGGCCCTAATGGCCAGCCATGTCAGCCGGCCTGAGGCCGACAGCGGACAGGCCGCACGCGACATGTTGGCACCCTACGCCGGTGTTGGCCCCACGTCCTCGATCGGTCAAGGCATTAAGCCGTCGTATGTCCTCCCTCAGTCCCCCAGTCACTCCCTCGCTCTCCACCTCTATCTCTCGCTCTCGCCGGCGGAAAGCGGAAAGAAGAGCCGCTGCCGTGCGCTCACCAGAGCCATGCACGCCCACCACCATGCCATTGCTCCTCCGTGCACGCGTATAGCCTCGCCACACCTCGCTCTATCTGCTTGACCTGCCAGCAGCCCAAACCGGACACAGATGAGCGCCGTAGGGCAAATCCGCCGTCGTCATTGCTCGCTGGAGCTCCGCCGTGCTCACGCTCGCAGGGAGCCGGCCGCCTCCGTACCTCTTCCGTCTCTCTCTCTCTCTCTCTCTCTCTCCGTTTCGGTTTCATCTTGAGTCATAGTAGATGTTGCCCTAGAAGATGGAGCCGATTGGGCCCCTAGCTCGCCGGTACATAGCCTCACCACCAACGTGCTCGCCACCGCACGGCCATGCATGCGGTCCGAGCTCACCCGCATCACCCCAAAACCCTAATCTACCCTCGATAGCTTCGCTAGGCCACTTTGGGGATGAAGTGGCCCTCGCGTGAGCACGCCATGGCCGGAGAAGGCCGACGCACCACCGCTCAGTGCCGTCGTGCCCCAATTGTCACCGCCGCTTAAGCTCGTCACCGTTCTAGACCCAACTACCTAGTCCAGCATGTACGGAATGGAGAGATGAGTCTAGCAGTGGTGAGCATTTCACCGGAGACCTCACCATCGGCGAAGCTCACCCGTCAACGCCGTCCTCTGCTCTGGTATGGCTGACATGTGGGACCAGCTGACCATCGGGACCTAGCTATCAGTGGCTTTGGCACGGAGATCCGAGGGTACTTAGCAGTTTTAGTTTTGCTTGTTTTTCTTTTTATCTGTTTTCAGATTTGGATAAATGCTTGTAAAATTCATATCTGGAGCTACAGGTGTCCAATTTGAGTGAACCAAATTTTGTTAAACTCAACACAGCGAGTACTATCTGATAAAAATATGAAATTTGATTTTTGCGACAGTTTTATGTGTTGTTTTATAGAATTTTTTAAATTCTATTTATCTAGAAAATCCATAACTAAATACTGGTAAGGGCTAAAAATGTGATTGTTAGTTGATCTGCCAACCACTTATGTGAGTTCGAGCCTATTAAACATGCACCTAGACCTCCTCATAAAAACGCACTTTATTAGAACTCCACATTTGACTGTTTCAAGCTCCACATTTGGAGCAGGTCACATGTTGCTGGAATTTCATATCATAGATTTTTTTTTTTTTTTTTACTTGTCTCCACGCTGAAAATCTACAGATCTAAATTTTCAGTTCCCCTGCACAGAAAAATTCCAACTTTATATATCTTTTAATCTAGACAAGTGTATATCTATATATGCATAGCAAAAAGTTATATAGCCCAATGTTATCAAATCATCTAATAGATGTATGCATGATTAATGAATAATAAAAGAGCACCATACAATTAAAACTTAAAGTAGCACATATTTCTTATAGGAAATAAATATGGACTGAATTACTTCTATGCTTTTTGTTTATTTCTAGTGTGGAAACTGTTCTTTGCTGCTCAATATTGGTTCTTTTTGTTGAGAGTCCAAAGGAACTGAATAATGAAGAACTGGCACAATCAGTTTGCACTGTCAAACTTTGCAACTACTGCAATACTATACTGTGAATGGAGAGAACTGCATTTCTCAATCTAAAACCCTCAATCTACCGGCCTGGAAATAGCTTCCAACTTTTACTGTTGATGGGTTTATAATAGTAACAAGAATAAAAGTGGTTTTAATTTGCACATGCTTGTCTAGTGTATGACCAAGCGCTGTGTAAACGTTTGCTGGTATTCTTATTCTAAGTCTGACGAAGGTCATATCAATGGTGTAAGCTAAGCTCAATTGGTGCCAGGCTAAGCAGTTCAATATTTATGTGACTGAAATCATTCCAAAATAATTTTTGGTGTAGTTTTCTAGGCAATGCTTGTTTTAGGATCTCTTGCTTAGGTTTATGTATATGTGTTGCTGCCCTCACCTCTGAATGCCTAACGCTATTTGATTACTTGAAATACCATTTTTTCCAACAATAATTGACCCCAAGTGTTTGTCTGTTAGAGGACTCTGAAAACTAATAGGAGCAAAGGTATTTTGGGTATCTGGTGTATGTAGTAACTAGCCTGACATGCCATTGCTTTTAGTGCACTGACATGCCAATCTTAATTATTTCGCCTCTAGTTTCTATTGATACTGAATTTTTTTTGGGCTTGTATTCACGAGCAGTTTGCCTTTTGTTGTTTCTATTTTACAAGTCTACTATTAATTTGATGTGCAAGTTTATGCTACTATCAATTCATTGTGGAAGATTCACGATTTATATCAGTGATACTTTTGTTGCAAGATCTCTTAACAGATACGAAGGCTGAGCTGCAGCATTACCTGAAGAGAACCAGGCTCACAAGATACCAATAAATTTCTTTAACTCTGCCTTGAAGGAGTCTCATTTTAGAAAGTTGTGATCAGCAAGGTCACTTTAGAAAGCTGTGATCAGCATCTTACGATGGTGCTGCTCATAACAAACACCGTCATGTTGTCGAATAGTCTGGAGGAGATATTTGTGGTTTGAATAATGCCTAAACAAATTTAGTTGTCTTAAGTATTGGCAATGCAACGTATGTTCTTCTTATTATCTCTGTTTTCACTGTCATGGATCAGTTGTCAATCAAAAGGAAAGTATATAGTTTCAGTATTCCTTGGCAAAAGAGGAGAAAAAAAATTTAATCACATAACAACAAGACTTGAAAAATATTAAACTATAAGGACAGTCAATCCTGTCTTGTATTTGCAACTCCTGTTCGTGTGAAAAAAAAAAAAAAAAAAAAAAAAGTTGCAAACTATTTGTGTGAAAAAAAAAGCAAACAGGGAAAAAAAAACCAGAGACGAAAAATCAGTTGTAAGTGGAAAAAATACAGACAGAGACGGTGTGAAAAAAATGAAACAAAAAAACAGATTGCAAAACTTGCTCGCGTGAAAAACGAAAAAAAAAAGACGGTGTACGGACAGTAAATGGGAGGGCCGGAGGGATCGATGGGGCGGGGGCTCGGGTCACGGGGTGTCATCTAGTCCCTCTATTTTTAAAATGTTATTTTTAGGTCTCTGAACTTAACTTCGGATGTCATCCGGGTCCTAAACGTTGATGTGGGAGCGGCTCGACATGTGGGACTCACATGTCGGTTAGTTATATTTTTATTTTTTATTTTTCTGCACATAATTTAAAAAGACTAAATCGCTGATTGTGTACGGTAGCTACGATTACTTTTTTTTAATTTTTTTTAGAATCTTAACGACCTCAAATTAAAAAAACTAAAACTAGAAAATTATAGTACTCCCTCTGTTCCAAAAAAAATACAATTTTGGGAAGCGTGTGCGGTCAAACCATGTCAACTTTGACCAAGTTTATAGTAAAACGTATTAACATTTGTCTCCAAATAAATTTATTATGAAAATATATTTCATAACTAATCTAACATACTATTTTGTCTCATATGTGTTAGTATTTTTTCATATAATTTTAGTCAAAGTTCATGGAGTTTGATTGCTCGGGATGTGAGAATTGCATGTTTTTTTCGAACGGAGGGAGTACCATTGAGAAATACAAATTTCATATAGAAAGTATCTCAATTTGACAAAGATATAAGAAAAATATGATCTTTCCAAGGCGACAAGCACCAAAGACGCAATTAATATACTTTGTGAAAAATTGTTTAATTTTTTAACATCTTAACGACCACAAATTAAAAAACTCAAAACTAGAAAATTATAGATCTCTTCGAAAACTATAATTTTTTTTATAAAAATCATCTTCATCTGAGATCGTATGAAAAAGATATATTTTTAGAATATTCTAGAGATCGTAGCTACAAGATCCCGATTTTCTTTTTTTTATTCTATGCGGACAAATAAAAATAAAAATATAACCGATTGACATGTGGGTCCCACATGTCGAGCGCCGCCACATCAACGTTTGGGACTTGGATGACACCCGGCCGTGTTTAGGGACTAGAAATGACAGTTTTAAAGTTTGGAACCTGGATGACACCTAAAGCCAAGTTCGGGGATCCAGAAATGACATTTTGAAAGTAGAGGGACCTAGATGACACCCTGTGCCAAGTTGAGGGACCAGACATGAATTTTTCTCATTAATAATTAGTCCCCTGGGATTATTTAGCGCAGTCCTCTATATATATATTCATGAGTTACTATTCACAGCACTATTCAAATTCAAATGTCACTATTCAAATTCGTATCACTATTCAAATTAATGGGTACTATTTAAATTTAGAATTTAAACAGTGCAAGAGCACTTCACCTGAGTGGCTCAGGCACTTCAAATTCTTTTACTATGCTTGCTACTATTCAGAGCACTTAGTGTGGATGGTGGATGGAGTACGAGAGTGATTATTCTAAACTTGATTAGTATATATAAGAGCGTGTGAATATTTCTTAACTATTCAGCTACTATGCAAGACACTTTGTAAATACTATGCGTGGGTGGTGAATGCACTGATGTAACACCCAGGCCCGGCGCACGGTGCTGGCCAACTCTTCCGAGGGGTAGGCCCACCTACGTAGCAAACCGCTTGAGCTTTTTTCGTCCCGCTTGAGTTAACCGCCCCTACGCGTTCTTTGGCTCTGGCTTTTAAGTCGGTCTGGCCGCTCTGTAACCCACAGCATGGTACTAAACTTGATGCTACAGTACTTTCCTGTGCTGCTACAGTAACTCGAATTAGGCCTGTCCCAATTTCGTGTACAGTAACCATGCCCATGGTATTCAAACTTTCCCACTTAGGTGGGATGTGACAACTGATGCGTGAGTGCGTGAATATTATGCGGTGCGCGGATTATGAGTATGCGTATAAATAACTCGCAGAATCTTTTGCAGGCTGGCGAGACCAAACTTTCAGCCGGACGTGCGACTTATGCTTGTGTCAGTCCTACTCGGTACTCACCGTATACATCATCACTAGCCGCCGGCTAACTCATCTTCTGCCTCGCTATCCCCTCGTACGTACACCCACAGGACTCGGGCTCTATCATCTCCCCCCAGCGATTTGCACCCAAAGGGAACACTTCTCTCAAAACGGGGGTTCTCTACAAACGCCGCTACCAGGGCTAACACGAGAATAACGCACGCAGAGGTTTGTCCTCTAGGGTCGCTAGCATGGAGACATCGCCCCATACGAACTAGCTTAAAGGACAATAGGGATTCAAACGGAAAAACTTAATTCATTTCCACAGAACAAGCTTACATACGGCTTTCCGTTTCGGGAAACCCTAAGCACTTAGCACAAACCTGATTATCTTACATGCACGAGAAGATCGCAGAGACTTCCTTTATTCTCTAATTTATAACGGTGGTGGAGTAATATAGTGGTGGTGGTATGGTGTACTATTAATACTAATGGTGGACTAACTCAGAGGACTCCTGTAACACCCTGAATTTTTGCCATGTTTCGAAAACCACTAAAAATTTAAACTTTTTAAAATATAAATTGCGTAGGCTTACTTTTGCCGCGAGTAGATTTTTTTTATAAAATAAAAATCAACCTGTGTGTGTTGTTTGCTTTTAATTGTTTGCTGAACGTATGATGGTACTCTCCCTTGAATTCAATTCCAATGTCAATAGTTTAATTCTGGGAAAAGAAATAGGAAGGGAATACAGAAAGGAACACAGGCTCAACACTTCGCTTCTTGTCTCCCACTCTCGGTACAGTACAGCAGCGGCAGCTTCCCATTCATCCTCTTCTCACTGACGGGCGGGTCCCAGCTGTCATCCCTATCCTTTCCACACCACAACGACGTGATTCGCGTCTCTGCAACGACGCGATTCGCGTCCATGTCTGCCATGACCGCATCCCATCATCGGAGGGGGTGCGCACGCGGACGCCAGCTGGACATCTCCTCGAACCGACCTACCACTTCCATCCAATCCCCCGTGCTCCACTGTGCGCTCATGCCCACCAAAACGCCGACGCGAATTCCGCCGGCGCCATGGACATGGCCTCACGAGCACCGACCTTGCCGGAGCAACGAGTGGACGCGGAGGCAGCCAGCGCAGCTTCGAGACGCATCCAGCACGGCCTTAGAGCCAGCACACGTGCGCACGAGCGGAGATATTCTCCGGCAGCGGAGAAAATATCTCGCCATGGCCACCGACTTCGCCGGGCTATAAAAGGGCCGGCCGGCGAGCCCCCGCCATCACCACCAGCACTCAGAGCTCCGCAAGGTGAGGGAACACACCATCTCCCTCTCCTTTCCCATCCTCACACCCTCAATCGAGCTCTATTCCAATTTCCCCCAAATCCGCTGTCGTCGCTGCCATTGGAGCTGAGCTTCCGTTCCGAGTCACCGAGAGCTTCTCCGGCCAAATTGAGGAGACGAGGTGAGTCCTGGATGTCTCCTTTATCTTCCCCGTAGCCCCTAGGTTCCTTATTTGCTCTGTAGTACCCTGCCGACGAGACGCCGTCCGCCACGAACCGTGGCTCTGCACCGTGGCCGCCGCCATTGCTGAACACGGACGGACAAGCATGCACCCATCTTGCACGCACTCACCACCACCCCACACATGTATTCAGTCACCCCCACAAGCATAGCACAGCACGACGCCGCGTCACTGCATCCGCCTGGCGAGCTGCTGTCGCCACCACGAACATCCACAGCCCAAGGACTTCACCAAATGCTGGGCAAGGCCGCCGCCGACAAGGTCGACTCCGGCGAGCCTGTGCCCCTCGCTCTGCTCCAATGACGGGCCATGCACCATCCTGTTGGCTCGCCGTTTCCCTTCACGCATCTTCCCTTCTCTGTCTGTTGGCCTAGCAAAGCGCTGTCGTTCCGTTCAGCATAGAAGAGATGCAGAGCACTAGGCCACACACAGACCCCACGTTCACGTATACACTAGGCAACTAACACATACACTAGGCACAGTTAGTTGCTGAAGCCATACAGAGCAATGGAAATCTATTTTCCTTGCATTGTTAAATTCCCAGAAAATTCCTAGAAATACTAGAGTCATCCCAGAACCTATCTATACCCTTGCCATGACATTTCAGTCATCCCAGACATTCTGCAAAACCTATAACACCTCACTGTAACACATGTAAATCCTACCTTGTCCATCTCCAACCTTTTTCCATACACGTTACCACCACCATTATTACCCTATCTTTTGATCCAGTACCACCATATAGTTCTATGATTGTTTTATGTTTGTGTTTACTTTTATCGAACGGTAGTCTCATGTATCGGCGACGATCAACAGAGGACGCCGGTTACCAGGAGAGCGAGGACCCGGATTACGTCGGATCGGAAGGAGAATACAACGAAGGCAAGTCCTAACTCCCCCATCTTTCCACCATCATAATTTTATACTAATTTCATTATAATACTGTTGATGACTATGGATTATGTTTAAAGGACCGAGCAATGTGTATATACCGAGACTTAACTTGCTGACGGGAGCGAGTGAGGGTAATTTATGTGGTATAAATTACCTTGGCAGGTTCGCTTGTGTGGGTTCCTGCAGGAGATACTCGTTTCGGTCGTATAAGGACCGGTTCATAGGCCATCTCACCTAGTCCGATATACGTACAGCCACATGTCTATATGGGTAGACCTAATCTCACACCCCGTTAGGTAGAAATATAATTTCCACTAGGAGGCTGGCGTGGCATCGGGTTAACAGGAGAGGACACGGTTGCTGAGTGATCTTCCGTGGTCCGGTCGGCATGGTTGCTAAGTGGTCTTCCATGTAAAATGTATTGTTGTGCCGTGTGCGAGCACCCTTTTAATTAGAATTGGATGCTAAGTGATCATCCATGGATGCTGAGTGATCATCCAACCACAATATATTTTAGGATGCTGTGTGATCATCCTGATTGCGTGGGTTCCGGCCCTTGAGTAATCCATGGTGGAATTATATGGAAACCTAAGGTCGCACCATCCGGGTACGAGGTCTTGTTAGAACTATCCTGCCACTGATCATGGTTGGATTGTATCTATCATGTGGGGAATTGTGTACCCCTCTGCAGAGTGTATTAAACCTATTCGAATAGCCACGTCCTTGGCATGGGCAACGCTAGGATGAGGTCCCCTTTGATTAGTTTTATCTATAATATTTTGTGTTGATGTTAATTAATTAAATAATACTATAACCCGGGAACTGGCGGGAATGGTGATTCTCCCACAGGGCCCAAACCTTACTTATAACAAATAATTTTATCACCCCATCATCCACCCTTGTTAGGGCTTGCTGAGTACTTTATGTACTCACCCGTTGTTGACTCATAGATATCGATCTAAAGGAGGACAACGACATCGACGAGGAGGATAACTGCGAGGACTAGGAGACGCGCAAGGATCTATGGATACGTTCGAAGGAGTTACCAAGATATAGGGCTTCGACCGCGCTCGAGCATGCCTGTGGAGTGTTGCACCGCTTCGTAGTAGTTTCCGCTGTAGTAGCTACCACCCCATGTAATAAAATGCCGCTATGCTGTAGTAGAACATCGCTAGTTATGTAATCCCTTTGGCTATGTCATGAACATGACTGTTGTAAGACCTTAATGTTTATGTTGGCAATAAAGCTCGGTATTTTATATTAAATCTGTGTGCTATTTCTGTTATTTTGTGCGTATTTGTGCGGATCCTGGCGCAAATACAAATGCACGTGGACTCTCAAAATGGGGGTCTTACAACTCCTGAGCTAGTGGCCTTCATGGTGAATGTGGGAGTGGAGGTCTTCGGTGGATGCTGGTGTGTCTGTGGTGAGAGTCTTCTGATCCCGTCGTGCTGAATGCAGACGTCGGGCTTCTAGTTTTATAGAGCCAAGAGAGCCTTCTAGACCTTAGATAAGTCTTCGTCCTTCGTGCTTATCTTCTTCACGGCCAAGTCTTCAATAATTGGTGACATGGTGACGTGCCTTCGTCGCTTTGTTCTGGCAGATAAGGAAGCAGCGTCTCCGATTATTGTTATTCAACTGTTGCCTAACGGCGACACTGCCTTCAATAATCGTTACAGTGAAATATACTGCATATTTCTTTTGAGCTGTCTACCGACGTGTGGTGTTTTCAATTATATTTTTTAGATTCTGTCATGCATTGTCTTCAAATATATTTTTGAAATACATTGTCTTTAAATATATTTTTGAAAATTTCCTGGGTATGATCTTCCAAGCCCGAAGGATTGATGTTGCAAACATCAAATCAAAACTTCGCATGTGTATTCTGATGATAGTCTTATATCTTTCCCCGGCGAATTGTTGATAACATCTTATCAACACAAGGAATATATATCTTTGGAAATATTTATGTATTTCAATCTTCATGATATTGAAATCTAATATCCTCGTGGTTGCCCATGACCACGGATATCCAACATGTTATCATTCAACATGTCATTATTATTATCATCATTATCATAATCATATGTCTGTATATTCATTTTTGAATCATAGTCTTTCTTTATATATTCATCATAATCTCTTTTTATATTTTCTTCATAATCTTGGTTCATAGATTGAAATCTTTCATTTATTTCATGCTTTACTTCTTGTAAGACTTCTTTTATATTTTTCTTTAGTTGAGGAATTATAGATTCAAGCCTTTCTTTTATCCTCTTTTTAATAACATCTTCATTCAATATTTCTTTTTTTAAGCATCTTTATATGGGGATTTCTTTGATGGACCAGCTTCTTGTATATTTAAACCTGACACATTGATCTTCACCTCATTTGTTTTTTATATGTTTGAATATAATCCTTTGTCAGCTGCTCTATGAAGTAGTTTATTCCAAGAATATTTCTTGCATATGTGAGAGCTTCATTGATATCTAAATATTTTTTTACATAACACTACTCCATCTTTCTCCTTTTCTATTTGTTGAGCAATTACTGCTTCAAATGATACATATATTCCTGGTGTCTTTCCTTTATATATACTATATATATGTCTTTTTTTTTCTATATATTTAGATGGCTCTTTTGGTTGTATTTTCCCATTAATAGTATGAAAATATTCAGCTAAGCTATTTAATATTGCTAGCATATAGCATTTGTCTTCTCTCTTATTATTATTTTGATACCAGAAATTATCTAAGATGCATTCTTGAATGTCATCTAGGACAATGTGGTTTCGAGGCTTAAATTTAAATGTATTTGGTGGGAAAATTCATAACTTATTATCAGTTCCAAAACTAAAATATTTGCCCTCAATAGGACTAGGGCTTGCTCCTCTCTTCATTCCTGTAAAACAGATGATCGTGAAAATATATCGTAAGGTGTTATCTTTTCCTTTTATATGCTCAAATATTAGTTTATAACCATTTCCATTAATAATATCTTCAAATAAAATCCATCTTCTAGTTGAACTTTTCTTACTATTAACTTTATTATAATATTTGCATATGGCTTCACGCGTTTATTTTACTATAAACTCTTTGAATCCTAGATACAATCTAAAAGCATTTATTGTATTGATAACGGCTAAAATTTCTCTGAAAACGTGTTGTTTATCACTTTAAACTTATATTTACAATATCTACATATTTTGTCTTCTAAACAATGAGTATTTATGAACATATTTTGTTTAAGTATGACACCCCATCCTAATTCTAATGCATATGCGTCTATAATAAAATAGTTGTCATCTAAATGTAATTCTAAGGGTTTAAAATCTTTGAATTTTTCTTTTATAATTCTTACCATTTATGTTTTCAAATTAAAATGTTTTTTGCCCATTTTTCCTTAGTTTAGTGTTTTGGTCACAAGATAGCGTCAACGTTTTTAAGGGTAAATAAACATAAGAAATGATTTAAGGAGAATAAGAACACTAGAGGATAGGGTTTATACTAACGATTTCCATGAGTTGTGTGAATTTTTGATCTCTGCAGGAATATACGAGAAAATACCAAGGAATGGCTATATGCAAATTAATATTTCGAATCCGGACGATTAGTATCGAAAAGAAGGATCTAGAAGACCCCGGAAGAAGCTACGCTAAAAGTAGGGACCACGGCATAGAGCCAGGGCGTCCCCCACTAGCCAGGTCCGCCCTCCCCTGGTGTCGCCACATGTCCATCTTCTGGAAGCTTCCTCCAACCGCCTTTGAGATTGCATCTCCACCATCCAATTAAGTCGGTTTGATCCAACGGCCACGATTCATCCCTCAAGGCTATATAAGCAAGGGCGCAGCACATCCCCTCCAACCCTAATTCAATACCCCCTCATTATCTCATTCCGAGAGATCAAGTCATCGAGCCACAAACCCTAGTTCTTGAAAGTTCTAGTTCTAGAGTAATTAGCTACATAGTAGTAGATTAGAAAGAGATCAAGTCTAAGAAGGCTTGGACTTCAGATTCATCCAAGAGTGTTCTATTGGTATATTTATATCTTTTGATATCTTATACTCAAGTTTGCTTATGATATTGTGCTTTATCTTTATTATATCATTGATTGCAATGTTTTATTGTTTACTTTAATATGTCTAGTCGAGTTAGTTATTTGTTATGGATTGCATACTTAGGATTGTATAGCCCTCATCTTGTAACGTGTAAGATAGGTGTTATAACTTATGCAAGCATGGTGTTAGATATGTTATATCTACAAATGCCGTCTATATCTTTGAGTCGCGTGGTAGATCTAGGGGTGACAACCCTATTGTGTCCCTCGTAATCCTCCCTTACGTATATAGTGAACGGTTGAATGTGGTTGCGTCGAAGGGAAAAATATTATTATTAGAACCTTCTTAGTTAATGTTCAATAAGTATGATATGAAGTAACTATGCTAACTATGATAGCTAGATGTTTGCACTAATTAGTTATAATTACCCATAATAAGTTTTCTTTATATTATTCCATGCTAGTTCTTAGACTAGAATACTAGTTGACTATCTTATCTTTTTATGATGCTTGATCGATGTACTTATCAATGTGATTATCATTATCATTATATATATCATTATATTTATCTTTATCTTATTTGTGACTTACCCCTCTTATTGAGTAGAAGCTTATTCATTATTGGTTCATTATTATTTCATAGTATAGAGGAGTTATCAATACTATGCATTTCAGTTATAACTAGACCTTCCCAATGGTACAATATAAATGACAATTTGGTAATACTCTAGGTAAAATGCTACAATTGGTATAATTATCTCTCCCACATTAACCTTTGTTATCCATTTATTTATTTCATATTTATATTATATTAGCCTAGTCTTAAAGAATAATGTTTATGCCATATATATATTTCTAGTTTCATAGCTAGGGATGACAACCTAATCTCACAACTAGAAGTATAGGTAATTGAATCATGACTAGTTTATCGGTGGCAAAGAAATTTTAATACCAACGCTGGGCGCTATTGCTATTTAGTGATTGCGCTAAGCGGTGTCAACAAATATTTTTGATGCCGTTGCGAAAGGTATAAAACTTAGGAAGTATTGATAACTCTATACTTATGAAATAAGTCCAAATGACCAATAAACTTCTACTCATAATAGGCTTGCCCTTGTTTTGTTTATTTTGTTTATCTTATACGGGGGTAATGTATGATAAGTGCTAATCTTCTAGAAAACTTTCTCAGTGATCTAGAAAAGCTAATCAAGAAACAGAGAGAAAAACTTCGAGAAAGACACAACCTGTTTGTTTCAGAAGACCAACACACCAACCAAGGAAGCTTAACATCAGATTTTGAAGCTATGGTTAACAAAAGTCTCTGTGAATTCTCTGCTCCAACAACCAACAACATCCATATTTGGACCAAAGTGAATGTGGGAGACAATGGATTCGAGCTCAAGCCTACACTCATTACTATGGTGCAAGCTAATCAATTTTGTGGAAAGGCTCATGAAGATGCAAGTGCACATTTACAACACTTTCTAGAAATGTGCGGCACCTTCACTATCAAGGGAGTAACTCGTGATGCTACTCTACTTCGCCTTTTTTTTTATTTTCATTGCTTGGAAAGGCTAAACAAAGGTTCTACGCTAATAAAGACAAACACACTACATGGGATCATTGTTCAACCAAATTCCTCAAGAAGTTCTTTCCTACGGGCAAGACCAATGCTTTTCGTGGGAAAATTTCAAGTTTTTAGCAACAACACGATGAGTCATTCCCGAGGCATGGGAACATTTTTAAGATTTAATTACGAGAATGCCCTCATCATGAGATGGAGGACTGGCTACTTATGCAGACCTTCTACCACGGGCTAAGTACTAGCACTCGTGAGACAATGGACGCTGCTGCTGGAGGAGCTTTTCTTGTCACTTACACTTCAAAATTCAACTTCACTTGTTGAGAGGATGACATCAAACCAAGCTAGAATGAAGAACGTCTCAACCAAAGAAGAGAGGAGGAGGTGTACATCAACTTAAGAAAGTGGACATGCTATCTAACAAGATGGACCAATTGATGAAGAAGATTGAAAATCAAGACAAGTGAGAAAAGAGAGGTCATGCATATCAATGATTCTCTTATGACTTACGAAAGAATGTGGAAGCTATAGACATTTAGGGAAGAATTGCCCAGAATTACAAGAGGATGTGAACTACCTCAATGCCAACAATAACAACAATGGATCGTCCTCAACAACCTCAAGGGATGGAATCAGCAATCAAGGTCAAATTACTCGGGTAATTACCAAGGCAACTTCTAAGGTAATAATTTCAATCAACCTCCTTTTGAGAGAATTACTTGCTAGTCGGTCTAGACTTATTGAGCAAATCAACAAGAAGGTAGCTTCTAATGATAAAACTTTGGACACCATTAATGCAAGAATGGATACCTTTGCCACTACTATTAAGAATCAGCATAGCTTTAATAAAATGTTAGAATCTCAATTAGCTTAGTTAGGCTGGCTGGCAAGCGTACCTCCACAAGAGAAAGGTAAAATACCGGGCCACCCGAAAAGAGTTAGAGTCCTACGCAAAATGTTAGTTTGGTATATTCAATGCAGGATTCTACTATAAAGAACTCACATCATATGGATAGAAAAATGATTCACTACTAGTGAAGAAAGGAGACCCAAGTAGACCGGTCATTCCTATCTAGATTGGATGGCACACCTTTGAAGTTGCACTTTGTGACTATGGATCAAGTATCAACATTATGCCAAAGGTAATTTATGAAAAGATCCATGGTAGTCCTTTATTATATTCAACCATATGTTTACAACTTGCAGATCAGTCACTCTGCTACCTGAAGGGTATCCTTGAAGACATTTGTGTACGAGTAGGAAACTCGTATGTACCAACAGACTTTGTAGTGATTGAGATAGGAGGAGATGAGAGGTCACCAATCATTTTGGGCCGACCATTCTTGAGCACAACTAAAGCTATCATTTATGCAATGCAAGTGAAGGTCTGCTTCACTATTAAAGGGAGAAGAGAAACCTTCGTCTTCAAGAACAAGACACTTGAATCTCCCATTCATCCTCAACATGCATATGGATTTGAACTTGATGTAGCAGTAAAGAAGAACAACAATAGAAGGAGAAGAAACAAGAAGCAGCCACAACAAGTGAACATGTTCAATGCAGTTTATTCAGAATGGGACTATACTGCTGTGTCACCATATCTGCCAAAGATGGAAGATCTAGGAAACCCAGAGATAGAATGCTCAATCAATCAAATAACCTTCAACAACACCATTTGTGATACTGGCTCAGGAGTAAACATAATGCCTAAGGTAATCTATGAATTTTTATATAGTAAACAACCTTTGCACCCAACATATACCCAGTTCAGACGACGGATCAGACCTATAGAATTCCAGAAGGAATAGCAAAAGATGTACCAGTTCATATTCAAGATTGTTGGCATTTCCGAGCGCAACCACCAATTAGGCGATAGCACTGGAAATGCCGGGTTGGTGTGTCATAGCAGCATCCCTAGGAATGGGCTAAAATACCATCCCTAGAAATGTCACTAAGACCACCGGCCAGTATTTTGCATCCCTACACCTAGGAGTGGAGTATGAATCCACTCCCAGCCATAGCGATAGGAGCACTGTACCGTCGTCCCACAGCGTCATTACTAGGATCGTGGATTCTAATAGCGACCCTGTTGGATGGCGGCTGATAGATCTTGGCCATAACAGGTATTATCCGCAAGCGCACGGATCTATCATTGCAACATTTCACCTGAAAGTATTATCAGGGTATCGTTATTTATATTTTTCCCAAAGGAAGGCTTGATATAAGAGTCTAGTGTGGAGTATGAATATGGAAACATACGTGCATAATGGACCACACTGATCATACAGGGGTAAACAGATAGTTTGTAGATAGTGGACACACACATAGAGCAGACCCCAATGATAAAAGAAAAAGAGACAAAGAATAAAAGAATATTTCTAAGTGGAGTAGATCATTTCTAGCATAGCCAATACAAATGAATATAGGTAGTGTCATATGAAGTACATGATTATAATCATGGTTAGGTCTAGGATAATAGGGAGATCCCCCCAACTGGTCAGCCAGCCATTGAGACATTTATGAACTCCTACACAACATACGAACGTGAGGGAATGCTAAGGACAGATAGGGCTGTCATCACCTATCGCTATCCCCTCATCCGTGGCATGCCATCATATCTGAAGGCTCCTAGGTATCCGGGCACCACGCCCGCATACAAGGAAACTACCCATGTCCCCAGGACTCTAACCCTACAGATTGACGAGCTAGAACATGGATAAACCCGAAGGAATGACAAACCATTATCCCACCTCTAATCATGTGAATCATATAAACAATGAAGAGCAAATATGAACATGTTATGATCATGACACACAAACTTTGGTCTAGTCTATATATCAAGATTATAACATGAACAAGACTATACTCTAATTCATATGCAAGGCTATAATAAGAGAATAAGGACTTGAATAAGGAAGAATTTTCCATAAGAATTTGTTACCAAGTTGCACTTCTTCCTAGGAGACAAGCCCTCCTTGTAGCTCTTCTACTCCAAGTCTATCAAGAACTAGCTAAAGAATGAGAGAGAAGGTAGAGAGTGAGGTGTGTAGCTCCAAGATGTGGTGTGTGTGAGTGAGGGAGAGAGAGCTACTACTTATAGGACGAGGAGAGGGGGCTAAGTGCAAGATTGCCACCAAACCGACTTCCTTTAGGCATCCACGTTCAGCGAACCGGGAACCAACCCAAATAACCGCCCTCCGGGTGGTTTAATGAACCGCCACGCCGAAGGTGGGTCGGGCCGGGCGGCAGGCTTGGCGCGCCCTCGCCGCCAGGCCTTCGGGCTGGGCCTAGCTCAGTGGGCCGGGCTTCGGCAGTGAGGCATGGCTGAGTTGAAAAGTTGTGTCACTTCGGTTTTTTGGTCCGGATATGCATCGTGTTTGGGCCTGTTTCCATTGGGATGATAATTGTGCTAAAATGCTTTTTCGAATGGCGCATTTTTTGGTGTTTTTCCACTTGTTTTTTTATAAATTCCTACAAACATAGAAATATCCAATACAAGTGGAACTAGGTCAATAGTAAATGTATATGAGTGTAAAAGTGCTTAGTTTACTCCCTTTTTGGTAGTAAGTTGACGGTATAAATGTGTCATTCATTACCGTCAACAAACTCCCCCAAGCTTACCCTTTGCTCGTCCCGAGCAAAAGCTAAAATATCTTGGTTGTTGATCGGGAGTTGCTTCTATGCCGATTACTTTTCACAAGTGCCATGCTTATAACAAAAATTTTCTTCTAAAAGTTTGAATAAAATGGCATTTTTATCCACCCTTTATTACATTTGATCGTTCTTGGGGGCTTTTGGCTATCTCCAAATCTTGGGTGGTTGCAAGATAGAATAGATCAACAGACATGCTTATCTTTCATTCTTTTGAATGACTATCAATTCAGAGGTTTTTGAAAATTTTGCAAAGAAATTAGTTCCTCAAATGATCACTCGATCGCTTAAATATGTAAGTGTTTGTTCCTCACCAAATGCTCGGTTTGCCTTTCTTTACTATCTTCTAAATAAGGCCTTTGTGGAGCTTTGGGTAGGTGAAAGAGGGCATACTTGCATCATGTCATGTTGCTTAGTAAAAAACCGAACCACATGGAGAGACTCGTCATAGGCTTAGATCAAGATGTGCAAGTGTGTGGAATATCTATGTATTTTTGTGTACTCCGGATGTCATGACTCTCTCTTTTATGGAAACAATGCTTTTGAAGAAAGTATGGGCTATCTTTTCTTTTCTTTTCTTCTTTTTTTTGGACGAGTATTAATTCTCGCCTTTTTATTTGAACTGGACACATGTCCATTTTTTTTAGCATAGCCCATACTTCTTCTTTGACATAAGAGATTTTTGGTGAGAGGTCATTATAAGAATGTGTGGAACATATATTTGGTGGATGAAAGGGTGCATATTGTGCGCAACTCTCAGTGTAAGAGTTGGCGATTTATTTCTGGGTGTACGTGAATCTTGATCATGGGCATATGAAAAGAATCTCAACATAGGTCACAACAATTTGACATAAGCTCACCATGAAAACAAGCAGCATATGACTAAGGTTTCATGAGTGTGTAAAGATATCATGTCATATGGCTTTGGTAGAAATTTCAAATCATTGAGGAACTTTTGTTTTTCATTTTGTAAACAAAACTCGGATATCGTCATTCTTAGAATGATGTCATAGCAAAGTCTATATCACTATATTATATCTTGCAACTACTTAGATCAAAGAAAGCTTATGCAACCCTCATGATTCAGGTTTTTTGAGGATGAGATAATCTTAGCCACTAAACTCAAATTTTTAGAGAAATTCAAGTTATAAACTAGGCACGTAGATGAAATATAAGACAGAGCAACTATTCATCATTTCAACAAGGGATCGACTAAATATTTTTATAGCACATATAGAAGTGAAATTTTTATTATTATTATTATTATTACTATTATTATTATTATTATTATTTATTTTTGATGCATGGTTACTAGAATTTAAACATGCTAAATAAATAAATAAAGATTATTTGAAATTAAATATGTAGATGCACTTACCCCTGGGGGGGTCTCTCCCAAGCTATCTCGGAGGCCCACGGGTTATTGTTGGCGGTCCTTAACGCACATTTATACCGCCAATATCTTTATGAAATAAGATAAAAATGATTACCAAACTCTAGAATAGGGCTTACAACTAATTAGTTCCATGAGTTTTGGTAGAATATATGTTTTGTAGGAGAAAAACCTGAAAATACACGTAAAGACGCTTTCCGTAAGACGCATTCAAGCAAAAACATACTCAAGGCCCAACCAAATGAGTCAAGCTGGACCAAAAGCAAAATCATGGCCTAAACCAGGGAAGCCCAAAGAGCACACTCACCAAAGTTGGGCTCGAACGAGCCAACCGTGGTCCGTCCTGACCCTCACTGAGCCCTTTCGGCCCTATCTTTGGTCGGTTGCCAGATACCGCCTCCCTCAGGTCGGTTTCGGGGTGTTTTCTAGATTCAATGAACCTAGAGGGTGGTATTGAGGTCGGTTTGCACCTTCCATGTGGGGAGGAACACTTTTACAAAGACCCCCCTCTTCTCACCTATAAAAAGGAGGCTCTCTCCCCTCATTCAACAACAACACTACAAGGAGAAGAGCACCACCATACAGTTGAGCAACATTCCAATGGGCTTAGGCCCTAGCTAGCTATAGAGTTGAGCAAAGGAGAGATGTGAGGGAGAGAGCCGGGAAGTGCCGTACTTGTCGGTGTCTCCCGAGCTTGTACCTCTACGGGCATCTACTTGGCGCCTTAGCGGGATCTTAGCTAAGTAAGTGTTAAATGGTTCATATAGTCTTTTCTGTCTATTGTTCATTAAGCTTTACACTGTTTAGTTGAGCTTTATCTTTACTTGTTTGCAAGTTTGTCATCCGTCCCCGTGGCGGATACTCTAGTAGAGGACTCCTGATGAAGACGGATGTTCCTGTATGACGCTAGAGTAGTAGTTGATAGCGTAGACATGGTGTCTAGGCTCTAGGCTACCTTTGTTTGCTGTTTAGCCTATGGTAGTGAGGTAGGCGACAGGTGGTGATAGCCCTGTTTGTCCCCCGTACTCCTCCACGTTTGGCTATAGAGTAGAGCTAGAGGCCGGCATCACCTGACAGACCAGGTGTGATTCGGTGCCCGAAGTGAGCAAGTAGAAGTAGAGTATCACTATCCTTAAGACATAATAGCTATAGGAATCCATCTCTACCCTTTCATCTCTACCCTTGTGTTGTCCTTGGACGATTTAGCTAGAAGAGAATACCTCCGTTCCCTGTGGAAATACGATACCCTAAATACTTTCGGGTGAAGGCTACAACGGTAATTCCGTGCGCTTTGCGACTATTCGCTTACGCTAAGAAATACCAATAGTTATTATTTACTTTTTATGTTAAAGTTTTTATTTTAAACTGATGTTGAAATTAAGGGAAAGATACATACCATTTTACCTTTGGTGGAGGTCTCACCTTTTTGAGTCCGTTGAGCAGGACTTTTCTCCTTGCGTGCTTGTAGACGGTGCATCCGATCCTGGAGAAGTAGATGGTTGCACCTGATTTGGCCTCCACACCATTTTAGGGGGCGTGTATGTGGATTTGAGATTTTGTTTTGGATTCCACTTTGTTTCTTTTGGTGTGGAGTTGTCTTTTGGGGCGGTTTCTATCTTTTGCCCTCTTTTATATATGGGAGCTTTGCTTTTCTTTTGCTCCTTTCTTTCTTTGCTTTTAGGAGCCGTCTTTTTCTTTTGCTCTGACTTTTTAGTTTGGTTGACTTCCTTGGGAATGTTGTTCGAATTTGGTGGCTGGATTTCTATCTCTTTAAAGCCTTGTAGTCTGTATTTTATATGGATCATTTTACACTCTTCTGTGACTCAGGGGCTGGAATTCAAACTTCTCTTCATTTCCATTGATATTGAAGCAGATTTCTCTAGCTCCAACATCAATTTGTGCCCCTACCTTGCTCAGGAAGGGTCATCCAAGGATAAGTGGTGTTTCCTTTGTTGTTTCCATGTCCAACACCACGAAGTCAATTGGGACAAAATATCCCCGGGTCTTGACAGGAATGTCCTCTGTGATCCCAACAGGGTATCATATTGAAGAATTGGCTAACTGGAGTGTCATTGTCATTGGTTCCAGGTGTGTGTACTTGAGTTTGTCAAAAACTGTCTTGGGCATCACGCTTACACTGGTGCCAAGATCACATAAGGCATGATCAAACTTTTGAGTCCCGATTGAGCATGTGATTGTGGGACATCCTAGATCCTTCTTTTTCTTGGGCAAGCGATTGAGTATGGATGATATCTTTGATGTATTTGGCGTAGGAAGGGACGTGGAGTACATCCAGTAGTGGGACGCTTATATAAACCTTCTATACCATCTCAACAAACTGGATGAATTGTTCATCCACTGCTTGCCTTCTTGTCTGTGTGGTGAAGGGTAAGTATGTTGTATCCGTATATTCTAGCTGCACCACTTCTGTTTCCAGTTCGTCTGATGTTTGAGGTGCTCCTCATTCTGGCTGTCGTCCTTCTTGTTTTCTTGCTGCATGGTTAGAGTTTGGTGGATCACGAGTGGACTTACCATTGTTGACATTTCTTAACGCAATCACTAAAGAATGGATTTAAGATCCAACCCCAGCAAAGGCGCCAGAAATGTTTTAATGGTATCTCTCGAATGTTAGCATGGAGGTGGAGTTAATCTCACTTCCATCAAAGGGTTAGACAAAGTTAATGGTTGTGTATCTCAGTATCATTATCAAGAGTGGAGTTAATCTCACTCAGGATATGCACCGAGGTATAACACACATTCTAGCATCACCTAATACTAGTTGTCATCCCAGCAGCAATGCTAAGAAAATATGTGTATGGTATTCTTGATATGCCACTTGAATCTTTGAAATAATATGAATATGATATCTACAAGCGCACAGATAGAAATACCATTGTAGTATTTCACCAGGAGTAAATCTAGGTATCGTTATTTATATTTTACCACAAGGAAGGGGTAGGCTTATGGGTAGATTGATTGAATTCACTTGCAGTATGGTAATGTAGAGTAAACCATATATAATCTAACTAATCTCAAACAGGGGATAAGTCACTTAATAAAGGTAATGATAAATGATATGATAAATGCCAAGTCAAAGATCATGGTGTGCCACTAGAATATGTCATAAAAGGTAATAATAGCATGGTATAGGGAAAATAGATGGAATATTCCTATGTTACTCCTAATTATATGTCAATGCATAGTAAGATTAGTGCAATACACCTAGTAATCATGGCAAGAGAGCAATATATCTACACATGATGAACATTACTAAGGAAGATCAAGAACAAAGCAAGCCTACTAGAGTAATTAAGCTCAACTTCCCCAACATTTGAGGAGTGGACTACGAGAGGATTCAATGGGAATGTCACACCCACGAGCTACCACATGACCTATAATGTAGGGTGCGGCAAGCAGTAAAAACGTTGTATAAACACCATGTTTACACATTGTCGACCACCCACAAAGTAATGTATCTAAGCGGGCACTATACGACTTCATGCTTGAATATAAAGGCAATCCAACTATACTAAGCATATAATCATAATAAACATTGAAGCATATAACTATGAATATAATCATTGAATAGATCAAAGTCATAACAAATGTAGCTAACACTTACAGATTAGATACAAGAGAGAAGCCATGAGAAGCTTTGCCTCCGCAACTTCTAGATAATCAGGAATTCAAGTCAAGCTTGCCTTCCTCTAGAGCTAGCCTAGATAGCTAATGCTCTAATTATGGTGGAACTCTAGGGCTTGGGATCTTGATGACTTGGTGACTTCATGATCAAATGAATTGGACTCACTTCGAATGAATTAGGGTTTCACCCAGGGGCCGGGGGTCTTGTTGTATAGCCCCGAAGGATGCACCGTGGCCCTCGGATCAAACCGACCTTGATCAATGGCTTAGATTGCTCCTCAATGGCGGTGGTGAACCGACATAAGAAGCTGGAGGCCGACAGGTGGGGCCCCTACTCGGCCGAGTAGGGGGTGCAACTCGACCGAGTTGGGTCTATGCCAGATGGGTCCTACCTCTCAGGGCTTGTCTTCTCCGTGTCTTCTAGAGTCTTCTTTCATAGGAGCCCAGTTGAATTACTTCACGGACAAGTCTTTACATCGTACCCTTTGCAAACTCTCGGTGTTTTCTGTTTAATCCCTAAAAATATATAATTCACCAAAACTCATGGAATTCAGTTAGTAAGGCCCCTATTCTAAGTTGATATTTATTTTATGCCCTTATTTCATGTTTAATTGATTATTAGTAATTTGCAATAATAAGTACCAATAAGCTCCCCCAAGCTTACCTTTTGCTAGTCCCTTAGCGAAAATTAATTTTATATTTTGTGTTGGATCGGGAGTTGCTACAACGCTTTCATGCCTCATAAGTACACATGCTTTCAAACAAAAATTTTCTCCTCCGAATCGAATAAACTTTTCCAACCTTCAACTCACCCATATTACCTTTAACCATGGAGCTTATAGCCTTTTCTTGCATCTTGGGCAATTGAAAGATAGATTAGTCTAGTCAAGCACTATGTCTCAAACTTTTCGATCAATTATCATTCTAGAGTTTTTACAAGTTTGTGAAATAAAAACTTCGAGTTCCTTTTGTATGACCCTCTCAAGTCTCTCATTTGTGGTATTTGTGGATCCTCGCTTAAGGCAATGATAATGTTATGCCTTCTCTCTTTCTCTCTAGTATGTGGTATTTTTGAAATAAGGCAAGAGGGACACTATGCCTTCTCTCTCTCACCCTATATCTAAGGCTTATATGTTGGGCTCATAGGTGGGAGAAAGCTAAATCATACTTACTAAGCATATATTGTAGGGTCGACTGATCAAGAGATGCATGTGGATGGTATATGTGATAGAATGAATATAGTGGTAGGTGTATGAGGAGGTGAAAGCTTAATTCTACTTTTGCATCTCTTGAGGAAACATATCTCTCTTTTTTGGACTTGGAAATATTTGGGAGAACCCTGGGTCAGTATACTTTTTCTTCTTCTTTTTTTTTTTTTTTTTTTTCATTGGAGGCGGGCATCTAACTACCCATTGTTTTTATAACGGGCACTTATCAATTTTTTAACTCTCCTTTTATTATTTATATTTTTTTCCATTCTTTTTTCTCTTTTTTTAAATACAACCCAAGCCTCTTTTTTGCAATAAACTTTTAGAGAGATAGAAACAAAAGCATTGGAGCTTTATGAGATGGTTGGCCGAGTGGATATGTGTAGGGAATATTTTTTTATTGCTCTTTCCCCGGGTAGGAGTAGAACAATTTTTCGGTGGTGCTATGATGGATATTTGGTGGATGCGTACTCCCGGGGTAGAAGTAGCATAGATGCGAGGTGGAGTAGAGTGGAGTGAGATGGAGTGTATGTGATCGGCAAAGCATGATAAGTTTCTAAGGGTCAACAGAGCTTGGCAATACTTAATGCAAAGTAAGCGACCTATATATGTATCAAAAGGTTTTCCCCGATCTAAGGAGCATGTATATATGGTCAGGGTATGAGTTTCAACACTCGTCTTTACAGAACTCATCATATTGCATTTTTAATTTTCAAAAGATAAATCTCTAGAACTCTAGTATCACTAGGAGTAAGATAAACAAAGACCTCGGACTTTCTTATATCATATCCGTCAATCACCTAGATTTAGAGCAAGCATTCGCGACCCACGTGTTTCAGTGTTGAGCAAATCTCAAGTCAAAGCATTTGCATCTAAAACTCGGAGAATTTAAGTTTGAAAACTAGGTACTTGAAAGGAATTACATTTACGGAGCAACTATTCATCATTTCCATGCATTTATATTTATTTTTGAGTTTATTTTAATTGAGCAAAAAGCAAACTGATGTATACTCTCTCTTGTTCATTATTCTCACACTCTAATAAAGACTCTTTAATATAAACTATATAGACTAGACTCTTTTTATTTGGTTTCTTTAGTTATGCATCTTTTTTATTTCTTATCAAGTAAAGTAATATTTATATAAGCTAATAATAACATACTAAAGAGATACTTATCGTGTGGTAATCGGGGTGCTCTCCCCAAGCTTGATTGGAGTTACGGGTTGTTGATGATGTGGAAGTTGAAGTAGGCAAAATGGCGATAAAGTTGTTCCGCCATATTTTCTTCCTTTGAATCCTCGCTGAACTCAAATAGACAACAAAGCTTGTGGAACTAGATAAGCGTTAATGGTTAGCCAATTTAGCTTTTAGTTACCTCGGATTATATTATTTTCTAAAGAGCAATTCAAAAAGAATAATATTTTTAGGTTTTCTTATGCAATTAATGATAGGATGAATTAAACTAGATGAATGCATCTTTATTTTATTTTTATGCCACCACAAAGTGAATATCTTCACATGGGGCCTCAAGTTTTTCTTAATGCAATGCATGCGTATTTTTATTTTCTTTTTCTAATGCGGATGTAAAAGCAAATACGCTATGCAATCTGAAGAAATAATTATGCAAGTTAAATAGGAATAACTACCGAAGTTACCTTTCAACGAGGGTTCAAATGATTTAGAGTCCTCCCGAACGGGACCTCCTATTCTCACCATTCCTCCTGTGGTACATCGGTTGTCACACACGGTGGCACCGATGATTCGATTGATGTCTCTTCCGTAGTGTCGGGTGATGTTTCTTTCTTTCTCCACGTTTGCTTAGCCGGGCGGGCTCTTCTCTGGTGGTTCGCTCTTCCACTCTCTCTTCCTCTTCCTTGATCTCTAGTTGTTTCTTCTTCAATTGGTGGCGTCGGGCCGAACTGTTCTTCTTTGGTCTGCTCATAATTATTATAACTATTAAAATAGCAACGCACCTTTTCGGTAGGGAATAAAAAGTGGATCTCTCTAGTTTAGAATTAACATTTTCCAAAATTTTATCATTATTCATAATCTTTTTGGTGAGATTTTTGTTGATTTTAGCTTGGCCTAAAACCAAATCTTTCAAAGAAGGTTGCTTCAATTGTAATGAGTTGTAGTTCGAATTACCTTGGAATGGTGGGCGAGATTGGTTATTCCAAACATTATTTTTACCTATTTGTTGGCGATACCCGTTGTTGATGTACGCGGCGTCCTCACGGGTCTCGAGGCAATCATTGCCCGAGTGGCCAAATTCTCCATAGATCTCACACGCCATGTGTGAGTCCATGGCATTGACGGTCGCCTCATAGCTTCTTTCTCGGACGCACGCTCGTCAAGTCTTTTGAGTAAGAAGTCCTTTTTTTCGGTAAGCATATCCGCCTCCTTTACGGGATGCATGCCTTTTTGTGTTTTCACTAGGGTTCTTTCTTCTCCCAGCTCTGATTTGTCACCATTTTATCGATTAAGGCCGTGGCCTCATCGATGGTGAGTGACAAGAATGCGCCACCAACAGCGGCGTCGAGGTGCCCCTTCGACATGGGTGTCAACACATTGTAGAAGTTCTGGAGCACTAGCCAATTTTCCATCCCGTGGTGAGGGCATGCTTGGATGTATTCTTGCAGCCTCTCCCACGCCTCTGGAATGGGTTCCATAGCGTTCTGCTGGAAATTGATGATTCTTCCACTCAGGGCATTGGTTTTGCCCATAGGGAAGAACTTAGCGAGGAATGTCGTGGAACATTTCATCCACGTGTCAACAACATCCTTGTCCTTGTAAAACCACTGCTTCGCCTTTCCCACAAGGGAGAAGGGAAACAAACGGAGCCTGATAGCATCGGGTGTGATGTCTTTGATGACGATTATGTTGCACAGTTCAAGGAAGTGTTGGAGATGAGCGTTGGCATCCTCGCTTGGTAGTCCACAGAATGGACTGGTCTGCACCATTGTGATCAGCCCAGTGCATAGTTCAAAGTTCCTGTCCCCAATATTGACCACGGGCCCAGTGGGCACGTTGGTAACAGCAGGGATGGAGAACTCACAGAGTGACTTCTGAGCCATGGCGTTGAGTACGGTTGGCGCATGGGCGACTGGTTCAACTGTCGGGAGACTGGCAGAAGAAGAGGTATGAGACCTGTTTTTCCTTAGGAGTACCTCTAGATCAGCAACGAAGTTCTCTGGCAGTTGGAAACCAGACATACACTATCCTATTTTCATCCACAACAGGAGAAAACATAAAAGATTAGCCTGCATGAGCAAGTGGCTACCATACATGCATGTTTCATACTCATATCCTACTAGGGTCTCTTATAACAAATGCCTTCCCCAAAGCAATGGCGCCAAAAATGCTTGTTGGCATTTCCGGCGCAAACCACCAATTAGGCAATAGCAATGGAAAAGCCGGGTTGGTGTGTCATAGCAACATCCCTAGGAATGGGCTAAAAAATACCATCCCTAGCAATGTCACTAAGACCACCGGCCAGATTCCGTATCCCTACACCTAGGAGTGGAGTATGAATCCACCTCCTAGCCATAGCGATAGGAGCACTGTACCATCGACCAGCAAAGATCATTACTAGGATTGTGGATCCTAATAGTGACCCCGTTAGACGGCGATCGATAGATCTTGGCCATAATGTATTATCAAGCAGCGCATGGATCTATCATTGTAGCATTTCACCCGAAAGTATTATCGGGTATCATTATTTATATCTTCCCAAAGGAAGGCATGATATAAGAGTCTAGTGTGGAGTATGAACATGGAAACATACATGCATAATGGACCACACCGATCATACAGGGGGTAAATGTGATAGTTTGTAGATAGTGGAGTAGAACATTTCTAATTGAGTAGATCATTTCTAGCATAGCCAATACAAATGAATATAGTTAGTGTCATATGAAGTACATGATTATAATCAAGGTTAGGTCTAGGATAACAGGGGAGATTCCCTCACCGTCATGCAAACCATTGAGACATTTACTAACTCCTACACAACATACCGAACATGGAGGAATGATAAGGATGGATGTGGTTGTCACCACCTGCCGTCATTCCCTCATCCGTGGCATGCCGTCATATCTGAAGGCTCCTAGGTATCCGGGCACCACGCCCACATACAAGAAAACTACCCATGTCCCCGGGACTCCAACCCTATGGATTGTCAAGCTAGAACATAGGCAAACCCGGAAGGAACGACAAACCGTTATCCCACCACTAATCTTGTTGGATAGTTCCGACCTATAACCCTGCCCTCTGAATATATAAGGCGGGCAGGGACCCCCTCTCAAGACATCTCATTATAGAGCAAGCAATAACAAACCTAAGCAGGACGTAGGTATTACGCCCTCATGGCGGCCGAACCTGGGTAAATCTCTATGTTCATCATCCTTCGTTTTGCTTAGACATCCCGCTAGTCGTCCCCACGCATTTACGCCGATCACAATCTACTAGCCCGGGTATACCCCTGCTAGGCTATCGACCATATCTCGTCGATAGCTGGCGCGCCAGGTAGGGGGTGTGCTCGAAGACTCCATGACTAGCAAGATGGTAATCTTCCCTGATTCCATGGTAGCCGACCCGGCGGCGCACGTCCAGTTCGGGACGATCATGTGGAACAACGGCGCCATCCTCGACGTCAACAACCATGAGTCGACGCAGATCCAACCTGCTCTGGCCAGCCCTTCATCAACAACGACGGTCCCGGTTTTAATCGCAGAGCCAGGCTCGTCGAGCTTTCCATTCAGAATCGTCAAGCCCATCACCCAGTACCAGTGTTGTTTCTGCCACGACATCGACGATCTTCTCACAGGCTTCAATCAGATCATGCTTGGTTTGGGTGAGTGCACGCCCCTGGTCAATTCAACTAGATCGCTTTTTGACCAACGGGGACAATGTCCACGATGACAACAACAATGATCCGCGATGACATCAAGCTCTGTTGGATCGGGTTAGAGGTCACCAACCCTCTGATCCTGATCTGGTCATCATTACGACTCCAGAGGGGCGCACCGTCCACCTCCAACCAGCTCTGACCACCGGTCCTCGAGCTACCGACCTCTGGGACTAGTTGGAGAATCGCCCCAGTCCCTCGACTTCATCGAGGCTCCCACCTTCAAAGGCGGCAAAGGGAGGCTGTGGGCAGACCCTAAGGTCTACATGGGCCCGACTCTCCCAATCGCGAAGGGGAGGAGGACACAAGCTTTTGAAGTAGGCGGCCGCACCGCCTCGTTGACTCAGGGCCGTGGCCAAGGTCGACTACATCATCAGAGGTCGAGATGCACCTTGGCCGGGACTCCCGCTGTTCACCCCTGGCTCGGAGCCTTGGGGACACAATTATGGCAGGAGGGTCCACGCTGTGAGTGAAGACCAACCAGCCGTCGATGGAGAAAACAGGCGAAGCGTCTGGGCGCGTGAGGCCGCGCAATGTGGATGCGTGCACGGCGTCATCACGAGGCAAAGAAGGCGGCCCAGAGCTCATTTAGCGACCACGCGAACGGCGGCGGCCGTACCCACCGAACACATGTCAATGCGGCTGCTTCGGAGTAGTGCACGGGCGTCTTTAGCGCAACCTCCTTGGCGAATTCCATAGGGTGGGCAATGTCCTAGTTTTTTCAATGCCGGAATAGAACACTGCTATGGCTATTGCCGCGATTCACCGACAGAACCCCAATCTAATGAGGCTAGGGCTTACGTTCTTGTAGCAAACGCCCTGCTTAGCCCGGCATCCAACTCGGTACCGGCAACTTCATCTCGCCTCTCCTCTCGGCAGCACTCGCGTAGAAGGCACCGGCTTGAAGCCACTGCGTCCTCACAACCCGTCATAGAGGGAGTAGGGAATAACCCTCCCGAGCAGCCCGCGCAGGTAACGACGGCGGCACGATCATCCGGCTGCACCGGCGGAAACATGGAAGGACAAGGCGCTGCGCAAGGAGGACATCGTCGAGGTGGTCGCGGTGGCCGGGCCGGTGGCGCTGGTGGGCAACCATCCATGCGTCCTAACCAAGAGGTCAACCAATGTCCCTCCGATCTCCGAATCAACCTCAACCAGCGTCGAGACGCTCGCAACCACATCACCGCTAGCCAAGCTGCTTGGGAGGAAGCAGAACTCAAGCGATGCGAGGAGTACAACTTGGCATATGGAAACCTGACTGGAACATTGACGACCACAAACATTAAGTCATACTCCCAGGAGCTCAGACACGTCTGTTGGCCGTTGAACTTCAAAGTCAATGCTCTTCAACACTATAGCAGTGATCAGGATCCTGCTGCCTGGATCATGCTATATGAGATCGCCATTAGAGCTATCGATGGTGGAGAAGATGTCATGGCAAACTACTTCCCGGTAGTTCTTGACCAGGATGCCAACCGCTGGCTCTTGGCACTACCTGAAGGTAGGCTCCACACATGGTCCGAGGTGAAGGACCTCTTCATCGGCACCTACAAGTCAACGTGCAAGCAATCGGAGACCAAGTACGATCTGGAACGCTTGCGGCACAGGAACGGCGAACCTCTCCATGAGTACATCTGACGCTTTTCTGAAGTTTGGCTCACCGTCCCTGACATCACCAATGAGGAAGTTATCAATGCCTTCACCAAGGGGTTCATCCACAACTGCAACCCCTCGGTAGAAGACTTATAGAAAAAGCTCCATCGGACAAACTTCGGTGACCCAATTGGTCGACATCGCCCGTAAGTTTGCGGGGCAATATGAGGCCGAATATACATTCAAGAAGGACTATGGCTACTCGGTGAGACGTGATGAATCCCCACGCCATGATCATTCCCCAACCGGGAGGAACGTCACCCCGATCGGCGGCGCGACGAGCGACACGACGACCACCGCCACAACGAATCCCGATACGAAGAACCGCCAGATGAGGGGCGTAGCGCTATCGTGGCGCCGGCCAGTGACCGCAATCACCGTGGGAGTGGTGTGAACAATGTCAAGTCCGCTAGGAGGAAAAGGAACCTCAACCGGGCGATCCGCTCAAAAAAGCTCCTAAAACGAAGACCCCCTGCACACCCAAATCAAGGCCACACCATGGTCCAAAGTAGGGGTTTTGACGCCTATTACGAAAAGTGAATGCAAGAAGCGAAGAACGAGGGAAGACGGCCGGGCCGACAAACCCAAATCCCCAACCATAAGTAGGAGGGCGATGGCGGGGGGCGTCGACCCAAAGCACAAGTTTCGCCATGAAGGCGGCACGGTACACATGATCATGGGTGGTCACTACGGTTGTGAAGTCGGGCGCGATCGCAAGGTTACTCAGTGGGCAATCCTCACCATGAGGGATTTCAGCGAGGGCATCACAGACCCGCTGTACCCCGAGCTCTCCGAGAGGTCTATCACCTTCGATCGTTCCAACCAGTGGTGTAACAACCCTTATCCGGGACATTTTCCACACATACTGGACCCAGTCATCAGGCGACTGCGCTTTGAGAGAGTGCTCATCAATGGTGGCAGCGCCCTCAACATGCTTTTCCGCAGCTCCATGAGGGCGTTGGGCATCAAGAAGTCCGATCTCAGGCCATACGAACACCTGTTCTGGGGTATCCTCCCGGGGAATCTTCTACCCCCCTCGGGCAGATTACCCTGGAGGTTCAGTTTGGCACTCCCGAGCATCATCGCATCCAGTACATGAGTTTTGTCATCGCAAACTTTGATACCTCGTACCACGCCATCATCGGGAGGCCAGGGTTGACCAAGCCGATGGCAATCCCGCACTACGTGTATCTGCTCCTCAAGATCCCCACGAAGAAGGGGGTCCTCTCCTGCGGGGCCAACGTCCACCTGGCTCATATCTACGAGAAGGAAGGCTATGACCTGGCAGAGTTCTCTCATCTCTCCATCCATCAAGAGGAGCTGATCAAGGAGGCGAAGAAGATGACTCCCTCTAACCTCAAGATCCCAGAGGAGGAGAGGAGCAAGAAGAGCACCAAGACGTCAGAAACAAAGGAAATCCAGCTGGTCGAGAGCAACCCCTCCAAGACCACAAGGATCGGTGCCAACCTTGACGACAAATAGGAAGGCACGCTCATCCAGTTCTTGAGGGATAACGTGAGTGTATTCGCATGGAAACCCGCAGACATGCCCGGAGTCCCCCGGAGCCGGATCGAGCACCTCCTCCACATGAAGAAGACGGCCAAGCTGTGCAAGCAGAAGTTGCGTTGGTTCTCCAAGGAGAAGACCGCCGTCATTAAGGCAGAGGTTACTAGATTGTTAGCCGCTGCCTTTATTAAAGAAGTGTATCATCTGGAGTGGCTAGCCAACCCGGTTCTTATAAAAAAGAAGAATAAAGAATGGCGGATGTGCGTTGATTATACCGATCTCAATAGGGCTTGCCCTAAAGACCCATTCGGTCTCCCACGCATCGACTAGGTTGTAGATTCAACTGCAGGCTACAAGCTCCTAAGCTTTACGGACTGCTACTCGGGCTACCATCAAATCGCCTTAGCAGTTGAGGATCAAGAGAAGACATCGTTCATCACGCCGTTCGGCGCCTACTGCTACAAGACCATGTCTTTTGGGCTCAGGAACGCCGGCACTATGTATCAGTGAGCTATCCAGGGCTGTCTCGGTGACCTCATCCCTGTCACAGCACAGGCCTACATTGATGACGTAGTGGTGAAGACACAGCAAGCTCACTCTCTGGTGGACGACCTGACGAGGGTTTTTGCTAAACTCAATGACTATCAGTGGAAGTTAAATCCGGGCAAGTGCATGTTCGGTGTAGCATTGAGCAATCTGCTCGGCAACATCATCAGTTGACATGGCATTGAACCCAACCCGGAGAAGATCCACGCCATCATGAGGATGAAGCCACCCAAAAACGTGAAGGACGTCCAGAAGCTGACAGGATGTATGGCAGTCCTGAGTCGTTTCATTGCAAGACTCGGTGAAAAGGGCCTGCCCTTCTTCAAACTCCTCAGGGCCGGTGAGGCTTTCTGATGGACCAACGAGGCTCAAGAAGCTTTCGACGGTTTTAAAAAGTTTCTTACTTCCCCTCCAGTCCTAGTGGCCCCGAGCGACGGTGAAGAGATGCTGCTCTTCATTGCCGTGACCAACCGGGTGGTGAGCACTGCTCTGGTGAAAGGTCCTAAATGGCTAGAGGGGGCGGGGTGAATAGCCTAATAAAATTTCTACAAAACGCTAGAGCAACTTGTTAGACAATAACAAAGCGATAATAGCGGTTGCACTAGTTTCTACTTGTCGGCAAGCCTCCTAATAACAATTCTAGTCAATTATGTCTCTATATCACTCAAAAAGCTATGTCTCTACTTCTCTACCTAGGTGATCAAGCTAGATTGTTCTAAACAAGTCTAAGTAGCTAAACAATCTAGACAAGTCTACACAAGCACAATATGTATATCAAAGTGAATGCAAGGTAGAAAGAAGGTTTTATACCAACGTGTCGAGGCAAGTCAACCAATCACCGTAGGATGAATATCAATATGATCAATGAAGCCAATCACCAAAGGATGACAAGAGACAAGTGGAGACACAATGATTTACCCCGAAGTTCACTTGAGCACCCTCAAGCTACGTCTCCGTTGTGCCGACCTTCTCACGTGTGGGGCAAGGTGGAACTCACTCCTAGCCAAGTGCCTTTAGGCTACTTGCACCCAAAGCAAATAAGAGGTACCCAAGACACGAGCAATGTATTACTTGCAATTTGTCGTCCCGACGAGCATGCACGGTCCTCTCACAAATCAACCGGAGGTGGCCAAGAACAATCTCCTTCTCTTGCCAACGCCACCAATCACCAAGCGGGCTAGGAGTGGTGCTCTCCAAGAGCAACAAGAAATCCACCGGCTCACAATGATCCCCAAGTGCCACTAGATGCAAAGATCAAAGCAAGGTGCACTTGAATCACCTCAACTCACTAGAATGATGCTCACAAGCAAAGGGAGTGAGGAGGAGGGAGTTTGCTCAGCTCTAGAGGTGTTAGGAATGATTTCAAATGACCAAGAGACCTCACATAGCCGGCCAAACTCATATATATAGCCCCCATCACGAAAAAGGAGCCGTTGGGAGGAAAAACATGTTTCTGCCCGCGACCGGACGCACCGACCGGACCCGCCGAAGGCCCCGGTCGAAGAGTCCGGTCGGACCTCCCAAGCCCAACGGCCCGGCTTGAACCCCTGAGCCGAGCTTCCGATTGGATGAGTCCGGTCGCGACCGAACCACCACGCCCGGCGTCCGCCGAGCCTCCTCGAATTTTGACCCGAAAAACATGCTCTCTGGAACCCGACCGAACCCGTCGACCGGACCGTCCGGTCGGACCTTCTTACCCCCTCGTCAAGCGTCCGTCGCGGGGTCCGCTCGGTGATTCAATGCGAAATGACATCGTTTCTCCGTCGCCTTTCGCCCCGACATGCTATCCAACAAGTATACCAACTTGAGCACAAGGACTAGCATGTTTCACCACCACGATGCATCGGCGCAATAGAAAATAGACGTTTCATTTTCTCAAAAGCGTCGAATCTCGCCTCAGAAGCTTCGGTGGGAGGGTGAGCGGTACCCAAACCCATCTCAACCCTGCAACCCATCACCGCCTTCGTAAATGTGCCAACACCACCACGTGTACATCATCATGTGCTCGTGTGTTAGCATTTTCACAATCAATTTCGAAGGTTGGGTTAGCTCTCTAGGTTAGAATGCATGCAAATGATTTTGAACCTAGAGGCACATGAGGACCGATATGTACAATAGTTTTCCCCTCTTTATAGTACGGCTTATCGATCCTAAATCACTCACACCCTCTATGGTGTCTTGAGTGCAAAATCAAAATGGCCCTATGGATATACCTTTGCCTTGAGCCCATTTTGATTCACGAACCACTCCAAGTTGCGACTTGATCATCATTTGGATCACCTCGACCCATCCACCATGACCATCATGCACCAACCTTGGCTTGACCAATCTCCAACTAAAACAAACACTTAGCATAGAGAGATTAGTCCTAGGATGTCACTAATTAGCCAAAACCAATCTAGAGATCTTCATCTGGTCATCAAGCGCAAAGAAGTAGGGCACGTGTACCCCGTCCAGAGGCTGATCTACTTCGTCAGTAAGGTCCTTAACGATTCCAAAATCCGATATCTTCATATTCAGAAGCTGTTGTACGGTATCCTCATAACCTCGCGTAAGTTACGACACTACTTCCGACACCCACCCCATCATGGTGGTCTCCGACTACCCGTTAGGGGATACCTTGTGCAACAAGGATGCCAATGGCCGCATCCGCAAATGGGCAATCGAGCTCACCTCTTCACTATCGAGTATAAGAGCGAATCGACCATCAAGTCACAGGTCCTCCTGCATTTTCTCTGTGAATAGACAGATCTAGAAACACCCCTTGAAGACACCCGCCTACGAAAGCACTTTGGACAATGTATTTTGACGGTTCTCTCGAACATCGATGGTCCTAGGGCGGGAGTTTATTTCATCTCGTTGTCGGGGACACGATTAAATATGTTCTCCGCTACACTTCCCGACCTCCAACAATCTTTGCCGAGTATGAGGCCGCCCTTCACGACCTTCGGATAGCCGTTCGCTTGGGGATCAAGCGCCTTAGGGTGTATGGCGACTCCATACCGTAGTCAAGGTGTCAATAAGGATTGGGACTACAAGAGCGAGAAGATGGATGCCTATGTGGCCGCGATCGAAAATTGGAAGGCAAATTTTACGGCCTCAGCTTCGAGCATGTGGTTCGACTATAACTAGGTCAGCCGATGAGCTCTCTAAACTAGGTTCTTCTCATGCCAAGGTGCGGCCGGCGCCCTTGTGGGAGGATCTGTTGCAGCCCTCTATCCTGGAAAAGGAAGACGGAGCACCAGGACCCACTGCTGACCAGATCATCGCCACACTCTCTGATTTAGGAGAAGAGGACTGGTGAGTCCCGATCATAAAATATTTGACCGAGGCTCTTGTACTCGAGGACGTAACAGAGCAAGAACAACTGATTTGTTGTAGCAAGAATTACATACTTGTCAACGGGTATCTCATGAGGAAAAACTCAGGTGATCGGGTTTTGCAAAAGTGTATCCCTCGGGCGAGGGTATCAAGCTCCTCGATGAGATCCACGCGTGGCACCTATGGTCACCACGCCAAGGTCACGAACCCCGGTCGGCAAGGCTTTTCGCGCGAGATTCTACCGGCCTTCCGCGGCTTGCCGACGCCGGAGCATTTGGTTCGTCACTCACCAACCGCCGCTTTGGCACTCACGAGCTCCGCACCATACCGGCTTCTTGGCCCTTTGCATGCTGGGGGACTGGACACCATCGGGACTTTCAAGGCCGCCTCGGGCGGTTTCAAGTGGGTTTTCGCCTTGATCGACAAATTTTCCAAATGGATAGAATATATGCCACCGGGTCGACGCCAATTCTTACAAAGCTGCCGAGATGCTCGATGGAATTATCCACCACTTTGGCCTACCAAACTCCATTATCATAGATCTGGGCAGCACCTTCAATGGGCACCCACTTTTGGGACTTTGTGATGAACGTAGCATCTCGGTGAAGTATGTTTCAAAGGCACACCCAAGAGCCAACGGGTAGGCTGAAAGGGCCAACAAAGATGATCCTCGATGCACTAAAGAAAAGGTTGTTCCCGGACTGCATGGCAAGTACCTAGGCGGATGGCTAAAAGAGCTACCCGTGAGTAGTTCCGGGGACTGTGCACCCAGCCTAGTCGCAACACGGTGTATCCCCATACTTCATGGTGTTTTTTGTTGGAAGCCGCTTCTCCCAAAGATGTGGCTTTCTCGAGCACCACGCGCCTAGCATTATGATGAGGAAGCCTCCAACGCTGCCCGAAGATGACGTTAATGCTCTCGAAGAACGGCGCCCCGCATCTTGCGCCAGAACAGCCAAATATCTTGAGGGTGTCCGTGGTACTACAATCGCAATGTGCGGATCGAAGCTTTCACGGTTGGCGATCTAGTTCTACGCCGCAAAACGTAAGAGCGTCCACAAGTTGGGGCCCAGAGGGAGGGTCCTTTCAAAGTCAAGGCGTGCACCTGACAAGGTTCCTACAGGCTCACCACAATGGACGACGTCGACATCCCTAACTCGTGGAACATTGAGTTGCTACGGCGTTTCTACCCATAATCCTCATAACTAGATATGTATTTTTCCAGTACATTTGTTTAAAGATTTCAATAAGAACATTTCGCAAAGTCTTGGCTAATTGCTTCTTGCCTAGCTTGCTTCATTTCAAGTTTTTTTCTTTGCGATCTATGCATTTCTTCGACAACAACATCACTGAACCCCCTAGAGCAGGCCTTGTCCCCGGCTGACCGTACAGATCCATGCATGAGGTTTCGTACCCTGCGTATCAGGCAGTCGGCAGGACCCCCCCCCCCCTTTGAGTTTGAATAGCCCAAGAGCTTGCCTGAGCATCGTGCCTCCTTGCCGTGGCTATAACAACACACTGGGGCTAGGTTGGCCATTCGTCAGACAGTGACATGAAAATAAAATGCGACTACGACCATGGCTTATAATCATGCAAGAGAAAACTTAAGGTGTTCATGCCGCCCACAGCCGGGCACGGCTTGGCAAACCAACCAAAGTTTCCTCACACATAAAAATGTTCATGCCTGGGGTGCATCATCACCCAGGACTTCTTCTTCTTCAATCACAGGAGCAGGGGGTTCATGTCTTCAGCTAGGAGTACTGCCGCCTCATCGCTAGTCTCGCGTAGCTCGTTGATGGCAGCCGGGAGCGTCCCATTAGTGTACCCATCGCGGACGTGCGTAGGGTCAACGCCGGGATAGTGAGAGCGCACCACGGTGAGTGTGTGCCGAGCGATGATGTGCAGCGCGCGGTGAATGAACTCCTCAAAGTTCTCCCGCACCACCGCACTCCGCTCGAGCACATTCTCCGGCCCCGTTGGTGGCGCCTCCGCTCCTCCAGCCCCTCCGACCGCAGCGCCGTGGACAACGTCAAGGATAGGTGCCACTCCCCACTCTATGAGGCCCAGCATCCGTCCTTGCCAGTGGGCGACGTCCGTCTCGGCATCCTGGAGTTGATTCCTCATCCCCGCCAAGCGAGCTGCACATGTGATTTACATTTTACTGTAGAAACTGTGTTGAGTTTCAATATGACACTTGAACAGGGGACTTACCGGCGCGATCAGCCTCCGTGTCCCGGAGCTCCGCCCTCAACCGGTCCATCTCCTTGTTGGCCAACTCAAGTTGCCGATGGAGCACATTCTGTCCAGCCTCGAGATCTAAAGGTATAACATACATTTATACATTTATGTGACTAACTTTTTGATTCATATTAACAGCATTGCGAAAAGAAACGCTTGAGGTTACCTGCGATCTGTTCGTTGGCAGTGCGGCGGGTCTCTTTCTCTTGCATGGCAAGCCGGGCGCGCTCCTCTTGTAGTTGTGCCCGCTCCACGGCCAGACCCTCCCGCTCGGCGACCAGAGCCGCTCGCTCCTGCTCGAGGGCTCACTCCCTAATCAGCCCCAGCTGCCGCCCTGGCGCGCTCAGCCAGTACGCGGTCCCGCTCGGCAGCTAGCGCCGCTCGCTCTTCCACGAGCTGGTCGCGTTCCCGAGCAAGGTCCACCTGGGGTTGGTTGGCTAGCGCCAGCACCTACCGGGACTCGGCCAGCTCCTCGCGCAGACGAGTCACCTCGGCGGCACGTAGATGCTATACACCAATGACGAATGAAAAAGAGCGAGGGGCAACAGAATCACGGCCCAGAGAACTCATGCACAAGCATACCTGGAGGCGCTCAGCGGACTCAGCTAGTCTACGGGCTAGCACCACTCCCTCATCCTCCTCCTCTAGATCGGCTTTCGGCTGGCCAAGCGGTCTGGCAGCATGCCTCGCCGGTGACTCCAACAGGCTCTCCCGATCCCACGCGTCGTCAGCCACCTACCGACCCGAGCCATCTCCAGCAACCTAGATGTTGTCCAGTGGGGACTCGGGCCACTGGGGCTCAGCGTCAGCGTGGGGGCCGCTTCAGCCATGAGGACATCGCCAGCGCTCTCTCCTTTTCTTGGCACCAGGGCCGTGTCGCTCGGCCTCGGTGGCAGGCTGCTCTGCCACTTGCGCTTGTGGTGCAGGTCTTGGCTGCTCCACAAGCTTGATGGGCGTCGACTCAGCCACCATGGAAAGACCACAAGTTTTCAACATGATGGCATACATGTAAAGATAGGCAGCAACAAAGTTTGACAATGCTAGTACTCCTCGTGTCAAGATCCACTTACATGCGGGAGAAGCGCATCCCACGAAGACGGCCACTGGACCGTCCACCGCCGCTTCCCCCGGCACTCGCACGTCTCCCGGATAACTCCTGTGCTGCCGCGGCTGTGCACGGCGTCAGTGGTCCAGTTGGCGTGCGGCCAGCATGGCGCTGCTCCGGCGATGTCCGTGGCTGCACACATACAAAGGAAGGTTACAAAACAAGGCATCATCATGATCTCACGTTAACAGACAGGGGACTTGGAGCTTGCCTGGCCGGTGGTGGTCTCTTCATCATCATCATCGTCGTCAAGCCTCAGTTGGCGACAACTGGTCCTTGTCACAGTCGGGGGCTCCTCAGGCCCCCTGGTGGTGGTGGTGGTGGTGATAGTCTTTTTCTTCTTCAAGCCCTCGGGCCCATGCAATGGGTCTTCGAGGGAATGCTTACCGCGCACCCGATCCTCGGCTGGGCGAACCGGGGCTCCATGGGGCGTGGCAGCAGTAGCTGCGCGAGACAGCAGCGCCTTCGCTGGCGCCAAGTCGAAGTATTGCCATCGGCTCATGCCATGGATCTGCATAGTAACTCCAAGCTAACGTACAAGTATGCACAAAACAGGCTACACGGTGGGAGAGTCTTTTCGTTCAACACTTACCGGGAGCGGCGGGTTGTCAGCGGCCGAAGGGTCCGGGCGGCCCTCCCATCGCGGGCGCAAATCCGCCAGCTAGAATATGGCCTCCACCGCTTCTACAGCTCGTGGTACGGCAGGAACCTCCTCGCTCCCCAGTCCCGTCATCCTCGCTAGTGTACTCAAAGCCGGGAGTGGTCCCTCCTCTTGCATGGCTAGAACCGCCGGTCAAGGAACACTTCGGCAATGTCGACGCCGTTGACATGAAGGCCCTGGATCATCTCCACCAGCTCCATCACCCATTCCATGTCCTCCGCCGGCGGGTCCTCGTTCCAGCTCAACAGACGCACGGGGATGTGGCTCGGGTCAGAGGGGATGAGCAGCTCCATCTGCTGCGCGGTAGAACCACCGACCGTACTAATCGACCGATGTTGGATAGCAAGTGGCACCGTTGAGAATTGGCTCGCTCGGCCGTCCCGGAGCTTCAGGTACACCCCGCCAGCGATGCGGGACGCACTCTCGTGACCCTTTATGCCGGAGGGAGAAGAAATACCTCCACAAGTTGAAGTTAGGGTTGATCCCAAAGAAGCACTCGTAGAGGCAGATAAAGATGGCGATGTCGAGGGATCGCGTGGCGGTGGGAGGTTGCGCAGAGGACGAGCCCCCAAGAGTTTGTAGTAGTAGCTGCACAAATGGATGCGCGCAGCCCAAACCCATGGGTAAAGTAGTCCTCAAAAACAACTACCTCGTGGGTGTGGGGTATGAGGTATGGATCCCCATCCGGCGCTTCTGCCACCCGGCTATGGCTTGTCCTAAAGACTGCAAGATCGACAAGGACCTAGATGGTGGCCTCTCGTCGACTTGGAGGGCACCCACTCCACGCCCATCTTGAGCGCGGACCTTCCTGAGCTAGGGGCTCGATGAGCTATGGTTGCCGCAACGCCGCTTTTCCTCCTCCTCCGCCGCTGCCCCGAGACTCTCCCCACGGCTGCGGCCATCCTGCGTGCCATGGATCTACGAATGGTGGCGGCACCATGAACAAAGTGCCAAGAGGATTCAATCGAGATTGACAAAAATTGACACCAAAACAACTTCATTTAGGGCACATTCAAGTCGCAAGACATAGATCTACAAGTCACTTACTCGAGCTTGAAGACAAGCGGCGCCGACGGCGAGATTCCCTGGCAGCGGCGGCGCTTAACCCTAACGGTGCGTGTGCAAAAAGGAGAGAGAAATGGGAGTCGACGCTAGCCAAGTGGGCGAGCGGAAGTGACAAAGCAAATACCGGTGGCCAAATATTTATAGCCTACACCGCACCCCTCGGCTTCGCATGGGGAAGCATGCGGGTTGTAGGCCCCGTGTCTCCCTAGTTTTTAGGGTTGAGTGCGCGTGGATAGCGCCGCCGCCCAAATTAATGCAGATTTCTCGAGGTGTGTGCGAGGGCGTCTGCGGTGCCCTTCCTGGCGCCACATGCCATCGTTTGTGGCAAGTTACTCCTATTAATTGACCAAGTACAACCATTCAGATTCGGGACACGTGTGAAGCGACAAATCTTGTCATCATCCGCATCCGTAGCATATCGTAACCCATCCCCGTATCTGCCCCCACAAATCTAGGGATTGTCCTTGGTTGCTCCTTTCTTAATAAAGCCGTGGACTGCCGGGGACTGTCGTCATCATTTTCATGGCTACGCACTACTAGCACGGATCGGTTCTCACAGCGTTGACCTCTTCGGTCGCCTGATTAGATGACTTCGGGACTATTTGTTATCCGCCCCTCGCCACACCATTTTTGGCGTGCTCGGGACTCGCTCTTTTCTAACCCTAGCAATACATGACTCTATCATCTACTTCTAGGATCGGGGACTAAGTAGGCACACTTCACCTGACGGAGAACTGCGCTCTGTTACACAAGTTGAAAGATTTCGAAAGTGTTATCACCAAAAGTGGGCACACTTCACCGTAAAGGAAAAGATTTTTTCTTTTCGAGCACCCGACATCCAGCAAGTGATTTCATCAAGACTAAACCGGTCGGGACCAAAGGGAAGCAATCAAGCAAGAATAGGAAAGCACAAGGGCTGGTCGGGCGCCCCCTGGCTGGTCGGGCGACACCTCCGTGGTCGGAGATCATCAAGACTTCATCACTAGCAAAAGACGAAGTGGCGTGCTCGGGACTAGCCGTGGGGATGAACCCCTATCCCCCTCACGGCCCGTCTTGGGCCGAGCCACCTGGCCAGCCCAGCCGCAAGACCGAGTCCGGTTCTCTCGGCTGTGGCCATCGCGAAGGTCACGGAGAAGGCGCGGACGCCAAGTTAGACATTACCTTATACGATCCTAGTCGATTCAATGTAAACTTTCCTATTGTAACCGATCGATAGATCTTGTTGGATAGATCCGACCTGTAACCCTGCCCCCCGAATATATAAGGCGGGCAGGGACCCCCTCTCAAGACATCTCATTATAGACCAAGCAATAACAAACCTAAGCAGACGTAGGTGTTACGCCCTCACGGCGGCTGAACCCCGGGTAAATCTCTCGTGTTCATCATCCTTCGTTTTGCTTAGACATCCCGCTAGTCGCCCCGCACACCTCTGCGCCGATCAAAATCTACTAGCCCGAGTATACCGCTAGGCTATCGACCATATCTTGTCGACAATGAGGGAGAGAGAGCTACTACTTATAGGATGAGGGGAGGGGCTAAGTGCAAGATTGCCACCAAACCAACCTCCTCCAGCGCCCACGCTCACTAAAACCAGAACCGACCCAAACAAGACCGCCCTCCGTGTGATTTAATGAACCGCCATGCCAAAGCTAGGCCGGGCCGGGCGCCAGCCCGCACGCCACGCCATCCGCGCTTAGGGTCTCGGGCTCGGCTAGGCCCGAAGCCGTAGGTGGGCCATGGCTGAGTTGAAAAGTTGTGTCACGCCGGTTTTGGTCTAGATATGCATCGTGTTTGGGCCTGCTTTCCATTGGGATGATAGTTGTGCTGAAATGCGCTTTCCCCGAATGGCTTTTTGGTGTTTTTCCACTTGTTTTGTTTATAAATTCCTACAAACATAGAAATCTCCAATACAAGTGGAACTAGGTCAATAGTAAATGTATATGAGTGTAAAAGTGCTTACTTGACTCCCTTTTTTGGTAGTAAGTTGACGGTATAAATGTGTCGCTCATGACCGTCAACAAAGATCACTTCATACCTAATGATTTCATAGTGTCGATACAAGAGACGATGATCTCAATGCACCCATAGTGCTAGGAAGACCATTCCCCGAACACCCACACGTGCCATCATCTACATCGAGTGGAGAAATTCACTTTTAAATTCCCATCCGATAAGGTACTTGTTACTTTAAGAATTATACTAATTATGAACTCGCCAAAGAAGTCGCAAGAATCGAAGAAGACACCAATCTCACCGTAAAGGATACACCCCGATGACAAAAAAGATTGGGCAAGCTACGAGACGTAAGTATTGAAGAATGAAGTAAAGGATGGTTGGGAAGACTACACAGTGAGAAGTTTCAAGATATGAAGACCATTGGAACGAGGATATAAATGAAGTGAAGAAAGATGAAGAAGTTAAGGAAGAGTTAACTCAAGCTTCGGCCCAACTCGTCAACCAGAAAGTATGGAAGAAGAAAGAGAGCTCACATCCGTAAGAAGATAGTACGTAACCAAAAACATCCTCACCTACAACATCATCTAAAGGAATACCCCTAGAACCATCAAGTACCACCATTTTTGCCATTTGATGAATCATGGGAGGAATGAAACGCTAAATGCCAAAAAGGTAAGTATTTATTGCATATTTACTTTATTGCATAAGTAATTTTCCTTTAGCATGTTTACCATATCACATATATCTACATTAGTAAAGAAAATAAATATGTTTCATGCATGGCATTAATTAAAAACTTGAAGCCCCATGAGGATAATTCTCTCGCATAACACCCTCGTGGATATTTGCCGTGGTGGCATAAAAAAGTAAGTTATATTCATTCATCATGCTTTTATATATATATATTATTGTTGCTTAGTTCCCTGCCGAACTAGAGAATTAATTGTTATTAAAGTAAAGAAATTAGACAACACAACTAGTGGAATGGATATACGCTTTGTGTTGTCTATTTCAGTTTCAACAGATTTAAGAGACATGACAAAAGGAGGCGTTCGACCACTTGACGAGCACTAACTCAACAAATATCATCATCAATGCTCCACCAAGGAAGGAAGGACTTGACTCACCTCCATTTGTCTACCTCATTTCAGAACCTATGGATATCACGTACCTACTACTTCAATCTAGCTTGGAGGAGAGCACCCCCAGCTTATCAAGATAAGTATTTCTTTACTATATCTTAATTATTATTGGCTTATATTATTGTTTGCTTAAATAGAAATAAAATGATGCATAATGGATTAAATTGAATAAAATTTTGTCTTAGCTATATATATAACAAGGTGTGATTAATAAATTTAGAATTAGAATAAATTTGCTTTGGAAATGATGAATAGTTTCTATGCCGTAATTCCTTTTAAGTGCCTAGTTTTTAAATTTAAATTCTCCCGAGTTTTGGATACAGCTTGTTTTGATCTAAACCTGAAACTTGTGGGTAGCATATACTTGATCTAAGTCTAGGTAATTGAGGGACATGATATGAGAAACTCGAAATGTTGTTTATCTTGTCCTTAGTGATACTATATTTCGAGATTTATCTTTTGAAAATTTAAAATTGTACATGATGGGCTCTTTGTTTGGCAAAGTGCTAAATTCCTACCAAAGCCATATATGATATTTAGATTAGAAAAACTTCCAATTACATACGTTGCTTGCTTTGAGTTGAGTTTAGTCAAGCTTTGTTGATACCTATGAGAGTTCACCATGAAAAATTGAGATTTATCCACACACCATCACATAGATACATAAGCAATCGCTCCTATATGAGGAATAGATGCAATATCATTCTTTTTCTATCTAGATCCACCTAAAATTGTTTTATTCCTACACTGGAATAAACAACCCAAATAACCTATAGGAAGCCCCCATTATTTACTCCAAAGTTCTTTTTATTATCTATCAAAAGTTTATCAAAGGAAGAAGTTTGGGCAAAATTGTTAAAAAAAAGAAGAGAGAGAAAAAAAGGACAAGTATCTGCTGTGGAAAACAATGGGTACTTAGATGTCCATCTCTAAAGGAAAAAAAGAAAGAAAAGAAAGTATACGTACCAAGTTCTCTCAAATTTGCCAAGTTTCAAGCGAGAGAGATTTATTCTTTGAAGGAGTAAAAGTAGAATTAGTTTTAGCCACTATATATATACACCTATCCACCATATTCCAAATACATGCATTTTTGTTTTGATTGGCTAAACTCTATGGATCCATTGTTTGTCTTTACGATATATGAATTGTAAGTATGCTATTTTTAAGAGTGCCACTCCTATGAGCTCCACATAAACCATATTTAGAGAGTGAATAAGTGAAAGAAAGAGAGAGAAGGCTTAATATACACTATTATTGCCTTAGTGAGGATCCATAAATTCTATGTATTGAGAGATTGAGAGTGCCAAACAATAAAAGCTCGAAGTTTTATTTTGAAAAAACTTAACAAAACTCCGCAATATTGGTTGATCAAGACTTGAGACATAGTGCTTGACTTGATTGTTCTGTCTTTCAATTACTCAAGACCCAAGTGAATGTTGAAAAGCCCCATGGTTAAAGGTAGTATGGGTGAGTTTGAAGTCGAATGATTACTATCTAATCCGGGTAGAATTTTTTGTTTAAAAGCATGTGTACTTTTTAGGCATGAAAGCATTGAAGCAACTCCCGATCCAAGTTTATTTTCATTAATTAGTTTTGCTAAGGGACTAGCAATAGGTAAGCTTGGGGGCTTGTTGATGGTGGATAGTGTCAACTTTTTAAGGATAAATAAACATAAGAAATGATTTAAAGAGAATAAGAACACTAGAGGATAGGGTTTATACTAACGATTTCCATGAGTTGTGTGAATTTTTTATCTCTCAGTAGGAATATATAGAAAATACCAAGGAATGGCTACATGCAAATCAATATTTTGAATCACGACGATTAGTATCGAAAAGAAGGATCTAGAAGACCCCGTAAGAAGCCACGCTTGAAAGTAGGGCCCACTGTATGGGGGCGCCCCCCCCGGTGTCGCCATGTGGCCATCTTCTAAAAGCTTCCTTCAACCGCCTTTGAGATTGCATCTCCACCATCCAATTAAGTCGGTTTTGATCCAACGGCCACGATTCATCCCTCAAGGCTATATAAGCAAGGGCGAAAGCACACCCCCTAAAACCCTAATTCAAGATCGATCATTATCTGAATTCCGCAGATCAAGTCATCCGAGCCACAAACCCTAGTTCTTCGTGAGTAGTTCTAGTTCTAGAATAATTAGCTACATAGTAGTAGATTAGAAGGAGATCAAGTCTAAGAAGGCTTGGACTTCGATTCTATCAAGAGTGTTTTATAGGTACATTAATATCTTTTAATATCTTATACTCAAGTTTGCTTATGACATTGTGCTTTATATTTATCATATTATTGATTGCAATGTTTATTGTTTACTTTAATATGCCTAGTAGGGTTAGTTATTTGCTATGGATTACATATTTAGGATTGTATAGCCCTCATCTTATAACGTGTAAGATAGGTGTTATAACTTATGTAAGCATGATGCTTAGATATGTTATATCCGTAAATGCCCTCTATATGCCGAGTCGCGTGGTAGATCGTGAGGGGTGATGACCCTATTGAGTCCCCTCGTAATCCTACCTCCGCATATAGTGAACGAGAACATGTGTTAAGTCGAAGGGGAAGATATTATTATTAGAACCTTCTTAGTTGATGTTCCATAAGTATGATATGAAGTAATGATGCTAACTATGATAGCTAGATGTTTGCACTAATTATAGTAAACCATAAATTGTAGTTATAATTACCCATAATAAGTTTTCCTTATATTATTCCATACTAGTTCTTAGACTAGAATACTTTGTTGACTATCTTATCATTATGATGCTTGATCGATGTACTTATCAATGTGATTATCATTATCGTTATATATATATCTTTATATTTATCTTTATCTTATTTGTGGCTTACCCTCAAGTATTGAGTAGAAGCTTATTCATTATTGGTTCATTATTATTTCATAGTATAGAGGAGTTATCAATACTATGTTTTTTAATTATAACTAGACCTTTCCAAAGGTAGAATATAAATGACAACCTGGTAATACTCTAGGAAAAACGCTACAATTGGTGTAATTATCTCCGTCCGCTTGTGTAACCTTTGTTATCTATTTATTTATTTGATATTTATATTATATCCGCCTAGTCTTAAAGAATAACGCTTATGTCATACATATATTTCTAGTTTCATAGTTAGGGATGACAATCCAATCTCACAACAAGAAGAATAGGTAATTGAATCATGACTAGTTTATCGCTGGCAAAGAAATTTTAATACCAACGCCGCTTTTGGCAATCGCTGCTATTTAGTGATTACGCTAAGCAAAGTCAACATTTAGCATACAATGGTCCAAATAGTTTTGCTAAATTTTTAATATAATTTCTAGCATAATTTACTATCCCTAAAAATTGTTGCAAGGTTTGTTTATCATTCATGACATCGAAAAATTACAAAATTTTCTTTTGCAATATGATCTTGCAAATGAATTTTTCCATCTCCTATTTGATGGCATAGGAAATTTATCTTTTCTTTTACATATTTCTATATTTCTCTAAGAAAGTATTAACCCATGTTGTTCTACTTTCTAAAAAATATTTCCAAAGGAGCTATATGCTCTTTGTAAGATTTTGAAAATATTAAAATATAATCAATATAAACTAATATGAATTCTTGATTTTCATTAAAAATATTTTACATTTTCCTTTGAAATAATACAGAGCATATTTTAATCCTAACGGCATTACTATCCATTCAAAATGAACTTGAGGACATGTGAAAGCAAAATCCACTCTATTGATTCTTCCGACATTTTTACTTGCCAAAACCTAGCTTTTAGATCAAATTTTGAGAAATATTTACAACTTGTATTCTATTTATCCATTCTTGCTTATTTGGGATATTATATCCATCATCTATAGTATTATCATTTAGTCTTTTGTAATTAATAACCATTCTTTATTTTTTTCTCTAGCTATTTCAAAGATGATTTCTAACTATAAATGCCGCCGATCTATGAGGACTTCGACTTTCTCTTATGGCTCATAGCTTTAGTAATTCTTCTATATGCATTTTAAATTCTTCTATGTCTTTAGGTGTTGCTTCTATAGGATTAGACTTAATTATGTAGTTCGATTTATTATGTTAATTTTGCATACTATACCATTTTTATCCCAATGCTTCATTGGTATTTCTCCAATTATTTGGATATCTTTCAATCTTTGTACTATTTTATCTATGTCTTTTTAGATTTTATGTCTCTATACCAATTTGGCACTAGTGATTGTAAACCAATGCATTCTATACTTGAATTTGTTATACAAAATTCCTCTATATTTTTGCCTAACTCTTCATCTTTATAATTGTCGATCCTTCAATTTCTAAATTAGAACTTATATTTTTTTCAGCACTTTGGTTATATATGGAATATTATCTTGATAAGGAAATCGAATGTAATTCCATGGTCATGTATGATTGTTGTTTGTACGAATATTGTAAAAAAACTTAGTCCTAAAACATATCAACATTTATCATAGATAAATCTCTTATTATAATTTTATCTATTATATACTTTGTATTATTTATTTGTATTTCAACATTGAAAGCTATTTGATTATGAGCTCTTTTTACTCCAGACATATTAGTTGTGTTGGGGGGTTAGTATATGTTTGTAACCCCTTTGTGTTTTGGGCCTAATTGTAAAGATTAGAGGTTCATTATGTAGAGTTTAGGTCCTCTGGTAAGCCTATAATGATACTTTTATAAATACTAATATTCTCTAAGGGTAATAAAGAGGATAGCCCTCCTACCTTCTCTGTAAAAGAGGAAGAGGGGGAAGAAGAGAGGGGGCTGAACGCTCTCAGTTCTGCTAGATCTCTATTCGGTCTGTGATGAGGACGTAATTTGGGTTCGGCTCCTCGTCACTTCGCTTCTGATTGTGTTGGCCGAAGTGGGTACGAAGGCTTCGGCCCACACCAACGCCCACCGTATCAGGCTCGACTTCTTCACGACCGAGGGAACCGGGCGAAATGGTGGCCGGCTCTACGAATCTAGCGTCGACCTCTTCGGGCGAACACCATTCCGCCGCATCCTTCGCGGCGTTCTGGCGAGTGCTTTTCGGCCTTCGGCGGCTACCACCGAAGGCGAGGTCCCTCGCATCGAAGGCTACTCGCGAAGAAGGAAGCCGAAGACCGCCGCTGTCCAAGCCTCAGTGTTTCGCATCCACGCGCCCCCGCTTGGGCATCCAATTCGCGCCAGCCCGAGCCGCAACCGAAGGTTGCCACCTAAGGCCACCACCGAAGGCGAGATCCCCTCGCATCGAAGGCTACTCGCGAAGAAGGAAGCCGAAGACCGCCTCTGTCCAAGCCTCAGTGTTTTGCATCCACGCGCCCACGCTTGGGCATCCAATTCGCGCCAGCCCGAGCCGCAACCGAAGGTTGCCACCGAAGGCGGATCCCCTCGCATCGAAGGCTACACACGAGGAAGAGAACCGAAGGTTGCCACCGCCCAGGCCTCCGCGTTTTCGCTCAAGCCCAAGCCAAATAAATCTTGCGGTCAGGAGACGCGAAGTGGAAGCAGCAATCCGCGTTGAAGCACGCGCGCTGGTTCGTCAGAAGTTTTCCCCTTTCTGTCATCTTCGGACGATTTTTCGTTCTTGCGATTTGACTGCAATTTGGAGCAAATTTTCTAGGGCAAATCGCTGCTAGCGCACATGTGAGTAAGGATAGGGTGATTCCCATAGCTAATCCCTCACTTGAGCGCCGCGGATTTGTGCCCTCCTGTTATTTTCTCGGGTTTTGGTTTTCTAAAATTCCCGAGGTGCTTCCAATCGATTTTGGTGTTTTCAGCTGGAGTAGTTTACCCCTGTTTCGCTCAAGTTAAGATTCCAAGGCTTGTTTCGATTTTTTTTTTTTTTTTTTTTTCTGGTAGCAAACTTCAGTTCATCTGGCCGGAAAAGCCAAGCTCGGTTCGACAGGCCAGTTTACCACATTAAGCCTGCTGCTCGCTGTGCTGTTCATGTTGATTGTCTGCTTGTGCTTATCTAGACAGGGCTATAACAGGCTGACCAATCTCATGGTGAGCTCGGTCAGGGGCATCCTTCTTGTGCTCCACAGTTCAACCGCATCCAGCAGATCCAGCACTGGTCATGAGGGGCATTTGGGCAGTGAGAAGAGCAGGCTGCAGGTAACAACACAAAAGACCGTGTGTCTGCTGGGTGATGCCCGGTTGCAGTGTCTGCATTTGCCAGAGAATGTTATGTTCATAGTTGAATTTCTTCTTATGCACAAATGCATCTCACATACTGCACTGTCTGGTGCTCGTGCCTTACTTCTTAGCAGATTACCTTTCTCACATACTGCATTTGATTGCTGCATTTGTACTGGATTACACATGGCATATTTAATTGATTTGTGCATTAGAAAAGAAACAGCGCCATGCTACTATCATAAGTGATTGGTGCATACTGCTATTGCCAGGTAAGTTTATACATAGTATGTAGTGTTGGATGCTTGAGACTCAAAAGTACATGGGAGTATCCATAAAATTATATACCTATCAGTAACTACTAACGTGCTAAGCTAATTGATTTTATTTCAGCAACAATCTTATAAAACATCTGTAAGGAAACAGCAGAAGAAAGAATATCGGTGTGGCTAAACGGTGTACTTAAGCCTTACCTTGGCATTCCTAAGTCTCCCGCTAAATTTGGGGGTAAGTTGTGGCTTTCAGTCACAGTTTGTTCAGATATGAGGCACCTGAATCTTGCCTCTGGCTAATTCATATGGAGACTGGTATCCGTAGTATCAGACAGAGTCAACTATAAATCCTCAGTATAATATAACACATGTCATATCAGGTGCGTTTCTGAATACTTTTCCACATTCACATAAGTTCTCGTAATACAAATCCGGAGGAGTTTCGTGACTAACCCACCCTGCCAAAGTGCTGCAGCGTAGGGCCTGGTTCAGAACAGATTTGCCCTTTCGTGCTTGGTTGTACTAACTCCTGCAGGACAGCGTCATCATGTGTTTACAAATTTCTAGTTCACAGTCTTTCATAAAAAACTCACACAGGTTAAACTTTGTGTCATCATGGTGCTAGAAATTGAGCTTTCCACTTGATAAGTGAAAAATAGTAAGCTGTCAGACTGCACTTTTCTTCTCCAATTCAGGTATTAGCCGGCTAACCTGAAGTTTCTTGCTTAGCGCGGTTGTTTGGCGCTGAAGCTTGTAAGCTGTTGTTGTGCCAGACCTTCATATATTAATCTGGAAGCTCAACTTGTTTTCCTCGTTATCTGCAAAACTTGTTTCTGTCTTCAGACTGTCAATAGTAGATAAGACATCTTCAGAGTAAGTGCACTTTGTAACTTTTCAAATTGGTCACAAGTTCCTTTCAAGACATATTAGTTAATCATTTAAATAGCCTTGGCACGCTTTCTTTTCGATTAGCAACAAGCTGTCTCTTTCCTTTTTAGTTTAGGAGCTATTTTTCTTTATGTTAACCGCAGTGTCTATTTTTGTCAAAGCAAAGCTTCTCTGCACCCTTTCGGTTTGTCAGGTCTGAACCTGCAAATTTGCTCCCTGCAATAGTATCTGTCCAAGAAATAGACTTATATACTAGCACTTTCTGTACCTATAAAAAAAAATTCTAATACTCCAAAATTTCTGTCTCTAATGGGGAATTATATGAGCATAAGTAAGGACTTTCTGATCTCAATGTTTTAGACTTTACGGCCATGACATACTCTTTATATAAAATGCTAGCATTTCTAGAATTCTTGATAAGTGACCTTTTCGTCCAAGCACAAAGCGAGGGTCATAACATGGACTTTAATTCCTACCCTTCAGTTTGCGTCACTAACAATTTATTATCCCGCAGTTTCCCTTGCCCTGTGTTGCCTTTACATATATAACGTCGATGCACATGTCTCTCGTTTTGCATATATAACAGACATGCATCTGAATGACCAGTGGAGTATTCACGCGTAGCAGTGACGGGTAGCAAGGGAGTCCCAGTTCATGATGAAACAAGGGCATCCATCCATGCTGTATTCGGTGGCAATTTAATGTGCATTTGCGCAGGGACGGCGAAAAGTCTTCCGATTGGTGCCCTCAAGCTTGATTCCTGAGAAGCTTAAGTCCATTAAGAGGCTTGCAAAGAGAATTTCGTATTATCTGCTCTTACCTAAAAAGGCAAGAAATTGTATTCGGAGGACAGGTCACAATCACGAGGATCCTCGCAGGCATCCAGAATCGAAATTAGACGTTCGTCTCTCTGCATCTTTATCAGAAGAGGCAAGCAAGCTGCATATATTCGGCATTCTCCCCTTCAAAGAAGAGGCAAACAAGCTGCATATATTCGGCATTCTCCGCTTCAAAAGAAGTATACAAAGCAATCGCAGTATTGATCAACTTACAGAATCATAAGCAAGCACTAAGCTACTTTTACGCGAACATAAATGGCGAAACCTTCGCCTCAGTAACTAATTGAGAGGGAATTGAAATATGGAATTCATGATTATGAACTTGGTGCCACATCCATTCGCACCCTGCCACATGAATATTAGTGTCGACATCAAGAAATTTTTTGTGCCATGGAAACGTTCCTATTCGCACCTTATCTCTGTTGAGTCTTACAAAGTATTTATTTATTATTTGTATCAGTTCGCTGGTTTCTTTTTATAAATGATTTCATCGTGTGCATGAATAAAAAGCCTAAGGGCTTAAGACTTAACCAATTCACGAAAATGGGGGCGAAGCAAAATAAAAGTCTAAAGGCTTAAGACTTCGACCCAAAGAAGGGCGATGCAAATGAAAGCCTAAAGGCATAAGACTTCGACCACCCGAAAATGGAGGCGAAGCAATCGAAAGCCTAAGGGCTTATAACTTCGATCCTCCAAAAAGGTGAGGGCAAAGCTAAAAGGAAAAGCCAAAAGGCACAAGACTTCAACCACCCGAAAATGGGGGCGAAGCAAACGAAAGCATAAGAGCTTATGACTTCGATCCTCCAAAAAGCCGAGGACGGAGCTAAAAAGAAAAAAGCCAAAAGACATAAGACTTGATTCAACGAAAATGGGGCAAAGCAAACGAAAGCCAAAGGGATTAAGACTTCAACCCTCGAACATGCGAAAGGGCGAAAGCAAACAATGGCCCAAATCAAAGCGTTTAAAGTAGTTATGACTCATCCGGGTTTGAGTAGAGAACCCAAATCCCTTTCGAAAAACAGCTACGTGTCGAGCTCGCAGACTTTGCTCCTTCACTAATTACAAGCAACGTATATGTACATGAATATTCCTTCATTTCCCAACATGTTGTGCACTCACGCAGTGCAATCGAAAACAAGGAGCAACTAAGTCGCACCTTGGGTATTCGAACGCTAAGGTAGCAGCGGGCAAAAGTTTGCGTAAAAAAACGGCAAAACACCATATAGTGCCGAACGAATAGAGTGAAATTATCAAACTCACGAAATGTAAAATTAAATAAGGCTCAAGGTGAAGATGCCTATAAAAACACGCGAAGAACGCAATAAACGCAAACACTCATCCAAAGAACTTGTTTGGCGGGACCCGTCATCGGTTGTTGAACCCCAAGATAACAATCGAATGTAGCCAAGATGAAGCGGCGAATATCGTGGGTGCGGCGAGGTCGGACGCCATCTTGGCCGGACAAGGGGATGGCATACTCGAAGACGATGAACAAGAAGGTGACGACGAAGAAGAATTCAAGGACGGTTTAGTCGATCGGGCCAGTTGCTTAAGCAACTAAACAATCGCCAAGTCGAATTGCAAAACCTCGAGCTTAGAGAGATGCCCCTGCGCCATACGCCTTGGTCAGCTTGACATTTCGCAAGATAATCTTTTCTTCCTCTTGCGCCTACGATGAAAGGATTTGTGATGAGTTAAACCAATAGGGTCTCTCCCGGGGCGTGATCGTATGATGATATCTTTGTGTCCGCGAAGATATCTTCGCACCTCGAGAGTGTCTTCGCTCCTAGCAACACATTCTCGAGTACGGCGCTACCGCTGAAGATATCCACGCCCCTAAGTGAGCCCCCGCGCCCGTGTGACAAGCGTTTGAAAGTCCTCTTGTCGAACACCACGACGATATCTTTTGTGCATGAGAAGGTATCTTCGCTTTAGTGTGCCTTGCACCCCGTGTCGTAATCGAGAGTATAAGGGGTTAGCCTTATTTGGCATTCCCCAACACTAATGACACTTCCACTTAACCCAACCTTGTGCCGCATCTTTTGTGCTTTAAGAAACAAAAGCCGAAGGATCACAAGAACAGGCAGGGGGGGGCCACCTTTCAGGTTGACGAAGGATCAAGTTACGGGGAGTTGGCACCAAAATTACATGAATGCGCCGAGGGGCTCGTTTTAAGCCTATATTCGCCCCTCGCCTCAAAAAGTTTGGGGGAGTTGGTGCGAAATGACATGAATGCGCCGAGGGGCTCGTTTTCTCATCTTCACCTATATTATCGCCACTCGCCTCAAAAAGTTTGGGGGAGTTGGTGCCGAAATGACATGAATGCTTGAGGGGCTCGTTTTCGCTCGTTTTTCACCTATATTCGCCTCGCCTCAAAAAGTTTGGGGAGTTGGCGCCCGAAATTATATGAATGCGCCGAGGGGCTCGCTTTTTGGCTTATTTTCGCCTATATTCGCCCATCGCCTCAGAAGTTTGGGGGAGTTGGCACCGAAATAACATGAATGCGCCGAGGGGCTTGTTTTTGCCTATATTCCTCCCTCATCTCTAGAGTTTGGGGAGTTGGCGCCAAAATAACATTAATGCTCGCCTATATTCGCCCATCGCCGTAAGTTTGGGGAGTTGGCACCGAAATAACATGAATGCTTGAGGGGCTTGTTTTTGCCTATATTCCTCCCTCATCTCTAGAGTTTGGGGGAGTTGGCGCAAAATAACATTAATGCGCCAAGGGGATCATGAATGCTTGGCCGGGGCTTGCCCCTCACGCCCACAAAATCGAAGGTAGCCTACGCAAGAACAACATCGCCGAAATAATAAAAATGTGCCGAGGAGCTCGTTATATTCGCTCCTCGCCTCGGTTAACTCGTTTTCACCAGTATTCACCCTCACCTCAAAAGTTTGGAGTTAGCGCCGAAATAACACAAATGTGCCGAGGGTGTCTTCCGCCATACAAAGATTTCAAGATATCTCTTCGCCGAAGCATGCATCGGCTTGAACCATACCGCCCCAAGAAGGAAAAACGAGCAACCATTCCTTCGCCACGCAAATATACTTTCACTCCCCGCCAAGGAGCTTTCACAAGCATGAAGGTATCCGGCTGCGCTTCACCGACACTTGTTAAAAAATGCGCTAACGCCAAAAATATGCGAGATAAGAATATTAACAACAACAATGAGTAATATAAAGCATCATTAAAATGGACTTTGAAGCCGAAAGAGTTCGACCGATCCTTTAGGAAGAGGTCTCTAACGCTGCCTCCAAAACTTTCGCTAATGTTTCGCAAGAAAAAGGCATACTCGGCATCTTTGACTTCTTCGTCGACGCCTCTAAAAGAATATCACAAACGCCGCCAAAGCGAAGTTGGCGCGATGCGTATTGAGCAAACAATCCGCTGATGGTAGGAACTTCGCCGACGCCCGGAGGAAAAGCGATGAAGGCACAACGTAATCCTCTATGAGCATTTTGACAAAGACCAACCGCTACACATGCCTCAAATTAAGCTACGAGAAGCAAGCCGCCAAGGATGACCGGGAGGCGTGGAGTAGAAGGACCCCTCGAAGACTAGTCAAAACAAGCCAAGGCTACCGAAAAGACGGTGTCCCCGGGTTATCCACGTGAAGACAAAAAAGAAGGGTGTACTTGGGAAGCCGAAGTTGCAATTAGGACCGTCTAACATTGTATTTAGCTATTGAATTTTGTGCCTCCTCTCAAAATCAAATAGCTAAGGGGCTACCGTTGGGGGGATAGTATATGTTTGTAACCCTCCCTTTGTGTTTTGGGCCTAATTGTAAAAGATTAGAGGTTCATTATGTAGAGTTTAGGCCCTCCGGTAAGCCCACAATGACACTTTTGTAAATACTAATATTCTCTAAAGGCAATAAAGAGGATGCCCCTCCCACCTTCCCTATAAAAAAGGGAAGAGGGGGAAGGAGAGAGGGGGTTGAACGCTCTCGCCCGCCGACCGACGTAATTTGGGTTCGCTCCTCATCACTTCGCTTCTCATTGTGTTGGCCGAAGGGGCAATGCGAAGGCTTTTGGCCCACACCAACAAGTTGATATTTACGCTTCATCTTCGCCTATTGTATGAACTATTTCGGGCATCTTGCAAAATATCATGTATAATATTCTTTGTGCAACCGGTGTCTACCAATGCTAGTATTTTATAAGTTATGGTAGGGGTTAAGTTTAATTTTATATGTATTCTTATTCCTACAATTTCTTTAAATGGTAACTTAACTATATATTTGCTTTGACGTAGTTTATTATAGCTTCTTTTAATTATATAGCTTTATCATTTTTTCTATTTGCCACTTGTTTGATCTTTTAACTTTCAAGATACCAATAACATTTTCTTCAAATCTTACTTATTTCATTGAGTTTTATCTTAGTTCTTAGCTCTTCTAATTCTTCTTCTAAATTATTTATTCTATTTTTAAATTTCTAACTCGCTTGCTAATAATCTATCTTCTAGTTCTATTTCTACCTCTTATCTCCATTGCTTGGTCATTTATTTTTAAGCATAAAATACATGCTTGCTTTAAGCATTTGTTGCATGTAGATCTATTTTCTTGGCTAGGGTAAAATATATAGAAAGTACACTTTATATTATAGTCACATCTTCCTTTTACCTAATCATGCTCATCAACTTTCTTGGTCCATTAATTCAATTTTTCCTTCTATTGAACTATCAATATTATTAGATATTATATCTAATCATTCCATAGCATTATCTAGATTGCATAATTCTTCATCACCTAAGGAGTCTATAAAAATCTTTGTAACTTTGAGCATTATTTTCTTCTTCTTCTTCATAACTTTCTAAAAGTTATTGACTACTTTTCATCTCGCTCTTCTTCATCTTTGGAATATTCAATATCATTCTGTTTTCGTTGCAACATCTTGACTTTATAATTCTCTTTTGTTTTTCTTATTCAAATTTTAACTTCTTGTTTCTTTTATTACAACAGTATTTTAGAATATTTATTTTCTAGTTCTTTTTTCTCCTCAATTTTATTAAGACTATATATTTTTCGCCTAACAAAGATTTCTTTTTCTCTTATAGCATTCCACTCACATGTCATAGATGTAAAATATTCATCGAAGTTTTTCTTAACTTTTGTTCATAGTATTAAATCCGCTATCTAAATTTTTCATTATGTGTAAAGTATTTGGACGTAAACTATGATTGACCAAATTTTAACCCTCACTAAATTTTATTAATCCCTTAAAATCCAAATTTTATTAACAAGCCTCCGATACCACTATATATAAATTCGCTATATATTTTTGAAGCACACGAGAAAAAAAAATTGATTTGAAAAAATAAATTTTAAAATTCATGAGTTACTATTCATAGCACTATTTAAATTCAAATGTCACTATTCAAATTAGTGGGTACTATTTAAATTCAGAATTTAAACAAGACAAGAGCACTTCACCCGAAAGTGGCTAAGGCACTTCAAATTCTTTACTATGCTTGCTACTATTCGAGCAATGTGTATGGATGGTGGATGCGATGCAGAGTGATTATTCTAAACTTAATTTGTATATATAAGTGCGGCGTGAATATTTCTTGACTATTCAAATTACTATACAAGGCACTTTATAAATATTATGTATGGGTGGTGAATGCACTAATGCGTGAGTGCGTGAATATTATGCGGTCGCCGTATTATGAGTATGCGTGTAAATAACTCGACGAGATCTTTTGTAGGTCGGGCGAGACTAAACTTTCAAACGGACGCGTGCGACTTATGCTTGTGTCGGTCCTACTCGGTACTCACCGTATGTATCACTAACTCCACTACACCACAACACCACAATTACGGATGGTCCGGACGGCCGAAAGCCACATATAGCGTCGGGCGGTCTAACCCTAAGAACATATAGCGTCGGACTTCACCGACGTCAGAAAGTCCCGACGCTAAAAATCTTTAGCGTTAGACCGGGCTTATAGCGTCGGATGGTCCGATGTCCTCAATTCTTTAGCGTCAAATAGCATGCCAAAGACTATATAGCGTCCGGATAGCATGCCGATTACTATATAGCGTCCAGATAGCATGACATTGTAAGTGCTTTTAGCGTCGATGGTTCAATGGATCATTTGAATGCATTTAAAAAAATAAAAAAAGCCATTTGGTTGCAATTTAATACAAAAGTAACATCATTGTGCACATTTCTCATACAAATAGATTCATTCATGAAGTCCAAACACTCACAGAGACGTATATATAAGATCAACCATTAAAAACACTAGTGGTAGTTCAAAAACTATGGCTGCGATTGCGTGAGTTCAAGCTCTTTGTACTCATCAGTAGTTTGTAGTTTAAAAATCGCAGCCGATTAACTGCCGCGACCCAAGTCGTCCTACATGATGAGTTTGCTATCCTCCGAACCGCAATTCTCATCTATCGGCAACATGAGTCAAAATGGCAATCTTACCAAAACCCGAAAGTACAGACGGGTTTTACCCGATAAAGATGCGGTGTGGAATGATTTTTCTACCCGCTGGTGCGTTATTGGAAGAAATCTTCTACCCATCGGTATCAGGCATGCAGTGCGTGTGTATGCTACCCATACCCGCCTCTACCCGGGGTAATAAATACCCGCATATATCACTAACAATCCTAATAAATTTAGCCCATATAACACTAGAATTTGAGCCAATTCAACTAAAGTCTACATATACAACACTAGTATTGTTGCTAATTGATGTTAGATTTGCTTTTGTGCACATATATTGACCTAATATTTATTAAATATTTGAATTTATAAAGCATTTCATATGTCATACTCGGGTTGTTCGGCGGTACGCAAGTTACCCATCGGGTAGAATTTACCCGCGCGTACGGGTATGGAATGATTTTCCTACCCGCATGCGGATACGAGGTAACCCGACGGGTAAGATTTACTCCTAACGGGTGCGGTACGGGTGGGCACTACGGTCGGGTATTTACCCGCCCATCTTGAAACATGAGTGCACCTGGGAACAAAGAACAATCAAGAATAGTCAAGCTAGAGCCTAAAAGTGTTAGTACTGAAGAGAACAAGCCAAGCATGTTGACAGCACCAAGTATTAGATGTAAAATTATGGCATAGGTCAAAAATCAATCCATGGAATATACATATCCAGTGAAATCTATAAAAATAAATAGATTGAACTAAGGGAACTGATTGCATAATTAGTAACAGTCATGATTTTGTTTGAGACTAACTCCCACATTTTTCCTAGTAGAAAACGTTGCTGCATGCTGCATTTGCTTACCTTCGGACATATCACCTGCTTCTTAAGCTTTTCATTTGCCCTCACACCATGCTTGTACTTCTACTGCTTTTTCTCCTGACAAACAAATTGACAAGTTTCCATTAGTGCATCCAAAATGGGCATCTGCATCTACCAATTAAGCCCAAGGAAAATACCTACAAGTAGTTTTGGGGGACATATGGAAAACAGAAACTGGGTACTGCAAAATAAAAATGGCAGTTAGTTTCACATGTATATCTTGCTTTGGAAAACCAACCATTTCTTGAAAAATGGACCTGCAGCAAGGAAAAATTGACAATCTAATGATAAATTGACATCTACTTACAATGCACTGACACTAGAATATGGGTTGAATGTACCATTATTGATGGTCATAAACGAAGCAAAGAAAGAACTATTTAATTTTTCATGTTGTTGTTGTCACTATGAATCTATGGTTTTCTTAGGAATCTCTAAACTGCTAGCACCTTCTGCACAAAAGGATTTTTCACTGCTGCACAGATCTGAGCTCAACCAGGAATCTCTAAAAATCCGTTTGCTGCCAGGATACAGTTGCAGAAGACTTTTGCCTAACTCATTTGCAGTGCTTGAGAATTAATAAATTCATCGTACAGGGTTGTAACATATCCATATAATACATGCAGCATATCCATATAATACATGCAGAATTTCTATATGTACTGTTACACATTATACATACCTATTCGAACAGCAGCAGAGCCTCTCATGATTTTTATCTTCTGACAGATAGAGGTAAAATAACTGCAAAGGACCAAATCGAAGAAGTTGGGCATTGCCACTTGATATCAAATCGAAGAAGTTAAAGAGAGGCATAGACACTTGACATCAGTCCATCATTATTGAAAGGGCCTCTTAAATAATTCTGAATCTCATCAGAGTGGAAGAACAAAGAATTTTCTCTTTTAGCATTATTTTCCAAGTTGTTGTTTCAAGACAGGAGCCATATAAGCCAAACAAAAATTAAAATTGTCTTATGACTAAGCTCAGCGACTAACCTCCACAATGACTAAGCTCAGCGACTAACCTCCACAATCGTTTCAATGCCATACTCTCTCCACCACTGTGATGATATTCATCATTTAAGTGCTCAGTCAGAGACCGGCTGGCATCTGAAGTCAAATGATAGTCCATCACAATTGATACCCACACAAAATACAAAAATACAGTGAACAAATACTAGAGAAAAAACAACAGAGTCTAGCTTTATACACAAAAGAGAACTGAACTGGGAATAACCCTTTTTCCAAATTACTTGCTTTAATTTAGTGAAAATATCACGCCATGGTTAAAAGTTTTCTGATACAACTATATTCTATTGATCCGATTTAAAGCATAAGCAGAAAAAAAATGGATTGCCTAGACCTAACATTTTCAATTAAATAAAGAATTGGAAGTAAATTATACAGATTTTTCCCCTCAAACATTGCATTAAGAAGAAGAGAACATGGTAATTACGAGTTTACAACACACATGAAACACATCTACATACAATGAGACAACTCATCTCAGGTCCTGAGCGAGACCAGCCATAGAGAAAACAAGAAAGAGTGTCCCCAACCAATTCAAGGACACTACAAGGTTCAGCCAGAAGCAGCAAGCTGCACCAAACCCTCCAGCACCAGCTAAACACCACAATGCCCCTCTTAAAGGATCAACCTAAGGATTCGTTGCACACATGGGAGGACTGCATTGAACACACACTCGTTTATCTATTTACCTTGGTGACAATTTCTTTCTTTCATACAGGTGCCATCCCTCTTTCTCCAGCAAAGACAACCTTATGCTCTCTTCAGCAAGAACCTTGTTCTCCTCACTTTCAGTGTGATTACCTTCAACAAGAACAGACAATAAAACAAATGATTGGTTAGCAAGCCACTCAGGTAAACACAAGAATCTCGACGACATATGAGTGCTTCTGATATAACTGTGCCTCAGCTGTAACAAGATTCATCTTCAGAGTCTACTTACCCTTGTGGTTCTTGGTACAGTTCAACATTGTCACACCAGGAGGAACAAAAAAACATAATTTTACTCAAGCAAAATAAAAGCAAGCTGAATTTCTAGCTACACACTACAAAATAGAAAATCATTGACATTTTGTGTTTTATGTAGAATAGCATTATCAAGGCATTGTCAGACCTGCATTCTGTACAATTTCACGGACTACATTCTTGATTCCTCAAACAAGCATGTGAAATCCATTTTATCTTTCACATGCTAAATGTGACTAGGATGTGCTCAGTTTCGTAGAGTTACCAATATTTTACTAGAGTTAACATGGAAGTCCCACCCACCAAACTAGCTAACATTTTTCAAGAGCACCACTGGATGTGATTTGGACAGTACGTGTGTGCCAGGGACCATCAACTAAGGTTCCATATATCTGATGACACCATCTCTGAACAAGAATAAAAATGTTTAGGATCCACTCGTTTGTTCAACAATCAATCAGAGTAAATAATATCCTAGGAGCAGTATTTGCTACATCTGTCAACTGAAACTATGTCGAGCAACAAACACATCTATTCATAGTGGCAACGAACTAGCACCAAAAGCTAACTCACCAAGCTATGTGAAGCAGTGACAAATGTGAGGGGCCGCTCATGCCACCATGGCCTGGGGGTGTCGTGCATGATGGCAGGGGCAGGCGGCTCGAGATCTGCCTCCGCCGCCATCTTCTCCGGGAGTAGCACCTGGATCTCGCCGTGGGCGGGGCCGAGCTCGGATCTGCCCCGCCCCCCCCCCCCACCCAATCCGGCGGTGCGCAGCTGCGGCCTGGCCTTCAGCCCGGCGGTGCAGCCCATCCATCGCCGGCCATGGGCAGCGACGGCCGGTATGGGGGAGCGAAGCCGGCTAGAGCACGATAACGTGCCTAGTTTGAGAGCGTGCGACGCTGGGAGGAAGAGGAGGGGGGCTTCAGTGCTACAGGAGGAGTAGTTGAGAATAGGGGAGGTCGCCATGGGAGGAGCAGCAGGAGCCGGGGAGCGGCTGCCGCGTCGACACCGAGAGAGGGAGGCGCGCCACGAGAGAGAAGACCGAGAGAGACTACGGGGGTAGGCACGGGAGGAGATAATGTGAGCTGCTTTGTCCGTGTGGTCAAGGTAACTAGGGTTTGGGAGGGAAAACAATGTTCTCAACCATCGGATCCACAGATGGACGGCTGGTATCAACCGATGTTCCAGCTGGGCCTATGGGAGGTATTGGGCCTATCTCCCATTTTGGGCTAAAATGAAGACGTCTTTGCCCAACACTATTTTTCTTTTTTTTTCCTCTTTTGTTTTGCTGATACGAATGTATTAAATTCTAATATATAAAAAATGATTTTAAATGAAAATATTGTCAACATAAAAGTAGTAAAAATCATCGATATCTACAGGTTTGGTTTTGTTCCCTTTTCCATATGATTTTATTTGAACAATTCAAAATTTAAATTTCAAAATATGAGAACGTTTTTACATTTTTCGGATAGCAAATGACTTTCAAATGAAAAGTCATAAACCACACATATATATAAAAATCATCGAGATCTGCAACTTCTAATGGAAAAGTCATAAAAAAGCACATCCCTCAAATAGTTTCATATTATACTAAGTGAGAGATGTATAAATTATGAGCAATGGACAATAAATTGAATTAAAGAAACTTTGAAACTTGCACACAATAGTATTTATGTATCCTATTTCATGTGGGAAAAGTTTAGAGTATAAAAGACATTTTTTAAGCTTGTTTGACAATGTGTTCTCTTTAAATACATAAGGATGGAAAACAAGCCATTTACAATAAAAGCAGAGAAAAAAATAATTAACATCCAAACAAAAGCTCCCTTTTGGTAGATCATGATTTTAGAAAAATTTAGAAAAAAAAAAAATCCCATTTGGAGTAAGTATGAGGGATAAAAACTTGTTACAAATTTTAACTCTGATTAAAATGAAAAAGCTTGTGTTCATGTTCAAGGTATGTGGGCCCATTTATTTTTTACGTCGATAGGGTGACGTTGTACCAAGTTTTAGCGTCCGATAGTTCAACGCTAAACCTAGATAACTATAGCGTCGGACAACGATCGCTATATGAGGGTTTAGCGTCGGATCCTCTCTTAGTAATCTTTAGCGTCGGATCATCCATCGATAAAGAAAAATTTTTTAGCGTCGGATGTTCTAATGGTGATTTGGTGTTGTGGTGTAGTGCTCGCTTCGGAACCAAGCTAACGCGGTATTCTCCCTCGCTATCCCCACCACGAACACACAGGGACTCGGGCTCTATCGTCTCCCCTGTGCGAGTCTACCCGAAAGGGAACACTTCTCTCAAGCGCACATAGTGTTCTCTACAAATGCCCCTGCCCGGGGCTAACACGAGAACAACACATGCAAAGGTTTCTCCTCTAGGGTCCCTAGCATAGAGACATCGCCCCATACGAACGAGCTTAAAGGATAATAGGGATTCAAACGGAAAAGCTTAATTTATTTCCACGAAGGCAAGCTTACATACGGCTTTCCCTTTCAGGAAACCCCAAGCACTTAGCATAAATCTGATTATCTTACAAGCACGGGAAGATCACGTAGGCTTCCTTTATTCTCTAATTCTCTAATTTACAAAGGTGGTGGAGTGATACAGTGGTGGTGGTGTGGTATACTACTAATACTAATGGTGGACTAACTTCGCAGGACTCCTAAGCTAGTGGCCCTTATGGTGAATGTGGGAGTGGAGGTCTTGATTGGATGCTTGGAGTGTCTATGGTGAGAGTCATCCATCCCCCCGTCGTCTTGAATGCGGGGCGTCCGGGCTTCTAGTTTTATAGAGCCAAGAGAGCCTTCTAGACCTTAGATAAGTCTTAGCCCTTTTCTTGCGCTTATCTTCTTCACGCCAAGTGTAACACCCTAAATTTTACACTTTTGAAAATAGAGCTAAATTGATTTAATTTTTGTATTTTTTTGCTCATGAAATATAGAAAAGATAATATTTTCATTAAATTAAAATTTATCATAGGTTTAGCAACATTGTTGTGCATTCATGCTAGCGCATATGTTTTATTGTGATGAATGCTTGTTGTTTGATTTTGTGATGAGAGTGAGCAAAGTTTTTAAAATGTGTTTAGTATGTCATTTATATTTTTCTGGCTTGTCCTTGCCTTTTTCCTATATCAAATTCCTTGTTTGTCAGCTTATGTTTTCTTTGGGGAGCTTCTTGAGGTCTTTTCTTTGTAACCCAAATAACTCCTTTCAGTTCCTCTTTTCGTCAATCAATCTTTACAAACTTTTTAGAATTTTTCCAGCTTCTCTAGAATTTGTTCCCACTTTTCTAGGAGCATAATCTAATTTTTTAGATGTTTCAAATTATCTTATCATGAGCTCCAAATAATTTATTTGGGTCCCTCATATTTCTATATGTCAATTTCCCAAATTTTTGGAGCATCCGGAGTACTTTCTCATGGCTTAAAAATATTTTGGAATTTTCTAAAATTATTATTAGTCATGAAATTACATAATCCCAAAAATAATTATCATCCTAGTCCGTCTCAGTCCCGCACCGTTTTGCTCTTGTCATGGCTCGTAGCACCAAGCGTTGGGGAGGTGTTAGCGAGGGAGTGACGAGGCGCGCGGCGGCGGCAAATAAACGGCTTGGCCGTAGGGCGGCGGCGGCGGCTGCCCGGATGAAGGTGATGGCGTCCACGCCACGCGCGGCGTGGCCAAATGGTAGGGCTGCGCGGCGGTGGGCGAGGCGGCGGCGACGGCGGGGAGGTGGCGGCGCGGGGGAAAGAGGAGGGCGGACTGGGAGAGAAGAGAAGGAGAGAGATAATTTTGATTATTCTTTCTTGATCTTTCACATTAGGGTTCTCCCTTATATATAAGGAGGTTTACAGCTTGCTAATGGGCCAAGCCCACTAGTCTTTCTCTCTTGAATAAACTATTTAAATAAATGCTGAATAAATACTAATTTAATTACTAACTACTCTAGCCACTTTGCTTATTTCTAATGAACCTTTTGTTGGTCGCGACATCTCTCTCCTTTGGAGACTCATTTCGTCCTCGAGCTTGAAATGTGGATATATCTAGTTGAATAGTTCCACATCTTCTCATGAAGATTTTGCCGCAAGCTGGTTCTTCCATTTAATAAGGACTTGAAGCTGGCCCTGGTATATGTGGGATTTCAACATTAATTTCGGTTCGGGGGGATGGGGGGTACCTTCATGGATTTGTGGTAACTCTAGAGGCTCATCGTAAGGGCCCATGATGTGGTTTTAGCGTGCTAACATGGATGGCATTGTGGATGCGTGTGCCAGTTGGAAGCTCCAGTTTATACGTGACCGGTGTCAGCACAAAGCACTAACTTTGAAAGGTCCAAAATACGTTGGTGCTAAAGTGCCTTTGTAGCTCGTGGATATCGTAGCTACGGTTCTCGGATAATAAATTGAGCCAAACATAGTCACCAACCTTAAACTTACGTTCCGTGTGTTTAGCATCATAGTGCTTAAGGGTGGTAATCCTGTGTTGTTGTAGCCGTACCTTTGTTCTGTTTGAGGAACGCGTCCGCGTTGGGATAGCAAGTCATCAAATGTAAGGTATTGTTGTGTCACCCGGGCCGTATACTTTGATGCATAGAGGGTCACGACCATAAACCAATTTGAACGAAGTTGTCTTAATGGATGATTGACACGAAGAATTATAACAGTATTCTGCCCAAGGTAGCCATCTTACCCATTCTTTCGGTTTGTCTCCGGTCAAGCACCGTAGGTACATGGTTATGATTTTGTTGACCACTTCAGACTGACCATCTGCCTGAGGGTGGTATGTTGATGTTTTTTGTAGCTTAACATCTGATAGTTTGAATAGCTCTGTCTAGAATTGACTAGTGAAAACAACATCCCTATCACTGACAATGGACCAGGGAAGACCGTGGAGTTTGACAATTTCAGAGAAAAAGCTCTGAGATACTGAGGTTGTTGAGTATGGATGCGATAGAGGAATGAAGTGTGCATACTTGGATAGTCGGTCGACCACTGTTAGGATGACTGATTTCTTCCCCACCTTTGGTAATGCCTCGATGAAATCCATTAAGATGTCTTTCCAAATCTGCTTACGGTATTGGTAGTGGTTGCGAGGAGAGACCTTGGGTGTAAGTATTCATTTTATTCTTGTTTGCAGACTAAGCAATCGTTAGCGAACTCCCCGGATTATCCTCTTGTCATTCTTTATGAAGAATGTCCGACGGAACCGATGTAGTGTTTTTTCTGAACCCTCATGAGTGGAGTCATGGATGGCATGAAGTATAGCTGGAAGATGAATTGAGGATTTGGGAAGGTATACCCGTTTGTTGAAGAGGATGAGGCCGTCATGCAGTTTCCACAACTAGTCTTTGTCGTTGTTGATGGACTCTATGAGTTTGAGGGCTTCGTCATTGGTGAGTATCTCGTCTCTAATTTGGTCAAACAACTGGAATTGAATCTCGGAGATTGCCATTAGCGAGTGGTCTGGTTCATGTTGACGTGAGAGTGCATCTACAACTATGTTGTTCTTGCCTGGTTTGTACTCAACTGTAAAAACATACCCTAATAATTTGCTGACCCATTGATGCTGCGGGATTGTTGAGAGGCGTTGGTCCAAGATGTATTTTAAGCTGTAATGGTCTGACCTGATTATAAATTTTCGTCCCCATAGGTAGGGTCTCTAGTGTTTTACTGCTGTTACTAGGCCAATGAGTTCCCTCTCGTAGGCAGCAAGTTTGGCATGACGGGGGGGCGATCATCTTGCAGAAGAATGCAATTGGGCCGCCTTCTTGGTGTAGGATAGCACCAATACCCGTTCCAGAAGCGTCACATTCTACCACAAATGGTTTGTTGAAGTCAGGCAATTGGAGGACTGGTGCTATTGAGAGAGCTTGTTTGAGTTAGTCAAAAACTGTAGTGGCAAGTGGAGTCTAGTTGAAGGAGTCTTTCTTCAGGAGGTTGGTGAGGGGTTTCGCAATGGTACCAAAATTTTTGATGAATTTTCTGTAGTAGCCTGCCAATCCTAGGAACCCTTTGAGTTGCCTAACTGTTGTAGGTTGTTGCCATGTAGTGATTGATTCAATTTTCTCTGGATCCACAGCAACTCCTTTATCTGATATGATGTGTCCGGAGATAACCCGGTTTAGATTGTCCAAATAGACATTTGGATCTTTTGAGGAAGGCAGCTATGGGACAATAGGGTCCTGAATATCCCCCTCAATGTGGTGCCGGTGTTCAGCCCATGTTTTCTTTGTCAAATCAAGTATGTCGTCGAAGAAACCAAGACAAATTTGCGGAGATATGGGCCCAATATGTCATTCATGAGAGCTTAGAAGGTAGAGGGGGGGCATTGCATAACCCAAATGGCATGACCAAGAATTCAAAGTGACCATGGTGGGTTCGGAAAGCTATTTTCTTAATGTTGGATGGGTGCATTCGTGTACGATGGTTTGCTGAAGAATTGAGCCCCTTGCAATTCATCCAAAGAACTTCAAAGAATGACCGTGATTCGAATTTGTCCTTGATGTATTGTCATTCAATGCTTTGTAGTCGACACAAAAAAGCACCAAGTGGCAGCCTGCTTTTTGACCAGAATAAAGGTGATGAGAATGGTGAGGAGTTGTATCTGATTATACCTTGGGACATCATTGAGTGACACTTTGTCGTTCCAACTCATTCTTTTTATCCGAGGATAGCGATAGGGTTGGACAACTGTTGGCCTAGTTGGGTCTTTCAGGTGGATGCGGTGATCATAGCGCCGTTGTGGTGGTAGCCCTGATGGTTCCCTGAAGAGGTCCTGAAATTTATCCGAAGTGGCTCGATTAGGGGTACCTAAATGAATGTTATGGATACCCGGCGAGAGGTCCTCCCCGCTTTGGTGAGGCTGGTCTAAAGGATGGGGCAGCCCCTGGGCGCCAAAAATTTCATTGTCGGCTTGTTGAAGTCCCAGACAATGGGGCCTAGTGAGCTTAGCCAGTCGACTCAAGAACAAGGTCATAACCTCCAAGTTTGATGCTGAAAAATTGATTGTAAATGACTCACCAGCGATGGAAGCCTCGACCTTATTATACCTGCCCACGTTTGATATGTGGTCTCCATTGGTGATGGCAACTCGAAGTGTAGAGGGTGCTAGAGAGCTTTGGAGGTTGAGTCTAGCTGCGATGTCTGAGTCGATGAAGTTGTGTGTGGAACCCGAGTCAATCAAAGCCAAGAAATCACGGCCGTGTATGGATATGTTGACTTGCATGGTTGGTCTGGTTGTGATGCCTGTTGATGCATGAACCGATATTGCAATTCCTGTTGGACCAGATGTTGTTACCTGACAGCCATGTTGTCGTTGGGTTGAGAGGAAGAAATGTCTGGCCAGAGCCATTGCGGTTTCCAGGTCAGGTGGTTGTTGTAGTTGTATCTCAATCTGTAATATGGGTGCCAATCCTGCTATATAAAGCATGACCTGTTGCGGTGTCGAAAGACCATGTACCTTATTGAGCGTCTGAAGGAAGTTATTCTTCAATTCGTCCAGCTGATGTGTGTCTATCAGGTCCCCGAGGTGGTTGTGGTTGACTGAAGGGCCGAAGCGTAGGGTCACCGCCGTGGAGAATTGTGCCCATGTTGGGTGTCCCAGCTCCTGTTCCCAGCGGATGAACCATGTGAGGGCGTTCCCTTGAAGGTGGAATGCTGCTAGTTGCATCTGGTCATCCTCCTTTGTTTCCTGTGCTAGAAAAAATTTATTGTATTTATACAACCAATGTGCAGGGTCTCCCTCACCATCATATTCTGGAAATATCAATTGTGCATGATGGACTGCTGCTTGGGCGGCAGTGGATCTAGTGACTCCTGGGCGGCCTCCGGTGGTTGAATTGGTGGAGTCGGTAGTATGGGATGCTTGGATGGAGGTACGTACTTTTTTCTGATTCCGGTGAATGACACAGTTTCTCCATCGTTGCTGTCAGTTGTCGATCATGGCGCCAGATTTCCGTCATGAATGCGTCGGTCCCGGGGATGGCCATCGGATCGTCTGGGGAGGTGTTAGCGAGGGGTGACGAGGCACGGTGGCGGCGGCGGCGCGGCTCAGATGAAGGTGATGGCGTCGCGGCGCGCGCGGGCCCGGCTAGGGGCTGCGGCGGCAGTGGCTGAGGCGGCGGCGACGACGGGGGAGGTGGCGGCGCTGGGGAGAGAGAAGAGAAGGAGAGAGATAATTTTGATTATTCTTTCTTGATCTTTCACATTAGGGTTCTCCCTTATATATAAAGAGGTTTACAGTTGCTAATGGGCCAAGCCCACTGGTCTTACTCTCTTGAATAAACTATTTAAATAAATGCTGAATAAATACTAATTTAATTACTAACTACTCTAGCCACTTTGCTTATTTCTAATGAACCTTTTGTTGGTTGTGACAGCTCTTTTACTAATCGAAAATCAAGACCTCGTTGGCACTTATCTATCCTTTCTTTTCTTTTTTTGTTTTTTAATTTCCTTTGTTCCTTGTGCCAGTGTTGTTTGGCGTGATCCACGGAAGCAAGCAACGGGCCATGTTTTCATCTCTTATAATAATATATAGACAACATCGGCCGGCTGTTCTAGCACAGAGAAACTCATCCAATTCCGTATTTTCTTTCCAATTGCCATATATGTCGTGCGTGCCAAGGACTTCGTGTCCATCTTGCCGGTTGATGTGCCCATGTATAAATAGCAAAGAGAGCTAGCCATGACCGATTGTATCCTTCTCCAGACTCTTTGCAAATCCCTCACAGCTCTACGCAACCGCCGCCGCCTCGTCTTGCTTTACCGGCCGCATGCATGATCCAAACCGCCAAGCTCCCTCAGCCGGCGCTCTAGAGGATTCGACCTGGACCATGCCCTTCGCCATGATTTTGTGTCCCGGGGCCTGATCTCAACTACTCTGCAGGAAACACCATAGGCCGTTCTCCATCTGCAAGTCCAGCCACCGTCCATCCTGCTCTTGCAGTTGCAGAACTCCGGCCATCGATCGTTGTTTGTCATCGGTGAGCACTGAACATGCATATGGTTCCTATCTCTTTCTCCTTTCTCTTCAGTTAGACTGAGCAGCAATTCTGTGCTTGTGTTTTGCTAGTCAAAGCCGAACTCCAAGATGATGTTTTGCTATCTCCTGCTGAACCATCTTTTGCCGTAGCAGCCAAAGCCCATCGATGGCCAAAGGGTCGTCAGCTACAATGCAGATCAGCCGAAATCGTCGAGACCCGATGTCACCGGCGTAAGATTTTGGTGCAACCCTCTTTGATTCCAACCAGAGGAGCACGATCATATGGAGCACCACCGTCCACCGGTCACCCTTCTTTTTTGAATGTAAGTCTGGCCACCGCCCGTCCTGTTTTGTGTTGCGCCCTGCCATCTCCTATACAGACGTCCGACCGATTCAGATCATCTTCGGCCATGTAACAGTTCATCATCGATCTGCTTCCATGTTTGCTAGCATGGAGTATCTCAGCTGCAGCAACAGCTAGTCAGGTCGTCCTGTCCATGCTACCGAAACATGCTAGCTGGTAAAGCATATGCAAACGTGCACCAGGATTAACTGAAGGTCAGCAGCCAGATTAGTCCCTAGCTTGTCACATTATTTTTATGGTGATGTCATGTGTATGTCATCCATGCATCATAAATCATCATTTATTCCTCAATCAAGAAAATTGCATCTTTCATATACATGGGCTGCCATTGAGTCTATGTAGATATGCTCATCATTGCCGTTATCTTATCATATCTTAATCGATTTAGCACGTATCGGATCGATACAGTCTTCTGTATGCGACGTCGTACGTACACGTCTTCCCCGGCCGCCGGTGCTCGTTGACTCATTGTCCTCACAAGTCGCTGATCACCTTTGGTATTAGTTCTTCTATAATATATATTTATCTTTCTTGGCCTCCATGCACTTTTCGAAGATACTTAGTATTCATTCAACCAATCATAATTTATCCTTGCAGCTACGTATTATTCCTTCTTCCTTGTATCAACGTCATCATTATTTTTATGGGCGGACTTTCTTGCCATCAGATTTTTATAACTCCATAAGTTTCGTATTTTAAATCTGATTAGCTCCATTCATGTTGTGTTGGATTCGTAATTTCATAATCTACATGTTAGTATTACTGTTAATCATGTTTGCAACTATTAAAATTCGAGATTAATTTTAATCTATTATTTTCTTAAAGAAATATTGTTTAATTCATAACTTCTCCGTTATAGATCCGTTTTCGATGATCTTTACGTCTGTGTGATCGTAGTGGCGTGTAGATTAGTTTTGTAAGCTTTTAAAATTGATTTTCCACTGTTGGTATACTGTTCTAATTGTAGCTTTGTTTGTTATGCATAATTAGAACCATATGTCCGTGTGTTGCTGATTGGATTCGTGGAAGATCAGAAATTCTTTAAAGATCGGGATTCTCGAAGTTCTTTGAAGGTTTAGCTACAAGAAGAAGGATCTATAATTAAGGCAAATATAGCATGGGACTATCCTTGTTACCTATACACTTTATAATTACAATTTATGTTGCATGTGTCTAATTTATCACCCTAAGGATTTCCTAGATGTTGATGACTTTATACCTTGTTACCTATGGGTTTAATTGCATATGGATAGTTCTTGCTAGTGCCTTAATTAATTATGAACTGGATTTTTGATTAATGGCTATATGCAACGGAGGATAAAACTGGCTTTTTACCAACATGGTTCATAGGGTGAGAGAGTTCATGCTTTTATGATGATCATGGCCTTCCATAAGGACTTATCCTTTGGAAAAAAATCTGGGATTTGCATTACAACCGTGGGGGCTACATGGCTCTGGCTTTAGTCGATCAAAGGACCTTTTTCTAGCTTGTTAGAGGTTTCCCTTTGTGGCGCAAATGGGGGAAGGCAGACTGTGGGATCCCTGCGGGTTGATCCTACAAAAAAACCATTGAATCCTAGCGGACCTAACTTGTTAGACGAACCTTTGAAAGGCTTTATATGATTTTCATTTGTTTTGGGGAGTCGAGACCCATGCATTTGGAAATCATGACTCACGATGAAAGTGTACGCCTACACCGAAAGTATAAATCGTTATAACAGCCGTGTTTGCGGGCATGAACGGCTGGAAGACCGAGGAATAGATGTTCACGGATTAAAGAGAATGTGGATGTTGAGAATGTGGATGACAAGGATATGGATTTAAGAAGATCATGATGGATCTGGTATTGGCTGATGACGATGGACTGTCACGAGGATGTTATAATACTGATGATCATGTGGGTTATTGGGTTAAGCATAACTTATTGCTAAATAAATGCTAAAACTTTGACTTACTAAAAATGCTAATCGCAGTAAACCAGTGTCTACCTTTTGAGCCTCATAACCCCATGTTATATTTGTGGAGTTCGACATGAACTCACTCTTGCTATTTCCACACACCTCAGGAGGAAGTTAGGCTTGTGATCAACCAGACAGTTAGTCCCTGTGGAGTCTACACCTGAAGATCGGAGTGCTTTCTGTTGTTTGCTACCTAAGGTTATATTCTTTTATACTATGTGCGTTATGTATTAAGCATTGTTAATTGATACTATCCTTTTATTTGTAGCTATATGTGAGATTTGACTTCTAGAGCTCATATATGGTGTACATTTAGTTTTGTCCTTAAAACCGGGTGTTACACCAAGTCTTCAATAATTGGTAATATGGTGACGTGCCTTTGTCGCTTTGTTGCGGCAGATAAAGGAAACAACGTCTTCGACTATTGTTATTCAAGCTGTTGCGGGGACGGCGACAACGCCTTCAATAATTATTACAATGAGATATCTTGCATATTTCTTTTGAGCTGTCTCTGGGCACATGGTGTCTTCAATTTTATTTTTTGGATTCTATCATGCATTGTCTTCAAATATATTTTTGAAATGCATTGTATTTAAATATATTTTTTTGGAAATTTCACGGGTATGGTCTTCCATGCAGGAAGGATTGATGTTGCAAACATCAAATCATCACTCTAGCATGTGTATTCTAATGATAGTCTTATATCTTTCCCCGGCCGAATTGTTGATAACACCTTATCAACGTAGGGAATATATATTGATATTAACTGAAGGTATATTAATCAATATCTCCTCCGATGTCCGGTTCATCGGGTTGGCATATTTCATAACAAGCCAACAATTCTCTATATTTTTTTCTTAGTTGGCTTTCTTCACCATAATTGGGTTTGATCGGTCTTCTAACTCCTCTTTGTGTTATGCTATATCTAGTATAATATTCTCGTAAAAATACTTTTATTATTTTATTTTGGTACATCATATAATATTCGGGATCAAATATGGTGCCACCTTCTAATTCCTTTGCTTCATTAAAAATTATCCAATTATCATGATTCATTTTCTTGGCAAATAATTCTTCATAATCTTTCTCAATTCTCCATACATTAGGGAATCAGTATTGACCTTTTGTAATATATATATCATGGCATCTTTGGTCTTATTAGCTGCGTGAATCTTGGAGGATTCAAACATAATTTAATCTTATATTTTCCTTGAATACGGGCTAACTTCTTACATGCTTCTTTGATAGCCTTTCTAAGGTCGATTGAAGAATTTCTTCAAGTGATCCATAAGTATTATGGATTAACCCATGATCAATCATGGTTTGTAATGATATATCTTCTCTAATATTTATTTGTATATTTCTATAATATTTTAAGTTTATGTTAGCCATGAGTATTATAAATCTTTGATGAGGCCTAACAATCACTTTATCATCAATATGAAGTAAAACGAAAATATTTGCTTTTAACAGTTATTCCTAAAAGAACTTTCTTTTCTCTCATATATTCTTAAGAAGTAATTTTGTATTCCTTAAAAGCTTTTTGTATTGCCTTTCAGCATATTTTTCCCAAATTAAATCTATAATATCTTGTGTAAAATATGACAGGATATGTTTCGTCTTAAAGCTTAATCTAGGAATGAGAAACTCTTGTGGAATATTATTTATGTATTTGCTTCCTTCTTTCTCTAAGCCTACTTCTTCTGGTTTATTTTTCCCATGTTTTGTATTCTCTACTACTTCATTCTTCCTATCTTTCTTTTGATTTAAACACAACATACATGCTTGTCTTAAACACGGAGACTACATGTTGCTCTTTCTTCGGGTCTTGATAATATATGCAAAACACACATCTTATATTAATATCACCTTTTCTATATTTTTTCCTTATGCTTACGGTCTATTTGATCCATCATTTCTATCTTTAATCCGGATAACTCATTAATTAAATCTAATTCTTCATCACTTGTTTCCTGTTCTTCGTCATATTCTATTTCATCTGTCTCTATAATTAAATATATTGATTCATCATCCATTATATCATCATCACAAAATAAAATATTTTCATTTACATTGTCTATTATTAGCATTTTTTCTTGTTCTTCTTGCTTATTATAATACCTCTTCTTATCTTTATTAGGACAAGTTTTACTTAAATGATCTAGTGAATTACGGATAAAGCATCTGCAAGTACTATCATAATTCTTTCTAGGATTATATCTTCTTACATTTCTCTTATACGAAAGGAGCTCTATTATCGGATCTTCATAGAAAATAGCGCTTCTTTGTTTTTACGTTTCCTTTTTTATAATTCTTAGAATATTTCTTATATCTAGACCTCTCTTCTCCATATGTTTAATGGTATTTGAACTACATTATTATAGAAGTTATAATTAGATTGCTTCATAGATCTTTGGGCTTGTATGTTCATGCATATCTTTCTTAACGCTTGAAAACAAATGTTATAGCCCTCCTCCTAGATATTATATTCCTTAGTACCAACTATTTTTTTATATTCTTCAAATATCTTCTGCATATTCTATCCTATACAAGACAATAGCGCTACATGCAGTAAATGCTTAAAAAGCAAGTATGTGTTTCATGCCTAAAAATAAATAATCAACAATGGAAACATGAAGTAGAAATAGAACTAGAAGATAGAATATTAACAAGCAAAGTTAGAAATTTAGAAAATAGAATAAATAATTTAGAAGAAGAATTAGAAGAATTAAGAACTAAGATAAAATTTAATGAAGTAAGTAAAATTAAAGAAAAAGCTATTGATAACACTGAATTAAAAAGATCAAGTAGTGTTAACTACAAAATATGATAAAACTATGCAATTAAAGGAAGCCATAATAAATTTTGATAGTAAATACATAGTTAAGTTACCATTCAACAAAATAGTAGGTATAAGAATACCTGTAAAATTAAACTTAACACCTACAATCGCTTATAAAACAATAGCACTTTGCTAGATACCTTTGCACAAAAAATTTAATACATGATAAATATTTTGTAAGATGCCCGAAAATAGTCCGAACAATAGATCAAGATAAAGCAGAAATATCTACTAATATGTCTAGAATAACAAGGTTCCATAATCAAATAGCTTATAATGTTGAAGTACAAATAAATAATACAAAGTATATAATAGATGAGATCACAATAAGAGATCTATCCAGGATAAATGTTGATATATTGTTAGGTCTAAGATTTTTATAATTTTACGTGCAAACAACAATCATACATGAGCAAGGAATTACATTTGTACCTTATCAAGATAATATCCCATATATAACAGAAGTGAGAAAAATATAAATTCAATTTAAAAATTGAAGAAACTAATAAGAATACAAATGAAGAGTTAGGTAAAAATATAGAAGATTTTTATTTAACAAATACATGTATAGAATGCTTTGGTTTACAATCTTTAGCGCCAAATTGGTATAGAGATATAAAATCTAAAAAGATATAGATAAAATAGTTCAAAGATTGGAAGATATCCAAATAATTGGAGAAATACCAATGAAGCATTGGGATAAGAATGGTATAATATGCAAAATTAACATAATAAACCCAAATTACATAATTAAGACTAGTCCTATAGAAGCAACACCTAAAGATATAGCTGAATTTAAAATGCATATAGAAGAACTACTAAAGCTAAGAGCAATAAGAGAAAGTCGAAGTCCTCATAGATCAACAGCTTTTTATAGTTAGAAATTATCTTTGAAATAGCTAGAGGAAAATCAAGAATGGTTATTAATTATAAAAAAGACTAAATGATAACACGATAGATGATGGTTATAATATCCCAAATAAACAAGAATGGATAAATAGAATACAAGGCTATAAATATTTCTCAAAATTTGATTTAAAAGCTGGATTTTGGCAAGTAAAAATGGCGAGAAGAATCAATAGAGTGGAATTTGCTTTCACATGTCCTCAAGGTCATTTTGAATGGATAGTAATGCCTTTAGGATTAAAGAATGCCCCTGCATTATTTCAAAGGAAAATGCAAAATATATTTAATGAAAATCAAAATTCATAATAGTTTATATTGATGATATTTTAATCTTTTCAAGATCTTACAAAGAGCATATAGCTCATCTCGAAACCTTTTTTAGAAAGGTAGAACAACATGGATTAATACTTTCTAAGAGAAAAATGAAGATATGCAAAAAAAAAAGATAAATTTTCTAGGACATGAAATAGGAGATGGAAAAATTCATTTGCAAGATCATATTGCTAAGAAAATTTTACAATTTCTGATGTCATGAATGATAAGAAGACTTTTGCAACAATTTTTAGGTATAGTAAATTATGCTAGAAATCATATTGAGAATTTAGCAAAGTTAGCTGGACCCTTGTATGCTAAACTAAGGAAAAATGGATAAAAATATTTTAACTCTGAAGATAAAGCTAGTAAGAATCATAAAAAGAAAAGGTTAAAGATTTAAAACCTCTAGAATTACCTTTAGAAGAAAATTATTTTTTTAGTATAGAAACAGATACATCGAAATTAGGATGGGGCGCTATACTTAAGCAAAGACCTAGCAAATATTTATCATAGTTAGAAGAAAAAATATGTAGATATGCTTCAGGTAAATATAAGTTAAAAAGTAATAAATAATACTGATAGAAATTCTAGCGTTATAAATGCTATAAATGCTTTTTAGATTATATTTAGGATTCAAGAAATTTCTGATAGGGACGGTTTGTGAAGCTATATGTAAATACTATAATAAAGTTAATAGCAAGAAAAGCTCAACTAGAAGATGGGTTTTGTTTGAAGACATTATTACTGGAAATGGTTATAAAGTTATATTTGAGCATATAAAAGGAAACGATAATATTTTTTGCGACATATTTTCCGCGATCATCCGTTTTTGCGGGAATGAAGAGGGATCAAGCCCTAGTCCATATGAAAATAAATTTTTACCATTTTGGAAATGATAATAAGTTAAAATTTTTCCACCAAATACCTTTTAATTTTAAGCCAAAAACCCTGTTAACCTAGATAATGTTCAAGAATGCATATTAGATAATTTTTGGTATCAATATAATAATAGAAGGGAAGATAAAGGTTATATGTTGGCAATATTAAACGACTGGCGAGAATTTTTTTATATGATTAATGGGAAAATACAATCAAAAATATCACCTGAATATAAAAAAGAGAAACCTTTGTATGTTATATATGAAGGAGTAAGGCCGGGAATTTATACGACATATGAAGAAGTTATAGCTCAAAAAAAAAAAGAAAAAATAAAGGGGGTATACAATAGAAAAAATATTCAGAAGTTGATCAAGCTTTATCATGGGCAAGAAGATTAATAGGAATAAACTACTTTATAGAGCCGAAGCGAAAAAGATTATATTCAAAAGCATAAAAAAATAAATGAGAATAAGATCAATATGACCGAGAACAAATACCCCCAGAAGCTAATTCATCAAGAGTTCTATATAAAGATATAGCAAAAAAAATATACTCAATGAAGATATTATTGAGAAAAAGATAAAGGAAAGACTTAATTTAATAATTCCTCGGATAAAAAGAATATAAAAGAAGAAGTTCTGCAAGAAGTAAGTGAAAGAGTTCAATCGTATGCCAAGAATATGAAGAAAATATAAAAGAAAGATTATGAGGAATATATAAGGAAAGATTATGAGGAATACATATGATTCAAAGATGAATATAAATATATCTGATTATGATAATAATGATGAAGAAAATAATAACAATGAAATGAAAGATGATAACATGATAGATATTCATGGCCATAGACAACCACCAGAATATTAATGAATCCGATGATTTGGATATGGAAGATATTGATTAAATAAGCGGAATCAATATATTTGCGAGCTCAATACCAACGAATATTCGCATATGTTGATAAGGTATTATCAACAATTTGGCCGGAGGAATAAAAATATACACATGCCGAGTTTTGATTTGATGTTTTGCAACATCAATCAATCGGGCGTGAAAGACCATACCTAATACCCGTGAATAATTTTCAAAAATATGATTAAAGATAATTCATACGACTGAATAAGATAAACATCACTCTTGTCGTCAACATCCGAACTCTCATAGACTTCATCGTGAATTCAAAGACGATGCATGCGGAAATATTTTAGTAAAGCCATGAAGAGTGTCGCTATCCCGCAACACTAAAGATCAATATTTAAAGGCGCTTAGTCTTTATCCTTCAGAAGCCATGCATGCACGACGTCAATAATTGATGTCCATGCCACGAAGCCTCGCCTGAAGATATCCATGAAGACCGTCACCAATTATTGAAGACGAAGGACAGCGGATAAACACGAAGGGCGCCAAAAGCCTTATCGGGAAGAAGTTTTGGAAAGGCTGAAGACATATCCGAAGACCCCTCTCTCGCTATAAAGCGAGAAGGGAGACATTCGCATCCCGTAGGTGCGGTGACCTTCACGAGAAGGAGCCCTCATCATCGAAGACACCACTCATGCCTAGCCTGATCTCAGAAGCACCACGAAGATCAAGCCAATACCACTAGTAGTAGTACTCCACTACCGCCAGCATACCATACCATCCTTGTAAAATTAGCTTGTGACGGAGGTCCTCATGATCCTCTCCTACTTGTAAGGTAATCAGTTTTGTGCTAAGTGCTTGGGGTTTCCCGAAAGGGGAAACCGTATGTAAGCTTGCTCGTGAAATGGAATGGTGAGTTTTTCCGTTTGTAATCCACTTTCCTTTAAAATTTTGGTTCATATGGGGCGAAGTCTCTATGCTAGGGACCCTATAGGAGAAACCTACCTTATTCTCGTGTTAGCCCAGTTGGGCGCTTGTAGAAACTCTGAAAGCGAGAGTGTTCCCTTCGGGCGGCGGGCACAGGGGGGAGGCGATAGGGCCGAGTCTGTGTGAGCTTAGGTGAGGTTAGTTTGGGAGGAGACCGGGTTAGCCTGATTACGAGCGAGTTAATGATGCATACGGTGAGTACAGAGTGGGATCAACACAAGCATAAGTCGCACGTGTAGGCAGAAAGATCGGTCTCGCCAGCCTTGCAAAGATCCTTTGAAATAACCCGCATGCATAATCATGAATTTCCACTAATCACGCACTTACACTAATAATCACGCATCTAATAATCAAGAAGTCGCTCTCGTCATCACGAAACTTTGAATATTTTAATACTCTCACCCTCATCGTCATAAGTTTCTTTGAGTTTTATATTGCATTGCATAGTGTGTCAACTAGTAGCCTTGAATATTTAAAGTGTCCCGCATAGTGCTCTACACAAAGTGCTTGAATATAATAATCAAAGCTTGCCTTAGTCACTCACGGGTGAGTGCTCTGTTCATAATCCCGAATTTGAATAGTACTGTAATAACTCAAGAATATTCAAGGATATCACACAGGACTCTTGCCTTAATAGTACTATAATAGTACTGTTAATAATCATATTGATATCCTTGAATATTCTTGAGTTATTGTAGTACTATTCAAATTCGGGATTATGAACAGAGCACTCACCCGTGAGTGACTAAGGCAAGCTTTGATTATTATATTCAAGCACTGTGTAGAGCACTATGCAGGATACTTTAAATATTCAAGGCTACTATTTGACACACTATGCAATGCAATATAAAACTCAAAGAAACTTACGACGATGCGGGTGAGAGTATTAAAATATTCAAAGTTACCGTATAATGAGAGCGACTTCTGATTATTAGATGCGTGATTATTAGTGTAAGTGCGTGATTATTGGAAATTCGTGATTATGCGTATGGTTATTTCAAAGGATCTTTGCAAGGTCGGGCGAGGCCGATCTTTTACGCCACACGCAGACTTATGCTTGTGTTGATCCTCCCCTGCACTCTCACCGTATGCATCACTAACTCGCTTGGGCCGACAACCCGGGTCTCTCCAAAACTAACCCCTGCCTCACACAGACTCGCCCTATTGTCTCCCCAAAGTGCCCACCCGATGGGAACACCTACCGCTCGTAGTTCTACAAGCGCCCCAACTAGGCTAACACGAGAACAATACAAGCAGAGGTTTCTCCCTATAGGGTCCCTAGCATAGAGACTTCGCCCCCATATGAACCAAATTTTAAAGGAAAGGTGGGATTACAAACGGAAAAACTCACCATTTCACGAGCAAGCTTACATATCGGTTTTTCCTTTCGGGAAACCCCAAGCACTTAGCACAAACCCGATTACATTTACAAGGGGAGAGGATCACGAGGACCTCCATCACAAGCTAATTTACAAGGATGGTATGGTACCAAAGGGCGGTAGTGGAGTACTACTACTAGTGGTATTGGCTTGATCTTCGTGGTGCTTCTAAGATCGCTAGGCATGAGTGGTGTGTTTCGATCTCGAAGGGCTCCTTCTCGTGAAGGTCGTAGGGCTGCACGTGAAGGTTCCGGATGCGAATGCCACCCTTCTTGTTTTTATAGCAAGAGAGGGGGCTTTATATGTCTTTAGCCTTCAAAAAACTTCTTCCTGGATAAGGCTTTGGCGCCCTTCGTGTTTATCCGCCGTCCTTCGCCTTCAATAATGGTGACGGCCTTCATGGATATCTTCGTGTGAGGCTTCGTGGCATGGACATCAATTATTGACGCCGTGCATGCATGGCTTCTCAAGGATAAAGACTAAGCGTCTTTTAAATTTTAATCTTTAGTGTTGCGGGATAGCGACACTCTTCATGGCTTCACTAAAATATTTCTGGCATGCATGCATCGCCCTGGAATTCACGATGAAGTCTCGATGAGTCTCGGATGTTGACCATAGTAGCCGATGTTTATCTTATTCATCGTATGAATTATCTTTAATCATATTTTTGAAAATTATTCACGGGTATTAGGTATGGTCTTCCACGCCCGATTGATTGATGTTACAAAACATCAAATCAAAACTTCAAGCATGTGTATATTCTTATTCCCCTACCAAATTGTTGATAATACCTTATCAACATATGCGAATATTCATTGGTATTGAGCTGCAAATATATTGATTACGCTTATTTAATCAATATCTTCCATATCCAAATCATCGGATTCATTAATATTCGTGGTTGTCCATGACCGCGAATATCTATCATGTTATCATCTATCATTTCATTGTTATTATTTTCTTCATCATTATTATCATAATCAGATATATTTATATTCATCTTTGAATCATAATCTTTTTTATGTATTCCTCGTAATCTTTCTTTATATATTCCTCATAATCTTTCTTTATATATTCCTCATAATCTTTCTTTATATTTTCTTCATATTCTTGGCATACGATTGAACTCTTTCACTTACTTCTTGCGAGAACTTCTTCTTTTATATTCTTTTTTTATCTGAGGAATTATTAAATTAAGTCTTTCCTTTATCTTTTTTTCTCAATAATATCTTCATTGAGTATATCTTTTTTTTTGCTATATCTTTATATAGAACTCTTGATGAATTAGCTTCGGGGTATTTGCTCAGGTCATACTTGGTCTTATTCTTATTTATTTTTTATGCTTTTGAATATAATCTTTCGCTTCGGCTCTATAAAGTAGTTTATTCCTATTAATCTTCTTGCCCATGATAAAGCTTGATCAACTTACTGAATATTTTTTCCATTGTGTACCCCCTTCATTCTTTTCTTTCTATTTTTGAGCTATAACTTCTTCATATGCTTGTATAAATTCTGGCCTTACTCCTTCATATATAACATACAAAGGTTTCTCTTCTTTATATTCAGTGATATTTTTGATTGCATTTTCCCATTAATCATATGAAAATATTACTGCCGTATGTTTAATATTGCCAACATATAACTTTTATCTTCCCTTCTATTATTATATTGACACAAAAAATTATCTAATATGCATTCTTGAACATTATCTAGGTTAACGAGGGTTTTTTGGCTTAAAATTAAAGGTATTTGGTGGAAAAATTCTTAACTTATTATCATTTCCAAAATGGTAAAATTCATTTTCATATGGACTAGGGCTTGATCCCCTCTTCATTCCTGCAAAACGGATGATCGTGAAAATATATGTCGAGGCAAAATATTATCTTTCCCTTTTATATGCTCAAATATAACTTTATAACCATTTCGGTAATAATGTCTTCAAACAAAACCCATCTTCTAGTTGAGCTTTTCACTGCTATTAACTTTATTATAGTATTTACATATAGCTTCACAATCTGTCCTTACTTTGTAAATTTCTTGAATCCTAAATATAATCTAAAAAGCATTTATAGCATTTATAACTTTGCTAGAATTTCTCTATCGGTATTATTTATTGCTTTTAACTTATATTTACCTGAAGCATATCTACATATTTTTTCTTCTAACTTTGACAAATATTTTGCTAGGCCTTTGCTTAAGTATAGCGCCTCATCCTAATTACGATGCATCTGTTTCTATACTAAAATAATTATCTTCTAAAGGTAATTTTAGAGGTTTCAAATCTTTAACCTTTTCTTTTATGATTCTTACTTGCTTTTATATCTTTAGAGTTAAAATATTTTTTTATCCATTTTTCCTTAGTTTAGCATACAAGGGGTCCAAATAACTTTGCTAAATTCTCAATATAATTTCTAGCATAATTTACTATACCTAAAAATTGTTGCAAAGTCTTCTTATCATTCATGACATCGAAATTATAAAATTTTCTTAGCAATATGATCTTGCAAATGAATTTTTCCATCTCCTATTTCATGTCCTAGAAAATTTATATTTTCTTTGCACATTTCTATTTTTCTCTTAGAAAGTATTAATCCATGATGTTTTACCTTTCTAAAAGATTTCGAGATGAGCTATATGCTCTTTGTAAGATCTTGAAAAGATTAAAATATCATCAATATAAACTATTATGAATTCTTTATTTTCATTAAATATATTTTGTATTTTCCTTTGAAATAATGCGGGGGGCATTCTTTAATCCTAAAGGCATTACTATCCATTCAAAATGACCTTGAGGACATGTGAAAGCATCCACTCTATTGATTCTTACGCCATTTTTACTTGCCAAAATCCAACTTTTTAAATCAAATTTTGAGAAATATTTACGGCCTTGTATTCTATTTATCCATTCTTGTTTATTTGAGATATTATAACCATCATCTATAGTGTTATCATTTAGTCTTTTATAATTAATAACCATTCTTGATTTTCCTCTAGCTATTTCGGCATGATTTCTAACTATAAAAGCTGTTGATCTATAAGGACTTCGACTTTCTCTTATTGCTCTTAGCTTTAGTAGTTCTTTTATATGCATTTTAAATTCAGCTATATCTTTAGGTGTTGCTTCTATAGGACTAGTCTTAATTATGTAATTTGGGTTTATTATGTTAATTTTGCATATTATACCATTCTTATCCCAATGCTTCATTGGTATTTCTCTAATTATTTGGATATCTTTCAATCTTTGAACTATTTTATCTATATCTTTTTAGATTTTATATCTCTATACCAATTTGGCGCTAAAGATTGTAAACCAAAGCATTCTATACATGTATTTGTTAAATAAAAATCTTCTATATTTTCACCTAACTCTTCATTTGTATTCTTATTAGTTTCTTCAATTTCTAAATTAGAATTTATATTTTTTTCTCACTTACGTTATATATGGGATATTATCTTGATAAGGTACAAATGTAATTCCTTACTCATGTATGATTATTGTTTGCATAGAAAATTATAAAAATCTTAGACCTAACAACATATCAACATTTATCTGTATAGATCTCTTATTGTGATCTCATCTATTATATACTTTGTATTATTTATTTATACTTCAATATTATAAGTTGTTTGATTATGGAATCTTGTTGTAACACCCGAGAATTAGTTTTGCTAAATATGGATTATAGACATGCAAATATTTTTCGTTAGCAAATAAAAATAGATGTAGTGGACAGCTATAGTCCACGTGGAGCTACATGACCGCCCTTGGTCGTTTGGTGTCCATCTTGCATCTGCCGACCCATTGGATGGAAGACATCGCGGTTTCTCTTTTTCCTCCTCCCCCACCGTGAGTTGCTAGCCAATAGCCGCCACTCCTTGTCTCCATGCATAGAAGAAAGGGAAGAGAAGGGAGGAGAAGCATAAAAGATAAGAGGGAGAAGGGAGAGGAAGAGAGGTTCTAGGGTTTGTTGTCGCCGATGCGTTGCGGTTGCCATCTGCGATCGCGTTGTTTCTCGGATCTTTTGGTTAGGAATCATCTCCTCTCTCGTATTTTGGTTCTCAATTTCGTGGTTCCTATCTCAATTCCTAGTGTGGATATACACGTTCATCATAGGTCGGAATTGGTGAAGCAGTCCCCTAGCGGTGCGGTCGTTTGTGAGGAGAAGAGGAAGGTAGGAAGGGGTGGATCATGATGGGTTTGTCATCGTTCTTGCTGTGTTTGCCCTGTGAGATGTTGAATCATGATTCAATTCTTTAGATCAAGTTTCATGTATTAAATCGCTTGTTTAGATGAGGTTCAGTGGGAGGAATTCCCGAAATTAATCTTGTCCAAAATCTGAAATCCCGTCAGACTGTGCAGTTCTTGTTCATCGCTGCTTTCAGGTACCTTAGTGGCCTTAATAAATTTTGTCGTAGTGGAAACATTTGTAGAGGACTTCAATACCTTTCTTTTGAGGCCAATATCGCCCTCATAGCCTCTATATTTGTGGAGATATAGTCATTGTTAGACGGCTGTTCTACGGTCACGAAAATCTGGACAGTTTTAGATCTACCCAGTTTTGGCCCCCGTAATAGAGGAATTTGAACTTATGATCTTAATACGAATTGTAGAGTTTTTACTTAGGCTTTCCATATTGTTATAGAACATATTTTTTGAATATATATATATCTCAATTTTTGAATTTTACAAGGTTGCTGTCCTGTTTTGGTGACGAAAGTTCGATGAAGATGCAATGATGTTTATGCTATATTCGAGACTTCTTATGCCAAATTTCATAATACGGAAGTGGTAGATAAATGAATTTTCTATGATCTGGTAGATTTTGGGAATTTATTATGATATGGTTATTTGTCTATGAAAAAAAAAAAAAACAAAGGCTGCTGTCATGAATTGTAGTGAAGCGTTAGATACTTAAACAACGTGTTTGAGGCCTATTGTGCATTGATCATTGTTGTACTTGTTTGTATGATGATATTAGTACTGAGAATTGCTTGTAATCAGGTGGTTGTTGCCTTCGAAGAGTGTCTAGCTCATTCGCTGATCATCGGTGCAGGCAAGTAAACGTGGCGCCGTGGTCCACATGCTTCAGACTTTGTTGTTTGAATTGCCTCCATTAAATTTCAGTTTCTCACACTAGCGGATAATATGAAATTGAAGTTATTGATTTACTTTGAAGTATGATATTATATCTTGTGGTATTACTTCCTAAATTATGAATTGTGAGGTGTATATGAAGTATGGGAAGTGCATACATTGCAACATTTGCATTTGCACTCCTTCCGTTGGTATGCATTGGAAGAAACCGTAGCCAAATTGGTGCGGTAAGTACCCGGTGCAAAGAACGCACATTGATGAGCATTGTGGTTGCAGCCCTCACTCCCTCTTGTTGGGTTGTGTGGGTAGAAGTGAAGTTATGCATTGCATTGCATTGCATTGCATCATTTGCATTGCACTTGTAAGTATATTTATATTTCTTTGAAGCGACTTGCATTATGCTTGGAAGTATTTTGATATTTATATAAAGCATTGGATGTTTCTATTATTATGAAATTTAAATCGATGCTTAATCAAATTGTGATTTGAATAACTTGGTTGAAGTAGTTTGCTTGCGAGGTTTTCCATAAACCTCATATGCTTGTTCCCCCATCTCGGTACTTGAGCTTCGAGGATGCTTGGCGGGATGGGAGTAGCATGCACATGTGTTGTACACTTTGAACAACCACTTGTCATGTAATATGATAGTCCGTTGTACAATCGGTTTGTATCTCGGTAGTAAATAGCTGAGGTTTGTTGGTTAGGTTTGAGGATCCTTCATATGTAATCGTAGAAGACTTATTTTTATGCTCAATCTAGATGTCGAGATTTTGCTTCCGGCGTGCTCTGTAGTTCTATAGTGTGGTAATCCTCCGGAGGATTGTTGTTTTTTCTTACGGGGTGTTACACTTGTTATTCCGCACATATCGATAGACATTTTACGCTTTATCTGGATCTATTGTATGGACTATTTACGGGCATCTTACAAAATATATATCATGTATTAAATTTTTGTGCAACCGGTATCTAGCGATTGCTATTGTTTTATAAGCGATTGTAGGTGTTAAGTTTAATTTTACAGTATTCTTATTCCTACTATTTCTTTAAATGATAACTTAACTATGTATTTACTACCAAAATTTATTATGGCTTCCTTTAATTACATAGTTTTATCATTTTTTTGTAGTTAACACTTGCTTGATCTTTTAATTCGGTGTTATCAATAGCTTTTCTTTAATTTTACTTACTTCATTAAATTTTATCTTAGTTCTTAATTCTTCTAATTACGCTTTTAAATTATTTATTCTATTTTTAAATTTCTAACTCGCTTGTTAATATTCTATCTTCTAGTTCTATTTCTACTTCATGTTTCCATTCTTGATTATTTATTTTTAGGCATGAAACACATACTTGCTTTAAGCATTTATTGCATGTAGCTCTATTGTTTTGACTAGGATAGAATATGCGAGAAGGTACACTTTTACATTATAGTCACCTCTTCCTTTTACCCAATCATGTATACAACTATCTTGATCCATTAGTTCGGGATTATTGATATTATTAGATATTATATCTAAACCTTCCATAGCATTATTTAAATTGTATAATTCTTCATCACCTAAGGAGTTTATAAAATTATTATTATTTTTTCGGATTATTTTCATCTTCTTCGTAATTTTCTAATAACAGCTTATTATTTATTTCTCATTGCTCATCTTCACTTATCTCATTCTCTTTAATATTATTATGCTGCACCACATTTTTAACTTTGTGATTATCATTATCATTCAACACATCATCTTGTTTATTTATTATAACGGTATTTTAGAATATTTATTCGCAATTCTCTTTCCTTCTTTATGTTATTAAGGCTATATATTTTTTCGTCTAATAAAGATTTCTTTTTCTCTTATATCATTCCATTGGCTTATTACATTAAATAAAAGTATTCATTAGAAATATTTTTTAACTTTTGCTCGTAATATTGAATCGGCTATCATATTCTTCCATTATGATCAATATTCAACTGTCTTGCCAATATTTTATATTTTACTATATTTTGGTAATCTCTTGAAAATCAAATTTTATTAACCTTGAATCCGATACCATACAAACACAATAAAATCTACAAATTTATATATATCAATATGATATGATATCCTTGAATATTCTTGAGTTATTACGATTACTATTTAAATTTGGGAATATGAACAGAGCACTCACCCGTGAGTGACTAAGGCAAGCTTTGATTATTATATTCAAGCAATTTTTAGAGCACTATGCGGGACACTTTAAATATTCAAGGCTACTATTTGACACACTATGCAATGCAATATAAAACTCAAAGAAACTTACGACGATGCGGGTGAGAGTATTAAAATATTCAAAGTTACTTGTATGATGAGAGCGACTTCTTGATTATTAGATGCGTGATTATTAGTATAAGTGCGTGATTAGTGAAAATTAAGTGATTATGCGTGCGGGTTATTTCAAAGGATCTTTGCAAGGTCGGGCGAGACCGATCTTTCTGCCTACACGTGCGACTTATGCTTGTGTTGATCCTACTCGGTACTCACCGTATGCATCACTAACTCGCTTCAGAACCAGGCTAACCCGGTCTCCTCCCAAACTAACCTCAGCCAAGCTCACACAGGACTCGCCCTATCGTCTCCCCCAGGCGCCCAACCCGAAGGAACACTTCTCGCTTCGAGTTCTCTACAAACGCCTCCAACTAGGCTAACACGAGAACAATACAAGCGGAGGTTTCTCCTATATGATTCCGAGAATAGAGACTTAGCCCCCATATGAACCAAAAAAAGGAAAGCGAGGGATTACAAACGAAAAAAACTCAGTCCATTTCACGAGCAAGCTTACATACGGTTTTCCCTTTCGGGAAACCCCAAGCACTTAGCACAAACCTGATTACCTTACAAGCAGGAGAGGATCACGAGGACCTCCGTCATAAGCTAATTTACAAGGATGGTATGGTACAGTGACGGTAGTGGAGTACTACTACTAGTGGTATTGGCTTGATCTTCAGGGTGCTTCTGAGATCAGGCTAGGCATGAGTGGTGTCTTCGATGCTGAGGGCTCCTTCTGGTGAAGGTCTGTGTGCACCTGCGGGATGCGAATGTCTCCCTTCTCGTTTTATAGCGAGAGAGGGGTCTTCGGATATGTCTTCAGCCTTCTGAAAACTTCTTCCTGGATAAGGCTTTTGGCGTCCTTCGTGTTTATCTGCTGTCCTTCGTCTTCAATAATTGGTGACGGTCTTCATGGATATCTTTAGGCGAGGCTTCGTGGCATGGACATCAATTATTGACGCCGTGCATGCATGGCTTTTCGAAGAATAAAGACTAAGCGTCTTTAAATATTGATCTTTAGTGTTGCGAGAATAGCGACACTCTTCATATATATATATATATATATATATATATATAACTGTTATTGAGGACCTAAGGCTCTAAATACTATATAGAGCAACGGCAGAGCGCCGCCCTGCTCCGACGACCGTCCGTTCCCGTAATTAAAAGATTAGCAAGAGTAAGTAATACTACCGGCATACCTTTCATGCAGTGCATTCACCCGCAACCATAAATGACTCTTCCGCGCTCGCTAATATTACTACCAGCTTAATTAGACAAACCCACACGCTAGCGTATCTTTTACTACCAGATTCAGCATGAAGGTGCACCACTATCCACGGACGTAGGTGATCCATCGTCAAATAGTAAGTTTTACTACTTGCTTGAAATCCAGCCGCACAAACCCCGCCCCTAAATTTAGCCAGCATTAATCCGCAATTTGCCTTTATATACTTCGAGCGCGAGGTTCCCAGGCTTCAACGCCACATTTGCTTTTCCTGCACTCACGACGGCCATTGCCCCGGCCGTCCCTCCATCCCTACCGACGTCGGTGCGCTCCACGCGGAATCGTGCGGCTTCGTCAGGTGTCCGGTAATGGCGTCGGTGGCCGCTGCTGCAGTGATGGAGCAGCTCTCGTACAGCACCACCTTTACCCCTCACCTCGGCCTCCACCAACATGCTGCTGCAGTCGCGGGCCTACGGGTCGCCGTTGCAGCGCGGGAAGATGAGCGGCAGCAGGCGCCCTGCGGTGTTGTTTCTCGGCTGGAACAGCGACTTGCCGTCAAACTCCTGCCCGTTGCTGAGCCTCACGGACCCACGGTGGCTCTGCTCCCATCCTCACGGTGTTCTCCTTTGTTCCAGATCCCTCTGGCATGCATGCAGGGACGGTTCTGGTGGTCTCTTTCTGCACAGGCCTCTCCGGCGTACAGAGTCCTGGCTCCCTCCTGGGTGTCCTGGATTTGTTGGATTTGATGCATTTTTATATTAATTTGATTGAATTTTGTGCAGTCAGATGGATCTGAGCAAGTGCAAAATCGTGTATATGTTTAATGTTTTAATTTATTCCTTTGTTTTGTATACATATTGGGGAACTCTTGTATAAAACAAATTTACGAAGAAGATATATATTTTTTCTTAATTTTGGAAAGGAATTAATCATTGTTAGTAACAATTTGTTACGAAGAGAAAAGAATCTTACTACTATATATATTCAGAATCTTAATACTACTGTTTATTACTAATAATTTCTTTGGTGAGTACTACAGAGATTACGGTTAAATAACCATTGCAAAATAAAGAAGAAAATAAAAATACTACCATAGTATTAGGAAGCGAAGAAGGTAAAAAATACTACCAAGAAAGTAAAAAAATACTAAAAACTAAGTGTATGTTCTGCACACACCATGTGAGAGAATCACGGTCCAAATGGTTTAAAAAGAAACAAATCATTATCAACCCTTAATTATTCCACAAAAAATAACTTACTTTAATTATAGGCTTTTTACGAATTGAAAATACTACGAAATAAAGAAGAAAGTAAAATACTACCAGTGATTCTAGTTATCTATAATTGTTTGCAGGAAGTAATAATTACTACTGTCGAGATCGCAAAAAAAAATTACTACGGTCAAGAAACGAACTTTGGGATATCAGTTCGCATATAGAAATATTGAATTAATAAATTTACTACTTGAAAATATTTGATTAGCTAGTCTTTTTCTATAATTTTGGTTTGCAGAAAGTCAAACATTTAGTGTTGAGAATCGCGAGGACTACTCCTATATAAATCATCGAAGGCTTACGGTTACTTGCAACCAAGTAGTACTCCAAATTGAAGAAAGAGAATCTCAATCATGCATTACGGTTAAGAACAAAACCAAGTAGTACTCCCAATCCAAATTGAAAAGAGAGAGAGGGAATTTCACCCATGCATTTACGGTTGAGAACAAATCACGTGCTTTCCAACTATTGGCGCGCCGGATATTTGCGCTTTCCAACTAGTTAGTCAGCACTTTCCGTATCAGCTTTTACTGTTCGAGGGACCAGTGTTACGGTTGTGGAAGGAAATTGTACGGTTGCATGCACACAGTAACTCCCTTTCTTTAATAATTGCATGCAAGACATAACTTCTTTTTAACGGCCGCACGTATAGCAATAATTATGGTTACGAGAGCTGGTGGTAATACTTATGGTTGCGGGATGAAACTTTACGGTTCTTGGGAAAGTTCCGACATGAAGGCAGTAGTAAAACTTATGGTTGCGGGAGGTAAATTTACTACTGCGCATAAGTTCTGACATGAGCACGTAGTAAGACTTACGGTTGCGGGAGAGGAATTTACTATTGCGCCTACATTCCGACCTGAGGCTGTAGTAAGAGTCACGGTTGAGGGTGGGAAATTTACTACTGCATGTAAGTTTGTTTGGCGCTCTATATACTCCCTCACAGGTATTAGAAGTCGTTTTGGACAAGGTTTGGGTCAAACATCGTGAATATAAATCATCAATAACTTTTAAGTTGTTGACTTTGTAAATGTAAAAATTATATGAGTGGATTTGTCTTAAAAAATACTTTGATAAAAGTATACATATATCACATCTCCATAAATATTTTTATAATAATAAGAGGTCAAAGTTATGTTTTGAAGACCGGGTAATCATTTGTCCTAAACGACTTCTAATACCATCCCTGAGGAAAGTAATATTTAGAGCCAACCAAATAGCGCAGTCCTATATATATATATATATATATAAAAGCTCTTAGCGTTCTACATCACGAAGAGAAGCGAGCTAGGGGATTAGCGTTAGAGGGATAGGATTAGGCTTTCGCTTATGAAGCATACCGGTGATGCATACGGTGAGTACCAGGGAGGATCAACACAATCATAGTCGCACGCGTAGGCGTAAAAGATCGGTCTCGCCAACCTTGCAAAGATCCTGTGAAAATATCGCACGCATACTCATAACCCGCACGCATAATCACGAATTTTCACTAATCGCGCACTTACACTAATAATCACGCATCTAATAATCACGAAGTCGCTCTCGTCATACAGTAGCATTGCATATTTAATTCTCTCATCCGCATAGTTTCTTTAAATTTTATATTATATTGCATAGTGCTTTGAATAGTAGTCTTAAATTTTTATATCTCTCTGCATAGTGTTGCATAATAGCTAAATAGTAAAGACTATTACTTTGAATATAATAACTAAAGTGAACGCTCGTGCGCTGTTCATATTCCCGAATTGTGCGCTGTTCATATTCCCGAATTTAAATAGTGCTGTAATAACTCAAGAATATCATATCATATTATCAAATTTATAACCAAATTTTGCAATTTATTGTGTTTGTGTGGTATATAAATTATATATATATATATATATATATATATATATATAACAAAGATTAGAAACACATGGAAAATTTTGCAATTTATTGTGTTTGTGTGGTATATATATATATAAATAACAAAGATTAGAAACACATGGATAAGCTCATCCGCTAGTTTTTTTTGGTGGCCACTATATCCGGCAACTAGTAGCAATATGCCCTGCCGTCGATATCCATATCCAGCCAATCCACTAAACCAAACACTAGCTATTCATGCATGGCCATCTTCCATCCATAGATATCCACTCAACCAAACACACCATTGGCTTGTCATACCAGAAGTCACATGTGCCGAAAACCGAGAAACAAGTGATAGCAGCTTAAAACGATTTAGACTTATGAAAAAACTGAATTATGCTTATATGACTTAATCTTTTGGACGGAGGGAGCATTCTCTAGTGGTGGATGGAACAATCCCAATATATCTTAAGTTACCTTAATTTATTCTTCAGCACAGATCGAGGTCCTTTCAGCACAAAATTAAATTGGTTCATCTGCAATACGTAGAACCGCGATCAATCGTGGATATGGGTATAAGTTTTAGCAGAATAAATCACACATTTCTTGAATAAATCAGTACGTGGATCACTTGCAGTCGCTGATGGGATCAATCTTCCAGTAGGCATGATCATAATCTGTGGGAGAATAGATCCCAACTTTCGTTCCCTCCTCTACCGGAAATCCGCCCAGGGCGTTGAGGGTACGATCACGGTTTTGGAGCACTCTAACTTCCCTAAAGCCATCAGCGCGTTCCTTGCCAAACGACCACAGCATCGAGAGCTTCACGCCTACATGGCCGCTGTATGGAGCCAGCTCAAGCTCGCCCGCCCAGTCTCCGTTCACCAGGGCTTGTCCTGTGGTTCTATTCACCAGTGCAAATGCCTTGCTGCCCTCGTCATCGGTCAGATTCCCGACGGCGCTGGAGTCCATGATCCAGTGCTATTCGTATGCAACAGAGGCATCAAACGCATCACCAAGGGGAACAAAAAAAAAAAAGGTTATTATCACGCACACGTACGGTAACATCATCATCTGTTGCTGGCGCGAGAGATCAGGCGGAAACTTCAGGTCTGAGACTTAGAAGCATCAAAGCACCGATCCCATGGGCCGAGCAAATCAAGCAGCCAAACACCAGAAATGAATCTACCACCCACATCGCACAATTTGCTTTGAGATTAATTTATAGTAGATGGGAAAATCTTCATGCTAGATAGTAGATGACAGATATGGTCCTTACCTGGGATTTATCGTTGGAGTCGGCAGGAACCAGAATCACATCCTTGCCACGGCAAGCCACGCTTAAGGCTTCGTTCATCTTGCAAAATATCTTCATCATCGGCTTCTTCTGATCCATGTTATCTCGCTAAGGTACGGCGGTTCTTGGTCGGCTCTTCAGTGGTGGACTCCTTACGGGTAGCCAGTTAGCCTCTCTCCAGTTTATTTTATCTGTACCTTGTCCAAATTGATCTTGAGATTCCCAGCCAGCCAAGAAGGGATAAGCTCAACTGGGGTCATGCGGCACATGTGGGTTGTTGGCACATCACATCATATATAGTAGAGTATATTCTTGGTCCAGCCAGTAAAGAAGGGATAAGCTCAATTGATTGACGCGGCACGTGTCGCCATGTGGCCGGATTGTTGTTGGCACATCACATCAATACGGAGTATATGTATTCTTTGTTGAAAGTTGCTTTTAGTAATAAATACCACATCGTTCGATGTCCTATAAAACATTATACTATCTTTATCTACAAAATATGCAATTATAAGATCTGTGTCAGTCAATCTAGTTTAAGTTTGATCAAGTTTATATTTATAATAAATATATTATTAGCATTTACGTGTCCAAATTGGCGATTGGTTTTTTCAGATTTGTTATCGTATACACACGCCAGGAGAGTCGTACTCATCGATAGATTGTCATAGTGAGACAATAATTACCCAATACAAAAACGAAAAGTGTTCTGATAATACCAAAACCAAAAATATTTCACCACCTTAACAAGGCCTATGTATTCAACGTTGAAAACGGGTTCGTAGTGAATTCAAATTCTTCTTTGTCTTACTCAAGTTGAATGTGTGATTTATTTTTCTTGGTTCAGGTAGTTGTTCAGGCATGTGGCCGTGTCAGATTGTTGTTGGCACATCACATCATATATGGCCATGTTCAGTTTACGAAAAGGAACCCAAAAAAAGCTTCTGATGGCCGTCACATCGAATCTCTCTGACGCATGTATGGGCGATTAAATATAGATAAACAAAATAACTAATTATGCAGTTTGGCTGGAATTTATGAGACGAATCTTTCGAGCCTATTTAGTCCATAATGAGACAATAATTACCAAATACAAACGAAAAAGTGTTACAATAAGCCAAACCAAAAATATTTCACCACCTTAACAAGGCCTATGTATTGTTTGGTGAAAGTTGCTCTCTTGCAGTAGTAATAAATACCACACCGTTCGATGTCCTATAAAACATTACTACTATCTCTATCTACAAAATATGCAATTATAAGATCTGTGTCAGTCAATCTAGTTTAAGTTTGATCAAGTTTATAATAAACATTATTAGCATTTATGTGTCCAAATTAGCGATTGGTTTTTGGGTGAGATTTGCTATCGTATACACACGCCAGGGAGTCGTACTCATCGATAGATTGTCTTCAACGTTGAAAACGGGTTCATAGTACATTCAAATTCTTCTTCGTCTTACTCAAGTTGAATGAGTCATTTATTTTTCTTGGTTCAGGTAGTTGTTCCAGGCATGTGGCCGTGTCGGATTGTTTTTGGCACATCACATCATATATGGCCATGTTTAGTTTACGAAAAGGAACCCAAAAAGTTCTGATCTTTCGTCACATCGAATCTCTTGACGTGTATGGAGCGTTAAATGTAAGTAAACAAAATAACTAATTGTATGGTTTGGCTGGAATTTACGAGATGATTCTTTTTGAGCCTAGTTAGTTTATGGTGGGACAATAATTACCAAATACAAACGAAAAATCTTACAATAAATTTAACCCAAAATATTTCACCAACTAAATAAGGCCTATGTATTGTTTGGTGAAAGTTGCTCTCTTGCGGCAGTAATAAATACCACACCGTTCGATGTCCTGTAAAACATTACTACTATCTCTATCTACAAAATATGCAATTATAAGATCTGTGTCAGTCAATCTAGTTTAAGTTTGATCAAGTTTATAATAAACATTATTAGCATTTACGTGTCCAAATTAGCGATTGGTTTTTTGGGTGAGATTTGTTATCGTATACACACGCCAGGGAGTCGTATACTCATCGATAGATTGTCTTCAACGTTGAAAACGGGTTCGTAGTGCATTCAAATTCTTCTTGGTCTTACTCAAGTTGAATGAGTGGTTTATTTTTCTTGGTTCAGGTAGTTGTTCCCGGCACGCTTCCAAAAGGCGATGCATCAAAGGATGAAGAAAGGCGGGCAAAACAGAGACAATGGAGACAGAATAAACTCGCTTTCCTTGACGGAGAAAGCAATGGAGGAAAAACGTGCGAGAGACAGAGAGTACCGCCGTGTCCGGTATGCGCTAGGTCCAAACTAGCATCTGCGTGTACACAGCCCCAGTATGTCCTGATCTTAATTGTGTTTTTGGCAGTTTGTTTTTTCCGTCTTCGCTGCCGACTGGATTCCTCTTTATCGCATCGATCGGAGCCATTGGTGAGACTTGGTGTGGAACTCCCGCTTCTGTGTCAACACCTACCTTTGGCTTGTCACACTCTCACATGCTCCCTCCGCCCCAGAAAGACTACGATTTTATAACCAAGCAGCAAAACTAAGGTGGTTGGCAAGTTAGAAGAAATACCCTATGAATGATTGAGAGTCTGCCATTGCAGCTCTTTACTACTAAGGCAGGTTTAGGTGGTGGGTTTCATTTCATCTGTTTCCAAGATCGCCACGTTGACTTTGTACACTTGAAATGAGAAATGAAACTGACTCTCTCAGTAGGGGTTTCATTTCACAGTATCCAAGATAAATTGCAGCAGATAATATGTGCATGATGTTGTGATCCTATGTACCATGTAAACTATGTAGTCATCCATAAATATGCCATGTAAACTCAAGATATATTCGGCGGCGTCCAAATTTATTCCAAATATGTTCCACCAATCTTTCTTTAACCAATAATCCAAGATATTGTGATCTGGTATGTTTGCTGCATGCATGGTCTACTGAAATTCAGAATTCGCTACTGAAATTCAGAATTGTCTATCTCATACAGGATTCAAAAATACAAGATTCAGGCAATCAAAAACTGTAAACCAAACAAATCGCATTCACAAAGGCTGCTGCACATTTGCTACTGCAACTTCAATTCACAAAGTGCAGATTTGCTACTGCAATTCAGGCCCGACCACCCCTCCAGGCCCGTCGTCGTCCTCGACATGAGCTAGCAAGAGGGGGCGAAGTGGATTTCGCGTCCGCCACTTGCCGACGACGCCGCCCTCCGCCGCAGATGCTGCTGCGGGCGCCGTCGTCGTCACTTTCGCCTGCGGCCCGCCGCCGCCGCCGCCCGCATCCCCGCAGTGCCGCCGCCGCCCCGCCGCCGCGCCGCGAAACTGCGAGTACCGCCGCCGCCGAGAAAACGAAGGAGACGACACGGGAAACAAATCGAAGGTGGAGAATGGATTTAGCCCGAGGAAAAGGAAGGGGAAGGCAGGAAGCGATGCGGGAGGGAATTCTCAAAGCTCGCAGGGGATCCCGCGGAGGGGATGAAATGAAACTCCGACGCTCTCAATGGCGTTTCATCCGCGTTTCATCGCCTGGGTACCCGTGCAGCTCGGGTTTCATCCGGGCGACACTCAAATCTTCTCTCCTCGTTAATATCTTGCCACCTCAGCTCACATGCTGATATGAACCCGTTGAAACGCCCACCGAGACGGCCTAAGAAGCGGGACAACACGAAGGTTCGGGACAATCGCTACGCGTAGCGACCACGAGATACTATCTTTGGGATGAAACCCGTGGACAGGAGGGGCCAGCATCCACGTGTACGCCGTAAGGCTTTCACTTTTTATTTTACTAGCAAACATGCCCGTGCGTTGCAACGGGAGAGAAAAAATGTTATGCACTCAATTAGAATAAGGACATCATAAAATTTTTCTTGCATTGCTAAGCACAAAAATTGTGCTCATAAATAAAATTAATGAAAATAGGTAAAATCAATATTAAATTTCATAAATTCTTTTTTAGACATGTAAAGATTTGTAACTCAATTATCATGGAATTAGTTATATTGATATCAAGAGCTACTATGTGTGATGATTATGACACAAGGTCACTCTCAATTTTCCATACTTTGCGAGAGGATGGCACTTTGGTTCATACTTTCACAATTTGTTTTTGGACAATCGACTACATTTAGACTATAATAATATGAGTTTTGATTTTTAATACATTAATAAATTTATGGTAGAAATATTTATTTGTCATCAGTCAAAGGTATAAGAAGTTCAAAGCCTATATATTGTGTTGTCTTTTTTTTTATTTATCTATCTGCATGGGCTTTTTAGTCGTACCAACGTGGTGGAAAAAAGCCCTATGAAAAAGCCCTGAAAAAGCCCGGTGAAAAAGGAGGTGGGGACGAAATTTTCTCTCTTTATTAGTAGGTATAGATTACGGCCATGATGTCTTTCCCCTACTCCCTCCGTCCCACAAATATTTATACATCTCTTTTTTTAGAAGTCAAGCTCTTTTAAATTTGACAAGTATATATAAAGTAACATCAATACTTATATCTTAAAATATTTATTATTTCTAAAGTATGTTCTAATGTTAATCTAATGATAATTGTTACACATCATAAACATGATTATTTTTTTATGCACACTAAGTCAAAGTTAGAAACGTTTGATTTCTCGAGAAGCGAGATGTGCAAATATTTATGGGACGGAGGGAGTACGTGACATTGGGAGCAATGGTTTCAGGAGTGGGTCCCATACAGCTGCTATCCTATTACGTGAGCTCTACGCATCCAAGAACGGCGGTGTTTTCGAACAAATTTCAATAGGAGGACGCCGGTGTTGAGGGAGCATGACAATGCACCCATCCCCTCGCGCCATACGATTTCGCGGGCGAGTGTTGCATTCGGCGCGAAGGAACCTTCGAGGCGTCGACTCAGCGAGGAAGGGTTGCGGACCCGAAGGTACCTTCGGGCCCGCTAAACATACGCTCGGGCGAGCCGCACGATTTTGCGAGGCAAATGTTGCATTCGTCCTCGCGAAGGAACTTTCGGAGGCGTCGACGCGGACAGGAAAGGTTTAAGGACCCGAAGATATCTTCGGGCCCGCGAAACATGCGTTCAGCTTCGCCACTTGGGCTATTCTGCGCGCCTATCGTCGAAACCGGATTCGCCGGCGTGAAGCGCTGTTCGGACCCGTGTCCAAGGGCCGCACCGCGTTCGGCCGCGCGAAGATACCTTCGCGCTAGCGGAACTAAGTTCGCCCTAACTCTGTGTTCCAGATGTACGAATTGCAGGTAGCGGGCCGAGGAGTTTGGAGGGTCCCGCGTGGGTAGGTGAGCTCCGACGGGCAGAAGGACCAAAGTACCCCGGCGGGAGTCCGAATATTCCTGGAATCGTAGTGGGTAGAAGGGTTTTATGGTCATGGAAAAGCCTACGGTTGAATATAAATAGTGTTTCAAGTCACTTCAGTTGCCCAATCTCTTTCGCTCCTTCGGCCCTGGGACTCCGTCGAAGGGTTCGTGCGCTCGGCTACAGCCGAGAAGTGTATTCGGCCGAGGCCGAAAACAACAGCCGGTCTTTCTCGAACGGAGGGAGTAGTAGCGTCCAGATCTAGTGCTCTTTCTTCTTCCTCCTGGGCAGCAAGACCTCGCCGTCCCTCCGTCTTGCTGGATCTGGTCGCGCATCATTGCTGGCCTGGCTCGGGAGAACATCTTAGAGTAATAAATAAATATATTGATATTGCTTGATCCATATTGCTTCCACTGGGCCAGGCTGAGAGCTCCGAACACGCAATCAAACTTCCTGGTATATGACGTAAGGCACATGAAGGTGGACTACTGTTGATATTTATCGACAACAGAAAAAAATTTAATGAATGCGGCAAAAACATGTGGCCTAAGTTTATTCAGCTAAAAGCAAATAAGGGGTTGGTGACGGGACAATCCCCGTCTCCCTCAAAATTGAACTACTAGCAAGGAGCAAAGTCTAATTTAGCCTAGTTGGCCACCAAACTGGGTAAAGAGTTATCATGCATGATTGACAGGAACAATCTTCCAGATGGCATGAGCATAATATGGTTCTGAATTAAAGATCACAACCTTCGTTCCGACGGCGGGAGTTCCGCCGCCGCTGGCGTTGAGGGATGTTCTCAAGTTTTTGAGCGCTCGTATTTCGCTGTAGCCGCTGTCGAGTTTGACGCCCAACGACCACAGCATCGAGACCTTCACACCATTGTCGCTGCTGTAGGGAGCCAGCTTCAGCTGATACCATCCTTTCTCCACGGTTTGTATCTTTTTTTTTTTATTAGAAACGGTAGGAGGACGGCCGGATTCATTAATTGGAAGAAAAAGTTACAAATTAAAGGTCAAAGGAAGAAAAACAACACAACACACCAGGGCTTGTTTCTTGGTTCCATGCACCAGTGCAAATGCCCTACGGTCCTGTTCATCGATCAGTTTCCCTATGCTGTCGTAGTCCAGGATCCAGTGCTATTCATATGCAAAAAAACACAAACGCAACATGGATCAAGCAACAAAACTAAGAGTAAATAAGACTAATAATTACAGCAACAAATGACCAAGCCAAATATGTGAAAATTAAGAGTATCCCAGGTATGTTGGTGGAAAGATTAATTCCAGGGAAAACACAAGTCATCTGATGGGAGAGCTAGCTATAGCATAGCAGATCCATCTAGAAACCCGGAGTAGTTGCCTACTGCGCCCTAGTGAGAGAGGCCGGGGAGCAGATCACAGGGGCTCGCTTTCCATCCGCTGATGTCTTCATCAACTAATTAAGCTTAGCTAAGCAAGATCAAGCAACCAAACACAGGAAAAACACATACGCCCGGCCTATATGAACAGACGGTATATATCCATAAAAAAATTGTTTCCATGCTACCAAGGCCAGAGATATGTTCTTTTACCTGGGATTCATCGTTGGGGTCATTACGGACGAGAATCACCTCACCGTCGTCCCTAAGGGACATGCTCAAGGATGGGTTCGCCTTGCAGAATATCCTCATCGGCTGCTTCGTTTCCATGGTAGCCTGGATAGCCTGTTGGTGCCTCAAACCTTTGCGCCACTCGGATAGCCTGCCGGCGTCTAATTCGTATGGCTACCAAAAGCTCTTTTGCAGTTGAGTGTACTCTCGGTGGGGTGATTTAGGGGCTCACGAAGTCACCATTGCTTGTCATTGTCGGGTGCCCATCAGGCCACGTTGGCTCATAATATATTCCTTCCGCCGAATCGCCCCCCAATCTATCTATTCTTATCTCGAAGAGAAAAGGATAAGCAGTCCCACAGACACTACACGCACAGCACGCGAGGGCGTACGCGTTGCCGACCCGCGGCCCACACACCTCCACCGGGTGTGCCACCAAGTGTGTTTTTTTTTTTTTAATTTTTATTTAAATGTTAACAAAATTATATTTTTAAAATTTACGAACCTATACTCCCAACAGTCTCCGGGAGTACAAGTCCTCAACTTCTGCATACAAGTCCTCCCGATGGGCCCAACGGCCCAGCAAGCCTGATGATGACTCGACAAAGGGCCCATTCGGTGAGGTGGTTGTTATAGATGGCCAACGGACGGCACGGCCCGCAAGACGGTACCGGGCCAGCACGCATAGTCACCGCCTGGCCGTTTCGGGCGTCGTGCTTAACGGGCGTGCCTCGTATGCGTGCCGTGCTTGGCCTTCGCCCGAGCACGGCCCTATGGTACAAATTTCGTGCGTCGTGCCGCCCCGCTAGGCACGGCAGAATTCACGGCCGTGCCAGCCCACAAATTGACCTTACAAAGACGACCAAATCCAGAATTTAAAAGTACATTAACATGGGAATAACAGATAATAGACATGATGAAAGAGATAATCAAAATGAGTCAAGTTTTATACAATGTCGCCTTATTAAAAAACCTTTCTAGGTAAAACTCACCCTTGTGAGAAACCTAGAAAGGAAAAAGAGTGTAGCCAGCTCGAAAATAAGTCTTAGTGTCTTACAAACCATAGTGGCACAAAATTACAGTGAGTCCACAGCTCAGTAGCTCACTCATTCATCTGTCATCTCACATCTCACAGTCACAGGCTCACAGATCACTCACTCAGCTTGAAGTCTTGAAGTAGCAGAAGCATCAGCTCCACCAGTCCGGCTTCTCCCGCCACTTCTTCTTGATCAAGGTATAGGCTCTTGAATGCCTCCTCAAGCTCTATGTCCTCGGCCGCGTGCTGTTCCCTTCTTGCTCCTTGCTCCCAATCCTTGATGCAGGTCAGCATCTCCACATTCTCCGCCAACAGCCGATGCCGTCGCTCTTCAAGTATCCTACCTGTCAAACTGAAACAAGACTCGGGAGAGACAGTAGATACAGGAACAGACATGATATCTCTAGCCATAATAGATAAGACTGGAAAGGTCAGCTTATGGTCACGCCACCAAAGAAGTATGTCAAAGTCATCCTCATAAGAGGTGACACAATCACTGTCTAAGTAAGCTAACAGCTCACTAACAACAGAGCCAGATGAAGTTGAGGTGGAAGAGATAGGGGGAGGACCAACAACACCTGAACCACCACGGCCTCCAAAAATCCTTCCCCATGCCTGCTTTTTCTTACCTGCATGAGTTGATGGCTGTGCAACCCTTTGAGATCTAGCTGCACCAAACTTGGTTTGATATTTGTTAAACAAGAGATACAATTCAATTTTGACATCAGCATAGTATGAATTGTAATTAGCTCCAGTACTTTCAGCAAGTAATTCCAACACATTAAAGAATCCTCTCATCTTTGCTCTAGGATCAAGAATGAATGCATAAGAATATAGCCGTGGTATTTCCTCCCAATACTTAAGGAATTTAAGTTTCATAGGAGCAGCAATATTTCTAAAGTTCTGATCTTTTTCAGCAGCATGCAAATGAGAAGGAATATCTATGGTGCAAAACAAGTGGACTTGTGGGATAATAAACACCAGACAGAACAACAATTGAGTCATAGAAGAGTTCCAGGAACTCCATTATTTTTTCAGCAACAAGCCAATGATTTCTAGTTAGCAATTCAGAACCATAATGAGAATTAATGAACACAGAAAATATATTTTTGTATGGAATCCAGTGCTTAAGCATTAGATAAGTAGAATTCCATCTAACATCCATATCCAAGCCAAACTTTCTAGGTCTAACACACTTAGCAACACAATATTCTTTAAACAATGCAGTTCTTTGATTAGAGGAATTTAAAAAGCTAATTGCAGTTCTAAAATCTTCTATAAAAGGTTTTAGCCTCTTCATTCCAGATTTTACAATAAGATTAATGATATGATAGGCACAACGCTGATGCACCAGACAATACTTACACTTATTAGGATCAGAAGGTGTAGGTGCAGGATGAGAACCCAAGTAACCAAAGAATGTAGGTGCCAAAGTCTCCATAGCCTTAGAATTAGAAGAAGCATTGTGTAACAGTAACCTCCTAAATTACAGGGGGCCCACACACTTTTGTCATTGTCCCAAAGACCCGTGGATACCGTGCGAGATGTACCCAATAACTTAAGAAGCTCTGTTCGGGTGTCACCGGAAAACCCGATTACACCACAATTTTCGCCTCATACCGGGATCAACAAAGGAGTACCTACAACATTACAAAATTTATTACAAAAATATGAATAAGAGTGCGAAAAGAATAATAACGTTAATTTTACAAAATATGAGTAAGTTACTTTTGAGTAAACTTAACTTAACTTCTTGCCGGGCTGAGTAGAACTAGAAGACAACCAGATCATGTCGAGCCCACCGACATAACCTTGGTTAACAAAGACGAGTCAACACCGCAACAAGGGTTAAACAACCCCGAGTACACAATGTACTCCGCAAGACTTACCCGACAAAAAGAAAAGGACTCCAAGGATATCTTTGGCTTAAGGGAAGTAGAGCTAGAAAAGGGAGTTTGCGTAAAAGCTTACTACAAGTGGACCCTTACTTTCAATATTTTTAGCAAGCAATTTTGGTTGAAACATTATAAAGATAGATTTGCACCTGTTCTATCTCAAACACTTTTTAAGCATAACATCTCATATCCATATCTCCATCTCTTTTCTCTCTTCAAAACCATAAGTAATCTTGTTTCTTCAATTACTACGATGTGAGGGCAGCAAGAACGGGTCTCCATATCCGAGGAGCAACGGACGATTCGAATCGATTATAACCCAGCTGGGGAGTTCTTACCACACGACATATGTAGCACTTAAGCTTGCATATATCAACCCTTTCCCAGATCGTCCAAAACGGAAACGAGGCTTGCGCCACACGAGAGCACAAGCACTCCCACCGCCGTACCAAATTTCAAGTAGAGCTGGTACACGCTACTCCCGCCATCTCTCACTCCCAAAGCGTGGTTGCCGCTTTTCGATTTGGCATACCCCCGAGATCGCTTACCGGAGTATGTGGTCAGTACTGGTTTCGACTGACCTAGGATGATGCCCAGGCAGACGTGCCCTTAACCAGAAGGCCTCAGGCGCAACTTGCGTTCAATAGTCCCGAACTTTCAATCCTCTCAACGGACGGTCCTTAACCGATCAACACGGGACAAGCACGGCCGGAAGTCCCGCCGGCTTTTCAACCTAAGTCCCGTCGATCTCAAATTCATCACTACCACATTCATAACATGCTCTCATGAACCACTGTTGACACCTGTTATAGCATAATATTACTAGTCAACTAAACATGAAATAAGGGCTTAAAATGAATAAACACATAGACTAGGGGCTTTACTAACATAATTCCATGAGCTTTGGTGATTTATATCTTTTTAGGGACTAAACAGATACAAGCAGGTAAAAGCCCAGAGTTTTCATCCCATACGATGAGGAGACCTGACCGTGAAGCAAAGCAATCCGAAAAGTGGACTAAAACATTCTAGAAGACACGAGAAAGCACCAGAAGGAGGCCGAAGCCCAGCAGAGCCAGAGTCCTGGCAATCGCCAGGCCCAATCCTGGCGACCGCTAGGAGTTGGAGTCCTTCTCCACTCCGCTTCGTAGGTCGGTTTGCCACCGACATTGAGGTTGAATCTACGCCGTTGCCAAGGTCGGTTTGATCCAAGGGCTGTCGTGCATCCCCCAGGGCTATATAAGCAGACCCCCTATCCCCAGGGTGAAACCCTAATTCATTCAACTCAATACTCAACAAAGCCGAGAGCCCGACCTCTCCTCTCTAGTTCCGGATCTAGACTAGAACACCATGTAGAACTAGAAGCCCTAGAGTGAGTTGAAGAGCAAGCATCAAGTTGAGAGATTAGAGCCATAGTTTCCCATGAGAGAGACTAGAGCTAATCTTGTTCGGAGAGCTAAAGCGTGGGTGAAGGGAAGAGCCGCTGAGGAAGTAATTGTCCTTATTGTTCTTATTGTTCACAACTCTTGTTTGAGTACTTTAATCTGTAGGACCCTATAGATTAGAGGGGTGGCTTAGGTTTAGGCGTGGTGCTTAGACCGAGGTTGCTTGTGGATGCACCCTACATTCCGGTCGTGGTAGATCGCGGGAGTGACAAATCCTGTTGAGTCCTTTGTAGTCCACCCCCGAATGATAGGCCAAGCGGGACCATGTTGCCGGAGGATTTCATGTTTCGGCCATGTTTTCCTTTTTGAGTATGTCCCCTAAGATAATATCAACATAGCTTACAAGGATAAGAACTAGACAACCGTAGGAATCTCCTTAACTCTTTATCCTCTCATTCCTTGATTGCTACTCAGGAATTTGGATTAGTTATATGCCTCAGTTATCCTCACATCATTCTCCCTGTGGATTCGATATTAAAACCCTCTCCCGGGTGAAGTGCTCTCACGGGTATCCGTTAAACTGCGCATTATACAAATTATAAATATTTACGTAAGCTTAACAAATACCAACAAGCATTTCTCGGCGCCGCTGTCGAGAATGGTTGCTTCGAGAAAACACCGAGTATAACTAGATCTTGTACAATACTTTGGTGTAGTTTTTCTTTTATATTTTCTCTTCCTTTTATATCTTTGTGGGATCCTCGGATTCTACACCTATCCTTATGCTGCACCCAGAGCACAAGTTTTGGCCGCTAGAATCTATAGAACTTATCCTATCACCTGGCTATGAGTCGTGCCTACGGCTGATCAAAATGATCATGAAACAACCCATTATAGGAGAGAATTCTCAGTAGTTAACCTCGAGGTCAAATCCTATCCTTTAGAAAAGGATAATGTATTTGGGGCTCATCCTAGAAAAGTTGTTCGCATGACCATCATGCGGTTTACGAGAGGAACTTTTCTCTCCTTTTCTAAAAAGCAAGGTTTGTCTTACAAACTCGGCGGGTGTGATCTTTTTCCTAGGATTTCCATGAACACCCAAAGGAAGAAAAGGAATCATCCTCTAGACCAAAAGAAGAAGTTTTGATAGCCGGATCATAATCATTCCAATCCCTTGATTTAGCTACCAATCCTAAATCATCAATAATCCAAAACCCTCCAAGAGGAGAAGTAATTCTACCCTTGAATCTTTTATGATGATGACTTTGGGAGACAAACTTCTAGCTTCACGAGAGACCTTTGAGTACCTATAAACCAAATTCTCTTAAAGAAGAGTCTCTTAGAAAGCATCCTTATTCTTACAAAGGACGTTGGGAACCAAGGATGGCATATCTAATGACGCCATAGAAGGAGAGTTTAAACTATCTAGAATCCATTCATGTCTTCTCCCTTTCTATTTCGGACTAGATAACTTATCCAAACCCATCTTCAACCTCATTCTTGACCCCAATGAATCCTCTAGTGTTCTTTTTCTGGAGTCTACCTACAATCTTAGAAATCCCAAGTATAGACATCATGAAGGATCTAATGGAGACCAAAAGAGCATTATCATTAGCCGGAGAACATCCATGAGCATAGGAGTTACATCCTAAATATTCTATCCAATCTTTGCCCATGTGAGCAAACTCCTAAATTAATTACCATCTCTAATCTTGCCACCTACAAGATCTAAAACCCCTTTGTGATAACTGTTCATAAAGAATTAGAAAGGGTGGTTGTTGATCTTATTGGCTTGAAAGTTGAGATTGGTGATGTGTTTAAAAAACCTCTTTATCATCTTGAATTATATTTGAAGGTTTCCCAAGGACAAGCTTTTGTCCTAAAACAAGCACATTTAGGAAATAACGTGACTATTTATCTTTTGCTAATAATACCCCTTGTGCAAAGAGCATAGAGATATAATTGTGTGAATATTCCTTCGGGTATTTTTGGTTACTAACCATTTCGTGTCAAGAACAAAAAAGAACGAAGGATGACAATATAAAGGTATGTCCAACCAATCATTATGCAACATGAAATCATATGCATAGAAATATTTCTTGTCATGTTGCTGCACTATCTTGGTTACCTCTACCTTTTGAGACATGATCAACCTGCTAAAAGCAACTATCTTGTTTTCATCTTCACTTGAGTAAATCTCTACAATGCTTTCATGCTACCCTTTTGTCTACCATAGTATGCTTTGGTTTGGGAATGTAGCTATAGTACAAATAGCATGTTTTCAAAGGCTCTTTAAATTAAGCATGGTACTTAGGTTAAAATGCCTTCCTTAATTAAATTAGACATGGAGTCTAGTTTGGTTATTGAACTAAATATTACTTGTGTAGACATTGGTATATTTTGTTGGACTAACCCCTCGCAAAAGAAAAGGTCTCAAACAAGCTTGGGGGAAGTCCTGAGATAAACTCACATTAGAGATGAAGCAAGAGAAAGAAGAGGAGCGCCACAAACAAAGTCTACAAACAAAAGCACTTGCTCAAGGATGAACTCAAGGGTGATCGGCACATGGAAGAGGAAAGACCAACTTCACCAAGGATAATCCAATCGTGCTCTTCCTCCTCACATGCCCCCATCACTCCACATGCTGGTTTGCAATCTCTCTATTCCCCTATTGCTCTTTTCTACAAGTTTGAATGATTTTGATGCATGAAAATCAAACTTAAGGTTCAATAAAATCATTCCTTTAGAAAAGCAAAGTGAATACTAAAAGATGATATAAAAGATCTATGCTAAAATTTTCAATCAAACTTTTCTATAGCATAGAAAGTGACCTTTAGCCCTGTGACAACACTATTCTTGTTACTACTTGTATATTCCTTCGGGTATGTGTTGTTCACCAATGATGCAGGAGTAAAACCATGAGAGGAGCAAAAATGTCCTACACAATTCAGAGGACAAGAAGAAAGGATGATGCAATAAAGTGACAAGTTAGGAGCAAGATATACAAGAGGCCAAATGAGGAAAAGCTCCAAGCAGAGGGAAAGAACCACCACAAGGTGTTACGATGCCGACACACTCTATAAAAGGTAACATCTTGAGATAAGTTATCATTAAGTAAGCTTTTCCTTATTTTGGCATGATCATAAATAATCAAACATGATTAGAGTTATAACCCAACTTTATCCATCTTGCTTAACTCCACATGTTTAGTTCTTTGTTCCTAAAAACCACTCTCCTGATCTCATAATCCCTAACCATGTAAGCTAATATGTTGCTCATCCTCGCCTCGCAAGATAGTTATAATCATTAAACCATTGATGCTCAATCTCCTAATCTTATCACCCTCATCATAAATGAAGGAAACAAATAAACATTAACTCTATCTTGATTAATGTGCCTAAGGTTAGAGAAGAATGAATTAAATTTTTGTTCTGTTGGTGTTTTCCCCACCAACAGGGCCCATGCACTTGATCTCTACCTTGTCTTTTGCAAAGGTGACATACTTCGAGCAAAAAAATATGGAGGAGTATGTCACTCCCCAAGATTCTACAAGGAAATGTCCTGAACCCACAAAGCACGCACACTAAAACAAGACGCTGCCCGCTTCCACCGCCAAAGCTTCACTTCAAACTATGGGACAAGCAAGCAACATGGGTGATGTCATCCTTAGAGTTCACTATCTCAGAGACGCAGCCCACCAAGATCGATGATGTACTTGAGGAGTGAGTAAGGTAAGAAGTCTTGTTCAAAGGACTTAAAATATTGAACCCTCGTCGAAGGTAAGATCGGTAGTTATCCATATTAAACGCATAGCATATTTATTTCCTTGCATTGCATAATCATTTTTCTTTTTAGCATATTTACATTTATGCATTAGCATTGCATTGAAAAAATTTAAAGCCCCATGTGAATAATCTTGTGGCGTGTAACAACCCATAAGGATATTCACCGTGGTGGCATAAAAAAATAAAATATGCATTCATATAGTTGCATTTGCATTATAGTTCCTTGCATGCATACAAATAAATAAAACTTCAAAAAACATTTAGAAAAAGAAATCTTGCTAAAATTCTATTTAGAATAACCATGATCCATCTTGAAAATTGTTGACACCTCTTAAGCTATACTTTTATAAGTCAACTAAACATATTATAAGGGTATAAAATGAATATATACATAGATTAGGGGCTTTACTAACATAGTTCCACAAGTTTTGGTGAATTATATCTTTTCAGGGACTTGATAGGTAAATGCCTGGTAAAAACCTAGAGATTATACCCCATATGATAAGAAGATTAATCGATGAATTTCAATCCAAAATGTAAACTAAAACATTCTAGAAGACACCGGGAGAAACCCCGACACGCTTGTGCAACAGGACCTCAAGGCCGCCAAAGATCAACCACGGCGACCGCCAGTGGGACCCACTGCCGGCCTCATCTTCTTAGGGTCGGTTTCAAACCCGACTTTGAGGTTGTATCTACACCGTATTGAAGGTCGGTTTGATCCAAGGGTCCATATTCATCGACCACGGCTATATAAGGATGACCCCTACCTCCGGCCCCGAGTATGAAAATCATTATTCATCGACTCGACTCATCATCAACAGCTAGAGCCATACCTCTAATTAGAAGAGCTGAGATCAAGTTGAGAGATAGTTAGAAAGTTGAGAGATTAGATCTTAGTACCCCGAGAGTGACTAGATCTATTCTTGAGAGTTAAAAGAGAGAGTAGAGGAGAAGAAGGGGAAGTACCGGATCCGTTCTGCGACTCCTCTACGCTTGTGCCTCCGAGATCAAAGGCTTTTGTTGCACTTGATCTTGAGACTTCTTTGCCGGATCAACCTTATATTTGAGTAAGTTACTTGTCTATATTTTTCTTTCGGTTTATGACTCTTTTTATTAGAGTACTTCAATTCTTGTCGCTCTTGAGTTGAAGTTGCTACCCCTAGTGCAAGCGGTGTTTGGACTAGATAGCAGAATACACCCTACCTTCCTGAGCGTGGTAGTTCGTGGTAGTGACAAGTACCATTGATTCCTTTGGATTCCACATCCCGCTGGATAGGCCAAGTAGGACCTTGTTACCGGACGATTGCACGTATCGCTCCTCGCTTTTCCTTTGAGTACGCCCCCATTAAGAAATATCTTCAAGCCTTACAAGGATATAAACTAGACAACCATAGACATCTTCTCAACCTTTATATTCTCCAGACCTTTCTATAGTCTTAGGGATTTAGTTCAAATTCATTATTCTCACACCTTTCTCCCCTCGTGGATTCGATATTTAAAACCCTCTCCCGGGTGAAGGGCTCACCAAGATTCTGCTCGCGCTATGGATTATATATTTTATATTTCTGTGGATAACTCTTACCAACAAGCATTTAAAGGCGCTTCGGGAGAACTGTTCTTTAACACGTGAGCTAACTAAATCTTGTATCATATCCTTAGTATAGATTTTTCTTTTTTATCTTTTAACCACTATCCAAATGGATACCACCCCCTTTACCAATACTTGGCACCCAAGGAGCAAGCTTATAGACCTCGTGCTATCATCTAAACCTATCCGTCTTTGGGTCTTATGAGTTTCGCCCCTAGGTTAATAGAGATAGTCCAAAATCATACATTCTCGTGAGAATTAGATGAAAACCCTTTCCTTCATCTCCAAACTTTCGAGGAGACATGTAAGTGCCTCCATATTGAAGGCATGTCACCTGAAACCATCCGGCGGACGCTATTTCCATTCTCTTTGAAAGGAAAAAGCTCACCAAAGGTACAATCAAAACAAAGAGAGAATGGGAGGCTTAATCGGGAACTTGTTTGACTGACTTTTGTGCGATTTCTACCCCATGTCCAAATTAGTTTTACTTTAGGCTCGATCCTATCCTCTAAAACAAAAGGATAATGAATCTTTGAGTGCCTACCGGGAGCATTTTGATCTTCTTTCCAAATCCGACCTAATCTAGCCATACCGCACTATGTTCTAATTCAACATTTTTATATTGGTCCGAATAGGAAATCTAGAAAACACTTGAATACCTCTGCGAATGGATCCTTCATTCACCTTTCAATCCCCCGAATGCATATCCGCACTAAACAAAATAGTGGAAAACAAGGAGGATGATCCAACCTGCAGGGAAACACTTAAAAATAGAAGAAATAATAGAAGAAGAAGAAGGATTAGCCGAACCCAATTCCTTTCCAAATCCTTTACGACCACCAAATGATCCAGAGCCATTAGATTTAGAAAAACCAGAGGTCACTTCGATCTCTGACTTCTTACTCGATATCGAGGATGATCTCTTTACAGATTATGGAAATACCTCGAGATATCGACTAGAAACCTCGTAAGGCTAAAACATCACAACCTTTATCCTATAAACCCTTCCGACCCGTTTTCATTTGAAAGGAACCACGTAAGAGCTTGTCTCAATCATAAGTAGCGAATGGTTAGAAGAATCGAGCTTTCCTCTCCCATGTAATCCGCTTGATTCACCTTCGTACCTATTCGCTGCCAAATTGATAAAGACACTTTTGATGCTCTCTACAATCCTCGTTGTGGGAATAAATATCATGGCATTGTCCTTTGCTCATGAACTTCTCAAAAACATGCCATTGAGTCCCACTACAAAATTGTTACAAAAGCCCTTCAGACAAATTGTCCAAAGCTCGAGAATTCTATATGTTTTACCAATCAAGGTTAACAATATCATGGTACATCTTAGCTTTTATATCTTTGATATCATGGAGTTTGATCTACCGATAGGACAACCAATAGAAAGGCTTACTTTTGAAGGACAACCCGTAGAATTAGATTTTTCGCCTAGGCTAGGATCTTAGACTTTCATTGCCTATAGTCCAAGCCATCCATGCTAAATCCGAAGTCTTGTCCGTAACTGCACCCTATGGAGGAAGTTAAAGAGGCTTCGTAGAATATTTTGTGGAGTCTAATTATGAGGGCGATTCGAGTTCTTCATTGAAGAGGAGGATGAAAATCCTACCACTTTAACCTCTAGATGAATTTGAGAACCCACCTAGACCTCCTATTGAACTTAAACCTTTACCACCGTGCCTCACCTATGCTTTCCTCAATCAAGATCCGTGAGTCCCCTCGTGATCATAAATGATAAACTTACTCGCAACGGACTCTTAGGGTGATAATCGCCCTAGAAAAAACATCGCCGGCCCTTAGGCTATTCACTCGAGACCTTAAAGGAATTAGTCCCGCTCTCGCACTCACCGCATTCCTACAGATCCGGATATTCCCCATCTATAGAGCCTCGGCGTAGACTCAACAATGCGATGAGAGATGTAGTTAAAAAAAAAAGAAAGTTCTTAAGTTATTACATGCCGGGATTATATATCCCGTACACATAGAGAGTGGGTAAGCCCTCGCAAGTTGTGCCTAAGAAGGGAGGCATGACAGTTGTTAAAAATGATAAGAATGAATTAATTCCTCAAAGAACCGGCCACGGGATGGAGAATGTGTATAGACTATAGAAAACTAAACAAGGCTACAAAGAAAGATCACTTTCCATTGCCTTTCATTGATGAAATGTTAGAGCGTTTGGCAAACCATTCTTACTTTTGTTTCCTTGATGGATATTCTCGGTATCACCAAATCCCAATCCATCCTAGTGATCGAAAGCAAAACCACTTTTACATGCCCATATGGAACTTATGCTTATAGAAGAATGTCTTTTGGATTATGTAATGCACCCGCTTCTTTTTCAAAGATGTATGATGTCTATATTTTCTGAAAATGATTGAAGAGATTATGGAAGTTTTCATGGATGATTTTTCTCGCCTATGGAAAAACTTTTTGATGATTGTCTAGAAAACTTAGATAAGGTTTTGCAAAAGATGTGAGGAAAAGCACTTAGTCCTAATTGAGAAAAATGTCATTTTATGGTTAGAGAAGGAATAGTGCTTGGTCACTTAATTTCAGAAAGGGGAATAGAGGTAGACAAGGCAAAAATAGAAGTTATAGAACAATTACCTCCCCCGTGAATATCAAAGGGATAAGAAGTTTTCTAGGACATGCTTGGTTTTTTGTATCGTAGGTTCATAAAAGATTTTTTACATATTGCTAGACCACTCACCGGCTTGTTAGCCAAGGATGCTCCCTTTGTTTTTGATGATGCTTGTCTAAAAGCTTTTGAAACTTTGAAAACACTACTAGGAATATGATCATTAGTGACGATTTTCTCGTGGACGGTAACTTTGGTCACGTAAATGATAGCAATCTATGACCAATTATGTATCTTCGTCATAATATAGCGTTGACGAAGAATTGGCTTGTCGTAATGAACGGCGAGTGGAAGTAAAACCGATACGTATAGAGATAACGGTTTGGTCACAAATATGTTTTGGTAGTCCGTGCACGCTCCAAGCAAAGACTTGACGAGGTTTTTTTACAAACACTTTTTACAAACACTTTTTTTTTTTTTGAGAAACATTTTTTAGAAACACTTGGCGAGGGCGGGGTCGGTTGATAGTCGGGCCGGGCCCGCAAATGAAAGGGAGGATAGTGTCTTGCAGCCACAATTCCTTTTATTTGGTTGGCAAAAATTTGTTCTCCTAGGCCTTCGAACCCGCGACCACGGGTTGGAAAGGAAGAAGCGTTACCTTTGAGTACGTTGTCTTAGTTGCCGTAATTGAGTGTTTTTATTTTATCTTGTAAGTGTTAAACATGATATTTGTTTGATTGAATGCCCCTTAATTAGATGGATCGGGCGGTGGCCCACTAAACACATCACGCAAGGCTACGTGGACCTAAAGTGATCGTGATGACGAAGCTACGCCCGAGCGCGGCGAGAGGCCGATCTCCACGATCGCGGCGACAAGCAATCCCGGGCGGGGCGATCTCGACGACGGCGCCACTGGGCGGCAGAGGCCTCCCCGAGCCCGACGCGGCGGCGAAAGCAGCGCCAAGGACGCGTAGGAGGCCGAGGGCACACGCCGGGACGCTGCTTTGTATGCGTTGTAGTGAGGGCACACGCCGCCGACGCCAGACGCATCGAGGGCAGGGCAAAGATCATCGAAAGGCAAATACCACCGGACACGACGTAGCGAAGGCACATCATCATCATCGACTACAAGGTTTGGTTTGATCTAATGTAATGTAATATGCATGTGTTTGATTTGGTTTTCAATTTTGTTTATCCTTTTATGACCACGAGATGGATAGAAGTTGGGTTTTTGGGAAACAATTCACACCGCATACATGAAAGGAGTTGAAGAGTTCATGGAATTTGTTAGTCCGAGATACCCGAAGACGCACACATTCGTTGTCCATGCATGAAGTGTCATAATCGAAAGTGATGCATCCTCGCATTTAAGTAGAAAACCATATACACGTTTATGGAATGTCACCTACATACACCGTGGATTCATCACGGGGAGCCAGATAGATAATGAAGATGAGGGAGTACAAAGAGAGGTGGAAGGACATGATCATGACTTTGGGGTTCCAATGAATGTGGACGATGATGTTAATGATGATGGTCATGGAGTACCAAAGATGTTAGGAGAACTATATGCAAAATGAGGCGGATGGGGAGAAGCCAAGGTTTGCAAAGGTTCTTGAAGATGCAAAGAAGGCGCCGAGCCCCGGTTCTAAAACATTCAAAATTTTCTTTATGGTGAGGATGTTGTATATGAAGTCGCGTTATCGAATCCGCAATACAAAGATTTATCACAATGATGATGGTGATTTCAGATTCATACCTTGAGAGTAATTTGCCAAAATAATATGATGAGGCGAGGAAGTATCTGAATGAATTGGGGCTTGAATACCTAAAGCATCCATGTGTGCAAGAACAATTGTGTGTTGTTTTTCGGACTCAAAAACATCCAAGTATGCTAAGTTGAATGCGTGCCTACCGCAAGGAGTCTAGATGGAAAGATGAAACGGAAGAAGCAGTTCCACATAAGGTTCGAGGCATTTTCCACTCTTGCCAAGGTTGAAAAGAATTTTTCATGCAAAACAGACTTCCGAGCAAACACAATGGCACAAGAAAGTGAGGAAGGCGTCGACAATGTGATGAGCCATCCAAAATTGGGAAGCATGGCGGGATTTTGACAAGATGTTTCCGCATTTTGCACAAGATCCGAGGAACCCGAGGCTTGCTTTTAGCTACTGATGGCTTCAATCCATTTGGCAACATGAGTAGCCAATGACGAAGATGTGGCCAATGCTTCTAACACCACCGAATCTCCCACCATGGGAATGCGTGAATCCAAAAAACGCTTTATGGCATTACTCATCCCAGGTCCAAAATGTCCGTGAAAGGATTTTGATGTGTTCCTTGAGCCCCTAATTGAAGAACTTCTCGAGCCATGGAAGGGTGTCGATGACGCACGATGCATGTACTGTAAGAAGTTCACCCTTCGTCTTTGCTGTTCTCCGGGGGTGTATACATGATTATCCAGCCACGGCCACCTTATCCGGGCGAAACAACAAAAGGATATTATGCATGTATTCATTGCGACAAGAACCCGTTGTCTCGAGAATAAGGGGTAAGATTTGCTATATTGGACAATCGCTGCTACCTCGCAAAGACACATGAGTGGCGGGAAAGCTTGGCTTTCGATGGTAGGGTTGAAAAAGAGATAAGCCGTGCAAGTTTACCGTGAAGGAGGTCCCGGGCAGCTAGAAAAGGTGAAAGATGTCGCCGCAAGTCTCACATTATCGGAAATAAAAGGAAGCGGGCAACGGTCCACAGATTTATAGCCGCAAATGCGGGTTGTGGAGATTGCCGTATTGGCAATATTTGAAGGTTCCACATAATCTCGATGTGATGCACATAGAGAAAAATATATGTGAAAATATTCTTTGCACCCTACTTAATATACTAGGCAAGACCAAGGACACACATAATGCAAGGCTAGATTTGTATGATATGGGCATAAGACACGAACCGCACTTGCGGCCCAATGGTAACAAAGCCCACGCAAGGCTCCACCCGCCCATATGTGCGGGATCGAAAAGTGCGCTTTGCAAGTTCCCTCGAGAGATATCAAGTTCCCCGATGGATATGCGGCTAACCTAGCAAGATACATAAGTGAAGATGGTGCAACGGTGGTTGGAAAGATGAAAACACATTCTTGCCACATACTCCTACAAAGAATCATACCCGGGCCTTAGAGGTCCGGTGAGGAAGGATGTTTATGAAGCAATTGCGAGCTTGGGGCCTTCTTCGAGGGAACTATGCAAAGAAAATCTAAGGAAAGATGTTGTCAAACTACCAAAACGAGAAATTCCATTGATCCTATGCAAGCTTGAGAAAAATCTTTCCACCGGCCTTCTTTTTGATGTCATGGTGCACTTGTGTGTCCATCTTCCCCGATGAGGCATTGCTTAGAGGACCTGCTCAAAGATGGATGGATGTACCCAATAGAAAGGCGACTAGGCACTCAAGAATTTTGTAAGGAACGAGGGCAAGGCGGAAGGATCAATTGCTGAGGCATATATGGCAAGACACATTGACCTTTTGTTCTAGGTACATGGAGGATATTGAGACTAGATTTAACCAGATGATGATAGTGGTACGAGATGCCGTTGCGGATGACGTCTACTTTTTTTAAGCATGGTGCTAGTCTTGTTGGAGCCGTTACAACCCAACATTGATGATGCCGCTCATGAAAAGTTAATTTGGTATGTGCTAAATAATGCCGGTGAAGCGAGAGGAATATATGGGGTAAGTATCGATTACTTGTTTGAGATTCGCTTTTTTATTCCTTTTTAATATATCTTTTCCCGTAATGATTAGAGTTTGGCATGCGATTGTACAAGGCCGAGCTCCTCCAAAGAAGGTGCATGTGCAAATCATCGCTTGATGGAATGGTTGAACGAGGATTTGCAAATTGGTTTAGGAGCCATGTAAGTCACCACGCATTTTATTTATTTGCTTTGTAAACGCATTAGTATGGATCTGTAATTGGTGACCACTACTTTGAATGTTGAGATGAAGCACAAGGAGGATCCGAATCGCTTAGCGAAGGACTCTGGGCGCCGTCATGTGGCCCAAATAAGCGAGTTAAGATAAGTTCTCGCTTGCAAGATTAATGGAGTCCCAGCAAAGACGCGGTGGATTGTGAAAAGTTCTTGCAAACACAAAATAGTGGTGTAATGACTAAAAGTTCACATGATGGGAAGAAAAATGATTTTTGTGGTGTCCTTAAAGAGGTAATTGAGTTGCAATATAACCTCGAATCATCAAGTTCGTCGGATTTGTTGTGTTGTTTCCATGCGATTGGTTCAACCAAGTAGGCAAGACGTGGGCCTTCGAGTTGACAAACATTTCAAATCCATCAATGTTCATTCATTTTGGTACAAGAATGATCCTTTCATCTTAGCGAGCAATCGAAAAAGGTCTTTTACCAAGAAGACACATCTCCACAATGTAAAGATTGGCGAAGTTGTGCGTAAATTCGAACATAGGGTCTGTATATGATGTGGCCGAGACAGATGAGGGCAGTCATGAGGTGCACCAGATGACTATGGATCGACATCGAGCATGCAAAGTGGAAGAAGGTGATGTTAATGAGGTGCCGCCAAATCTTGAAGGTGGAGAAGCAACTATAATTGAAGGCAATTTAGATGAACTTATAAGAAACAAGAGGCAGTTGACTTTAATCTAGAAGATAGTGATGATGAAGAGGAGGATGATACAAATCGATAAAGTATTGTAGTGATGGTGGCGATGATAACAATGATGACATGGACGATGAAGATTTCTAGGATCGATAGTAGATCGTAGTATTTTTATTTATTTGAGTTGAGTTTTTTCACAGAATTGTAGTTGACATTCGCATCACGTAATTAAACTTGAGTACAAATTATGTCATCACGATTTTAGTTGAGTTGAGTTTATTTTGCATCACGCATTTGTGTATGTCATCATAGTTTTTTTTAAATTTGAGTTGAGTTTTTTCACGTAATTCTAGTTCAGTTTATTTGGCATCACGTAAAATAAACTTATGTTCAAATTATGTTATCACAGATTTTAGTTGAGTTGAGTTTATTTTCCATCACGCATTTGTGTATGTCATCATAGTTTTTTTTTAAAATTTGAGATGAGTTTTTTTTTTTTCACATAATTCTAGTTCAGTTTATTTGGCATCACAGAAATAAACTTATGTTCAAATTATGTCATCACAGTTTTCACAGCTTTTTTTTTCCAACACGTAAATGTGAAAGTCATCACAGATACAAAATTGTCATCACAGCTTCTTTGGCATCACAGATTTTTTCCATCACGCATGTGATTAGACGAGATTTTTTCTCGCATCATAGAATTGTGCATGTCATCACGTAATTCTTTGGCATCACGTATATTGTGCATCACGTAATTATTTGGCATCATAGATCAAACATCATAAGACGAGATTCATGTATAGAAATTTCATAAGATCATATATTTCACATGACACCATATATATGTCATCCTGACTAGGTTCAAAAGTCATCACTAGATGTTCCTTGCTGCCACCACTACTACTTCTAATAGAAGTTCCACCCGCTATTGTTCAAAAGTGCCCCGTGTGGCATAACTAAGCATTCTACTATATATTCAACCACTTGCCAAGGTTCCACATGCCACCACTATATATTGGCATCACTACATTTACATATTGTACTATATCTATATATATATATATATATATGCTTCTCGCTCCACCACCTCATTACTTGGTCACCGCTTAACCCAAGTTTTCAGCTTACGGATCACCTTGTCCTTCATCGCCAACCGCACGCATTGCTTTCATCTCATCCTTTAATGCCGCACACTCACCGCATGGTCGCAAAACGAGGGAAAAAACGTTTCAGTCAGTTTTCAAAGCCGAAAGCAAGTCAATATCAATGGTCCAACACAATGAAGATTCTCACCTCCTTCTCTCAGAGTCACAAATTACGTCGGCGTGGGAGCTCCAGGACATGTTCTTCTCCTCCTCCTCCTTCTCTTTTCGGACTAACTCCTTTGCCGAGAGACTCCACATTGGTCTCCAACATTTTCTAATGGAAAATGGAACCTGAACACTACACCAACAAGTAAAACAAAAAACCATTTGTTCAACAAGAGTACAATAATGGCTGGTAACAAAATATACATCACAAGAAAAACAATCAACCAGACTATCCGCCTTGGGAAATCCTCACTGGGTATGTTGCTCTTGTTTGCAATTTGTATCTTACATTTACTATAAATCAGTTTATACAAAGAACATATTGTTTGTCGGTTGTCCGAACCTTTCATGGTAGTACCCAGATCCTAAGAGGTCCTATAATGTGCACTTCAATGTGCTTGTTTTCAAACCCATTCCATTGCAAATCAAAAATCACAACGCCACCCAAGCAGAATGCTTCTATATATCTACGGAGTCTAGAAAAAAAAAAACAACTATGCACGTGACCATGTCTCAATTTCATGCAACCAAATCTACAATGGCACGTAAGAACGAGAGCGCACACCATGGATTCAGCTATCAAAGATTGTCGAGAGCACACCCTAATCATATCCTAAGCACACCCTAAGCACACCCTAATCATACCCTAATCATACCCTAATCGCATTCCCAATCACGACTCGGGAAACATGGGGAATCCGCCTGGGTCGATTTAACCCTAGGCTTGGGTACGTCCGGGCGTATCGTCCCCCCTTCCTCTTCATTGCCTTGCCGGGCGCCCCCCCGTCGACGGGTCCATGATACGCGGCGGTGGCGGAGTGCGAGGCGAGGCGAAAAAGGCGTCGCCGGCGGAGTACCTAACAGAATGCGGGGATTAGGATTAGGATTTAGGAGGGATTATTAGTAGGGTTTAGCGCAATGGTAAGTAGTAGACTCGCTTAAATAATATGGCGCTCAACTTATGTCGAACATCACTTTCGATAGCGCAATGGTAAGCTCGCCGTTTCTCAACAGAACCTTCCGGTTCGAACCACTGGGAGGCATATTTTTTTAAAATATTTCACCATTTTTATCCTTTTTTTAACTTATTGCCATTATAAAAATGGTTGTTTACAAAAAAGTTTTAAAATTTGTTTTACCTCTCTTTTCTAAACTTAGCACTTGTGCCAACTATGCTTGACATTAATTTTTTTAGACCAAGTTTACTAAAGAATAAATGATATAAAACCCTATGGTACCTAGAAAAATCCAAAAACTTGCACAGGCACTTCATTTTGGTTTACAATGGTGTGAAAAAAAATTCAAATCATTTTGAGGAAGTTGATGATGCCCATCATCATACACTCACCCATCACTCACACATGTCCATATCACTTTGTGAGAGATGATGAACCTTGTGAGAGACGTATACTACCACATGCTCCAAATCATTTCAAATTTTTTTGGAGGTGTCAATGGAGGTCTACAATGATGATGTGTGCATTTTTCAAATTTTTAGACCAAGTTTTCCATTTATTGTAATTATTTCTTCGTTTACTAAAGAATAAATGATATAAAACCCTATGGTACCTAGAAAAACCCAAAAAAACTTGCACTGAGGCACTTCATTTTGGTTTACAATGGTGTGAAAAAATTCAAATCATTTTGAGGAAGTTGATGATGCCCATCATCATACACTCACCCATCACTCACACATGTCCATATCACTTTGTGAGAGATGATGAACCTTGTGAGATGTATACTACCACATGCTCCAAATCATTTCAAATTTTTTGGAGGTGTCAATGGAGGTATACAATGATGATGTGTGCATTTTCAAATTTTTAGACCAAGTTTTCCATTTATTGTAATTATTTCTTCGTTTACTAAAGAATAAATGATATAAAACCCTATGGTACCTAGAAAAATCCAAAAAACTTGCACAGGCACTTCATTTTGGTTTACAATGGTGTGAAAAAAAATTTGAACTGATTCCAAGAAAGCTTGTGATGCATATCCTAACAAATTTCTACTACCACTTTATCCTAAAAACCAATAACAAATTATCCAATTTTATTTTCTTGCATTTCAATTGCTTCGAAAAAAAGCGCCAAAAGTGGCGCCATCCCGAAAAACAACAAAAAAAGCGCCAAAACTGGCTTAATCCCGAAAACCATTTGCCATTTTTTTCCTTTAGCCCCGTCAAACCCCTCCCCACTCCTCTCTTTCTCCCCCATTTCTACAACCCTAGCGCCAGGGCAAAACCACCGCCGTCTAGGAGCTCTTTCGTCGACCACGCCACGCCGACCAAGTGCCTCATCGCCCAATCGACATCGCCGGGGTGAGCACGCGTGCGGCCATGTGAGGTATGAATAGCCCACACGCCGCCGCCGCAGGGGAGGGAGGAGGGGGGGCGCGCGAGAACACGATGGAGGAAGGGCGCCGCGGCCCTGGGGAGGCGGCGATGAGGCCTACCTAGGCCCGCCGGGGTGGCGTGCGGGGCGGAGGAGGCTGCGGGGGGCTTCCTGCATTCGCGCCCTATGTGCGCGCGTGTGTGCCATGCGCGCGCCCGGCGCTGAAGCGGCGTGGGTGGGAAGGTGGGGGGAAGGACAAAGGCGGGCGCGGCGCCCGAGGAGGCCGCCGCGACACCGGCCGACAATGGAGGCGGCGGCGGCGAGAGGAGGAAGGGATGCGGGATACGGATTCGTGGATTTGGGTGGTTTGTGGGTCGGGCCGACGGTGAAGCACGGGGATGGACGCCGTGGTTAGGCGGAGCCGAGGAGGGCGGCGGCCGCCGTGGTGGGCGGTGGAGCTCGAGGATGGGTGCTCCCCGATCCGCGGACGTCGTAGCCTCACGCCGGCAGCCGCGCCCCGCCAGGGCCAGCGCCGCGTGGCCTTGCCGCTCGCGGGAGGCACCGACGCCGCCTCCTCCCTCGCCGCCTCCCCCCCACCACCGTGCCTCGCCGGATTTAGCGGCTCGTGGGTCGCCGTGGGGAAGAAGAAGGGCAGAGGAGCGAGTGGCACGGCATGTTTAGGTCTTCATTGTTGGAGGCAGCCTTACCCTAACTCATTCTCGTTGCACCTGGTCTTCTTTCTCTTTTGGCGACCCTCGATGGTGGCAACAAGGGGGCAGAGAAGTAAGCAACCGCACAAGAAGAAGAAGGTAAAAGCCACATCCTCTTTAAAGTGTCCCGGTGTGCGTCTTTACGATCTTCTATCCATGCATGATGGCAATTTAGCATCACAAACAAAATAATAGAGTTTTATAGTGTTAGCTAGCTGCTTTAGCTAATCAAATTTGATTTAGTATGTAGCCATGATTCACTCATGCTTGTATTCTATGTAGCGGCATTCTTTCTCAATGCAATGATACTTTGGACTAATTTAAAGATACACGGTTTTGTTATTTGTTAACCGTGTGTGTTTAGATGTCTTGAAGATACACATGTCTAGCAGTGGCCATATTAGCAAGTGGCAGCTATGCCATGCTAGAGCGTCCCCAAGGCATCTTTTTTCTTTACTGATTGCCTTTTTCTTTAAGAAAAAACAGAATTTGTAATTGTTTGAAGTTGTTTGTCAACCGGCATTCCTAGAGAATGTTATTATGGTTTCCTATTGTTTTGAATATAATCTTGTAATTGGTAACTGAAGGAAGGTATCAAACTTAGCTGACCTGAATTTGTATTAGAGCTATTGAGTAAAAACTATTGATATATGAATCAAGTTGCTTTTAATGTGTTCTTCGATTATGTCCTACATGCTTAAAACATTAACAATTCATTTTAGAGTAATCTTTGTTACCTATCTTAGTGTAATCTTATTAAGTTGGTACTGCCCTTCATCCTTGGGATTTAATATTTAGTGTAACTTTACCCTATGCATCACCAGTATGCCCTTCATCCTTCATTTTATATGGGGTGTGCGTATTTCTAGTTTACTTATCGACCTGTATGCATCACCGTATGCATCGACTTTTTGCCAATCATATGAGTTACCCCAATTCTAGTCAAGTAATTGATGAACTATCAGAACTAAACTTATCACCTCTTCTCTGTCTCTCGCTAAAAAACTTTACCATATCACCTCTTACCTATTTCCTCTATTTATCTTGCAAGTACCACAACCTCCAATAACCAATTATGAGAGACTCGGGATAAACGTGTGGTGGAGAATAATGAGAAGCCGGAAGCAATGGGATCAAGAAAATAGCTTCTGAATTTAATAATTCTTTACCGCCACCAACAAAGGGGAAAAAATCAGAAACAAGAACACAAGTAGTACGTATTCGAAACATCCGAGTATCTCCTTGAAGATGATCGGGGAGATAGTGATGATGATGACTGACCAATCTGTTGAGCACCACAACCACTTGCAATGAAGGTAGTGGATGGGAATTGTTTGCATTGCATTTGGGTCCGATCTGTAATTAGTGATGTTGCTTTTAGAATCATCTTTTTATTTCATACCTCTACTACTATTTTTAACATATGGTATTGCTTACTATTTATCATGGCTTCATTTTGTGGTGAACAGGTTCCAGGGAGGAGGTAGGACGAAAACCATCGTTTCAAACAAGAGTAGGAAAACAAACATGGCTCCAGTGGGTAGAGGGAAGAGAGTGAGGGCGTCTGAACAAACAAAGGAGCAGCCCTGCCGCAGCCCACTAAGATCTTCAAAAGGCTTCAAACTCAAGACAAAGTCAAGCACAATGATGACCAACCTCAAGCTGATGATTCTAACATAGCAGCCCAAGTACAGGAAAACGATTCCTCTGCTGGTCATGACACTGCCAAAGCAGGTATTGGCCATGACAAAGGTAAAGATAGAGGAAGACAAAGGGATTTGGTGCCACCGATAGTAGAGATGATGCCGATGATGACAATGTAGCCGCAGAGGAAGGCAAGTAATAGTGTTTCTTGTCATTTCAATTACCATATATCTTCTCGCTGATCTTGCATGAAACTAAACCATTTCATAAAATTTGAATTGAGTTTTGTAGGTCTTGCGGAGCGAGCACCAAGGAAACCCCGTGTGTCCAACTAAGGGAAAACAATTTGGACAAGATGACTAAAGCAATGCGAAGGAGGTTGCCCATACATGTTGAAGAAGGCAATAAAAGGCCACATGATCCTGTTCAATCTGCCAAGTTTGCATCGAAAGTCGGCGTCATCATTCGGGAAAAGATGCCTATCCTTACTCATTGGAAGGAATACAAGAAAGACACCGTAAAATACCACGACACCTTTGTGGGAGAGATCTCTGTAAGTGCATTATTGTTTGTTTGTTTACATATTGCAGTGATTAACCTGAATTGACAATCTAACTATGGATTCCACATGTACCTAGGGCCGCTTGGCCGTCAAACAAAAACACAAGCCAACAAAAGAAGCTTGCACCGATGTGATGCGCACTACCATAAAAAACCAAATTACATGGCTAAAGAAACAATACTTCAATGGTGTACACGCTAATGAGGTTAGGACAACTTCTCCCCGTGGATTTCATGACCGATGAAGAGTGGAGGGCACTAGTTGCAAAGTGGTTCGATCCAAAGAACATGGTATGTTCTCTTTTCATATACCCTTCTTTCTATAAAAGTTTGCAAATGATCTTCTCATATTGAACATTGTATGGTTTGATTTTCATACCTTGTTATTCTTGTAGGAAACATGTCAAAGAACAAGCCGAACCGCATGCGGGTCCAAAGACCATCGGGCTACGAGGTTCTCGCCCCTATGTGGCACATCTACATGCATATGTAAGTGTAGATTCCCCTCTTCTCCTACCTGAACATTTCAATCGGCTTCTCATATTGAATGTGCCGTGATTGTATATCCACAAAAAACGAAGCAAAAAGAGAGCGAGGAAGAACCCAAATTTTAGAAGAGGATGATGAATTAGATGCGGTGGAGGCCTTCAAGAGTCGCCATACCAGCTCCAAACATGGCTCGAGTGAACAAGCAAAAAAAGCTCTTGTAAGATCATTTGTTTGCTTTATTCAATGTATTATTATCGATCATATGATGCAATACATTTTTTCTGAACTCGAATGTATGCTTGGTTGAATTGTGCAAATGTGGCTATGGTAATACACTAGTGCTATTTGGTCGACCCAATAATGACTTTAATAAAAGGGTTGCATGCTAGTTTTCTAATTTAAATGCCATCGGCATTGTGGTTTTACAGATCATCCAAATGCATATTATTACATTATCACCAGAAATTTGTCTCGTGTTTCTCATATTTGACCGGATCATGGTGTTTTTTACGCCCATGTTTTTTCACCAAATGGAGGCTATGAGCGAGGACCTTAAGGATGTAGGTTATACAACAGGAGGCGGTGTGACTGTGTCTTTGCCCACTGTTCTCCCCAAGGGCAGCTCTCAACAATTCCTCAAGAGTGTTGGCCTCAAAACACCTACATCGTCCAAGTCAACATCAACAAATGAAACCGAAGCCGGGAACAACTTGGCGGTGAAGCAAGGGCTGCTGTTCAAGGTGAAGTTGAGGACCTCAAGAAGAATAGTGCGTAAGCCGAGGAAAGGATGGAGAGGCAACAAAAAGAGTTGGAGGAGTACAAGCAGCTGGTAGAGAAGAACACCAAGGAGATGGAGAAGAACAGGGGAGGAGATGGAGGAGAACAGGGGTGCTCCTCGGGGGCTATCAAGATCTATGCTCCTTCTTCTTCGACATGAAGTGTGCTTCTTGTGTTTATCATGGTTTATTTTGGCTACTCGAAAACTTAAGTTGCCTGTGGCTAGCAACTTTTTAGTATTTGTTTCTTATGTGTCTTTGTGAACTAAGTTTTAGGCTCTAGTGGTGGTGTTTTACCTAATTGAAATTTGTATGCTTCGATTGAATACTACTTTATATTTTGAGCATGGAATTATGTGGTCTTGCTACTATCAATTGCGCTTATATGGTTTACCTGATTTTGTGTGACCAAATTATGCTCTATTTGTTGACGATTCGACATTTCATCCGTGACCAAAAGTTTGAGTCTTTGTTGACGATTTTGTAAATAAAATCGTGACCAAAATTCTAAAGCCACATGGCGGTCGTAATCGGTCCACGTGGGGCTACAAAAACAACCGAATCGAGCCGCCACGTCATCACGCCACGTCACACGCCATGTCATCCACGCCACGCCACGCCACGTCGAGGCGTAAACGTTAACGGCGCATGGCAGACGGAGGGTTCTCGACGAATATGGAGGCATAGCCATGACCAAAGCCAATGGTCATAGAAGGAGAGCTTTTCTATGACCGTAAACGTTTGGTCATGGATTGGGAGCACTTCGTGACCAAAATTGTCGCCGTCACTCATTACAAAATGTGACGCGACCTCGGTGATCGATATCAATTTCGTCAAAAAGTTCGTCAAAGATTTGTGTGCATGACCAATTTGGCATCTTCGAAGGACGAAGGATGAAGGTCATCAATGAGCACATCCCTAGTAGTGAAAAGGCTCTTGTTTACGCACCAATCATCCAACCCCCTAATTGGTCTTTGACTTTTGAAATTATGTGTGATGATGCCGACTATCTATGCCGTAAAGGGCAATATTAGGGCAAACTAAAGATAAGAAGCATCATGCCATTGCATATGCTAGTAAAACTTTGACTGGACCACAACTTAATTATGCTACCACCGAGAAAGAGTTGCTAGCAGTTGTTTATGCTATAGATAAGTTCAGATCTTACTTGGTAGGAGCTAAAGTGATTGTTTACACTGATCATGCTGCTTTGAAATATTTGCTCACCAAGAAAGATGCTAAACCTTGTTTGATAAGATGGATTTTGTTACTCCAAGAGTTTGACTTAGAAATTAAAGATAAGAAAGGAGTAGAAAATTACATTTGCTAATCATTTGTCAAGAATGCACTTTGAAAAACCACATGAATTGCCCATTAATGACTCACTTTCGGGGGGCGATATGTTTATCGGATAACCCATATCGATCCCCGGTATGCAGATCTTGTTAATTTTATGGTTGCGGGATATGTAGCACCAAAAGCGATAAGAAGAAGCTTATGTATGAGAGTCGTCATCACCTATGGGATGAGCCATACCTCTTCGAGAGTTTGCTCGACGGGCTGCTCGAGGAGATGTGTGCCAACGTAAGAAGGACTTCAGATCATTGAAAGCTGTCACTCATCACCATATGGAGGACATTATGGGGCATTCCGAACACATGCAAAGATTTGGCAAGCTGGATTTTTCTGGCCAACCATGTATCAAGACACGAAAGACTTCATCCGAAGATGTGGGGCTTGTCGGAGGCACGGAATATCAATGCAAGAGATGCTATGCCTCTAACGACCAATCTTCAGATAGAGCTCTTTGATGTCTGGGGAATTGACTACATGGGACCATTTCCAAAATTCGGAAATTATGAACATATCTTAGTAGCATTTGACTACGTTTCAAAATGGGTTGAAGCCTTGCCGTGCAAATCAGCGGATGGCAGGAGCTCAATAAGGATGTTTGAAGAGACTATATTCCCAAGATTTGGAGTACCACAAATGGTAATTAGTGACGGAGGAAGCCACTTCATTGACGTAGAAAATTCCGACGCTATTTAGCAAAACATGGAGTTCGTCACAATATAGCCACAGACTTACCACCCTCAAACAAGTGGGCAAGCGAGACTTCAAATAAACAAATCAAGAACATCTTGCGTAAAAAAACAAAGAAGAAATGGGAACTAAGTGGAAGGATAGACTTCCGGAAGCACTCTGGGCATACAGGACAGCCTACAAGACGCCAATTGGAATGACTCCATATCAACTTGTCTACGGCAAAACCTGTCACTTGCCTGTGGAGTTGGAGTTCAAAGCTCACTGGGCAATCAAGAGATGGAATATGGATCTTGAAGCCGCAGGACTAAAGAGGAAGATGCAACTATCATAGTTGGATGAATGGAGAGAAAAAAGCTTATCACAATGCCAAGATCTACAAGGAAAGAACCAAGAAGTGGCATGACAAAAAGATTAAGATAAAGACTTTCACTCCGTGAGATCGGGTATTACTTTTTAATTCCGTGGTTAAATTGTTTGGGCATGGAAAGCTTGAGCAAATGGGAAGGACCTTTCAAGGTAGTAAATTCATCATCTCATGGAGCAATTACTCTCTAGGACTCAAAGGTAAGTTATTCAAGGTAAATGGCCAACGCCTTAAAATTTTCTATGAGCCCGATAAGCCCGAGGAATTAGATGTAATGGGGTTTATGATTTATCCTAACCATGGGACTTAATCCACGTAGAATATATTTTTATGGGCCAAAAGTATAAGCATTACAATTAGAATAGGAGTATTAGACCGTGGGAAAAGGGGCGATCCAGTGTGCACTAAGGCACTGGCGACCGCCAGGATTAGGCCTGGCGACCGCCGGCCCAGTGTCTCCTCTCGTTTCCATTTTTGATCCACGAACACTCTAGAACTTGCCCATTGTAATGATGAACATTCTGGAGCCATTCACGTAGGAAAGTATTGTGAATCCTTACCTCCTATCCAAGACACCTTGCCTATATAAACGAGCCCCATGATCATTCAATCTTATCTCATCCACCTCTCAAAGACCGACGACCAGCACCATCAATTTTAGCCATGGAGAACACCGACACCCGTATGGTTGTCTACGACCCTACTATAGTGGCGCCATCCTCATCCTCTGCACCACCATCAACCTCCACGGCCATAGTCCCCTACATGCCCAAGCCTCTTGCTGTCGTTAATCCACCACCAGCACCCAAGCCTACACGCAGTCAACTCTATGCACGGAGCTTGCTCGCTGCCCGCCGTGAAGAAGCAATGAAGAGGAAGGTCCCAAAGTGCGAGGGCACTAAACTCCGTCCTCCTGGTCCCAACGAGAAGCTTGCCAACGTCCAGTGGGATAAGTTCGGTAACATCCGGAAGAGTAGCTATGCTGATTCTCGCGTCACCATTGATGGTGTACGTGCTACGCCGGATCAAGTCAGGTTCATTCAGCCCAGGGAGGCCGCAGAGCTTATGGTGAAGCCGGGAAGGATGACGATGGCTGAACTCCGCCGAATATGTCCACATGAAAACTTTCTTAGCACCGAACATGTGAACTGGAGTGCTACCACCGTGAGGCTTAAATGCCTTAGAGAAAGAAAACGCGGCGCTAGTCAAGAGGGTTGGCATTCTTGAACGTATTCTCAATAGGCTTTGTGAGAAGATGTAGGAAGCTCGGATTATAAGAGCACTCATCTTAGTGTCGAGTCAATTTGCTTAGCATCGAGTCGGTTTTTAGTCGGTTGCTTTCGAGTCAAGTTTGTTTTTGAGTCAATTTGCTTAAGCTTGGTTTGAGAATAAATAAAGAGTGCTCTTATTATTAATAAATATTGATCCATTGTCTCAATTATTATTTTTTATATTTTTGTATATATGTTTTCTTGTCTCCACCATGTTTTTGGATAAAGGATAATAAAAGATAGTGTGGGGGAGACCGTACGAAAGCGTGAAAAACAACGGCGAAACCCAAAAGCAGAGCAAAACAAAGTACACAGAACGAGGATTCAACACGGCGAAACTTGAATCGTTGCCAAGACGATGCCTCGACGACCGCCGAGAGAAAATCACGGCGACCGCCAGGGCCATCACCTCCCCTCTTCCCCAATTTTGTCCGACCCTCGGTTTGCTCTCTCGAACTTTGGTTTAATTCATATTTTGGCCTCTGTTTCGTCATTTTCGAACCTTTTTGCTGATATGCTTAACATAATAATAAAAAAAAAAAAGATTGATATGCTTTGTTCAAAGTTAGACTCACATGATACTTTTCATGGTTAAACCAATTGCTTGTTGGGAACTTAATTTAATAAGGATCCCAAGTTACTTAAGTTGTTGTGGAATACGAGATAGAAGATTAGTGAGAACTTGATTCTTGATATCTTTTTCTCGGCTGGAGAATTTATTTCGAAAATATTAATTGATAGCTTTACCTCTTCTTTGTGGTAATTGTTATATCCTACTAAAGCCATACATGCTACAAGTATTGAAAAACCACCATAAGCTACTTGCTTTATGTTGAGCTTTGTCAAGTCCTGTGACTGAGTTGAGAGACTTGTCATGCTCTAAAGATCAAGATCACGTACACCCACATACATATGCTTTTGCTCTCTCATTCTCGAGAGTACGCACAACATGCTTTGATCCATTGAAAATTTACGTCTTCACTGAGATAGAACCAAAAATATTTATAGAAATATTTATATATGCTCCAGTTTTGATCTCTCTAAATTCCATGTCTCGTTGTGATTGTAAAGCAAGGCATGGGCTATGCAAAAATAGTATATAAAAAAAAGAGAAAAGAGAAAGAGAGAAAAATGAAAAATGGACAAGTGTCCAAGGGTGAGTAGAACCCACATCTTTAAAAAGAGAGGAAATAAAAGACACAAGTCTAGAGCGAGTAGAGCTCACCTCTCTAAAAAAGAAGCAAAAAAGAAAGAATAAAAATAGCCCATGACCTTTCTTGCAAAAAATATTTTATATCAAAAAGAGAGATGTTTGCAAGAGCATAGTAGAATTAGAATAGCCACCATATTATCCACACACATGCACATCTTGATCTAAGAGAATGTCTCTCCTCGATCCGGCTTTGACATTGCAATTATATGCAAGGTAAGTATGCTATATCCTTGACAAACCCGAAACTCCGAGATAAACCTTTATTAGAAGTAAGATGTTTTTAAGGGCATTAGTCTTATGTGTTTTGTGAGGATCCAAAAAATACTACATATAAATAATGAGTGATTTGAGAGTACCACGAGAAGAAGAAGGTAAGCTATGTTTCTTTTCAAAAATCATTACAAAAACTCTAGTTGATTTGATTAAAGGAGAAGGTACTCTATTTCGACTATTCTGTTTTTCAACACCTCAAAATTCTTGGTAGATACAAGTAAATGCCGGTAAAACCCAGAGATTACACCCCATATGATAAGAAGATTAATCAGTGATGAATTTCAATTCAAAATGTAAACGAAAAACATTCTAGAAGACACCGTAAGACACCGGGAGAAACCTGAAACAGGTTGTGCAATTGAGGACCCCGCGGCCGCCAGAGACTAACCATGACGACCGCCGGTGGGACCCACCTGTCGGCCTCATCTTCTTAGGTCGGTTTCAAACCGACTTTGAGGTTGTATCAACACCGTTATTGAAGGTTGGTTTGATCCAAGGGTCTATATTCAACGACCACGGCTATATAAGGATGACCCCTACCTCTGGCCTGAGTATGAAAATCATTATTCATCAGACTCGACTCTGATCAACAGCTAGAGCCATACCTCTCTAATTAGAAGAGCTGAGATCAAGTTGAGAGAGATAGTTAGAAAGTTGAGAGATTAGATCTTAGTACCCCACGAGAGTGACTAGATCTATTCTTGAGAGTTAAAGAGAGAGTAGAGGAGAAGAAGGGGAAGTACCGGATCTGTCGGTGACTCCTCTACGCTTGTACCTCTGAGATCAAAGGCTTTGTTGCACTTGATCTTGAGACTTCTTTGGTGGATCAACCTTATATTTGAGTAAGTTACTTGTCTATATTTTCTTTCGGTTTACGACTCTTTATTAGAGTACTTCAATTCTTGTCGCTCTTGAGTTGAAGTTGCTACCCCTAGTGCAAGCGCGGTGTTTGGACTAGATAGCTCATAAATACACCCTACCTTCCTGAGCGTGGTAGTTCGTGGTAGTCACAAAGTACCATTGATTCCTTTGGATTCCATATCCCGTTGGATAGGCCAAGTAGGACCTTGTTCTTTGGAGGATTGCACGTTTCATTCTCGCTTTCCTTTGAGTACGTCCCCATTAAGAAATATGTTCAAGCCTTACAAGGGTATAAACTAGACAACCATAGACATCTTCTCAACCTTTATATTCTCCACCTTTCTACGGTCTCGGGGATTTAGTTCAAATTCATTATTCTCACACCTTTCTCCCCTCGTGGATTCGATATTTAAAACCCTCTCTGGGTGAAGTGCTCACCAAGACTCTGCTCGCTATGGATTATACATTTATATTTCTCGTGGGATAACTCTTACCAACAAAAATCTCTAAACACATGAGGCCTATGTGGCCAACCACTAACGCTTAATCAAGTTTCACTAGCTTTGTTGTCTATTTGAGTTCAGCAGGATTCAAGGGAGAGAGACATGATAGGGCGATACCCTCGTCACCATCTACATCAACTTCCACATCAACAAACCCGACACTTCAATCTAGCTTGGGGGAGAGCACCCCCGGTTATCACGATAAGTATCCCTACTATGTTATTACTATTAGTTAATATTTTGGTTTGCTTAGTTGCTAAAAGAGTTTGCTAAGAAGTTTAGTTCTATAGAGTCTAGTCGTTTAAAGAGTCTTTATTAGAGTGTGAGAATAAATAAATAAGTATAGAGAGTGTACAAGAAGTTGTTTCTGCCAAGATAAAATGAACCTTAGAATTGACAACTTGGAGATGATGAATAGTTGCTCCGTCGTAATTCCTTTTCAGTACCTAGCTTTCGAGCTTAATTTCTCTTGAGCCTTAAATACAAAATTGCTTGACTTGAGACTTACTCTCAACCTTGAAACCTATGGGTTGCAAATTGCTTGCTCTAAAGTTTAGGTAATTGACGGATATGATATATGAGAGTCCGACCGTTGATCTTACTCCTAGTGATACTAGATTTCTGGAGATTTATTTTAAAAATTTAAAAGTGCACATGATAAGTTCCTTATGACAAGAGTGTTGAATCTCCTACCACAGTCATATATACATGCTCCATAGATTAGGAAAACCTTTTTGACATATATATAGGCTGCTTGCTTTGTATTGAGTTTGTTCAATCTTTGTCGACCCTTAGAAACTTGTCATGCTGATCATGTACACTCCATCTCATTCCATCTCATTCCACCCCATTGCATTCCATTCCACTCGACTCCACTCATTCATATGCTACTTCCACCCTGAAGCACGCATTCACCACCACAAACCTCCATATTACATCCATTATATATCCACAAAAATGTTCTACTCCTATCCCGGGATAGAGCAACCAAAAAATATTCCCTACACCCATCCACTCATCTATATCTAGCCAATGTCTTACAAAGCTTCATTACTTCTGTCTATCTCTCAAAAGTTATTGCAAAAGAGATTTGGGTTGTATTCTAAAAAAAAAGAAGGAAAAAAAGAGAGAATAAAGGAGAGTTAAAAAATGGACAAGTGTCCGCTGAAAACAATGGGTACTTAGATGCCCGCCTCTCCATGAAAAAAAATGATAATGAGAAAAAAAAATATTTAGAAAGAGTTTACAACCCAGATTCTCATAAATATTCAAGATTCCAAAGAGAGATGATTCAGCAAGGAGCAAAAGTAGAATTAGGCTTTCCCCTCATTCATTAGATACACCTCATTGCATTCACCCTCATTATTTACCTACCACCATATTCATCCCACCATACACATGCATCACTTGATCAGTATGACTCATGACTTTGGATACATTGCTTGAACTTACAATATATGCTTAGTAAGTAGAATTAGTTTTCTCCCACCTATGAGCTGTTGCCACCGGCATTGAGGTTGAATCTACGCCGTTGCCAAGGTCGGTTTGATCCAAGGGCTGTCGTGCATCCCCCAGGGCTATATAAGCAGACCCCCTGTCCCCAGGGTGAAACCCTAATTCATTCAACTCAATACTCAACAGGCTGAGAGCCTGACCTCTCCTCTCTAGTTCTAGATCTAGACTAGAACACCATGTAGAACTAGAAGCCCTAGAGTGAGTTGAAGAGCAAGCGTCAAGTTGAGAGATTAGAGCCAAAGTTTCTCATGAGAGAGACTAGAGCTAATCTTGTTCGGAGAGCTAAAGCGTGGGTGAAGGGAAGAGCTGCTGAGGAAGCACCGGACCTGTCGGTGACTCCTCTACATCTTGTACCTTCGGGATCAAGTCCCATTAGCATTGGGGCCTACCTCTGAGACTTCGATGGTGGATCAACTTCTTATTTGAGTAAGTAATTGTCCTTATTGTTCTTATTGTTCACAACTCTTGTTTGAGTACTTTAATCTGTAGGACCCTATAGATTAGAGGGGTGGCTTAGGTTTAGGCGTGGTGCTTAGACTGAGGTTGCTTGTGGATGCACCCTACATTCCGGGTCATGTGGTAGATCGTGGGAGTGACAGTCTGTTGAGTCCTTTGTAGTCCAAATTTACGAATGATAGGCCAAGCGGGACCATGTTGCTTTGAGGATTGCATGTTTCGTCCCATGTTTTCCTTTGAGTACGTTCCCCTAAGACAATATCAACATAGCTTACAAGGATAAGAACTAGACAACCGTAGGAATCTCCTTACCTCTTTATCCTCTCATTCCTTGATTGCTACTCGAAATTTGGATTAGTTATATGCCTCGCTTATCCTCACATCATTCTCCCTGTGGATTTGATATTAAAACCCTCTCCCTGGTGAAGTGCTCACCGATCCGCTCGCTTATGGATTATACAAATTATAAATATTTCTGTAGGCTTAACAAATACCAACAACCACCATTAGGGTGTTCTCTTTTTCCGGCCGGGAGGAACAAAGATAAAACCTATATCTCGCAAATGGTGAAACCACCATTCGACTTCTACCGAAGTCTAAGCATTATTAAGCATAAGAGATCAACCTACACATACTAGTGGGATAACATTTGGAATAACGTAGATCAAGGTAATCATGCAACAACGGTATCAACCAACTCCTACTAACCTAATGCACATTTCACTAGACTTAAGGTGAATAAAGTATTTATAAAAAAGAGAAGGGTTTATGCTCCTGGGGCTTGCCTTCGTTGACGATATATCCCGGCTCTTGAAAACACCACAGATATAAGAACCCACTTCACTAGGATAGCCCTCCTCGTAGCCGGCTCAACTTTGACACTCTCGCTCTCGCTCACTACACGAAAATAATGTATGCTTCAACATGATGCCATATATTTAAATATGATGCTTGCGAGGGGGCATGAAATGATAAACACTTGAGTACAACTTTTCTTCACGATAAAGTTACAACCCAATAAAACCAACTTGTTGAACTACTTCTATTACTAAAGGAGTTCTCAAAGATCATTTGATTGTGGTATGATCCAAGATTCACAAAACAATCCCAAAACACACAAAATCTAAGTCGTTATACACCAATCATATGATTTTATCAAAATAATAAATAAAGCATAAAATGATAAATAAATTAACTTTCTCAAAGTGACTCCAAAATTTTTATACAAGTAGATAATAACATGAAACAAGTAACAAAACAATTTTCATGATTTTTGAATATATATTTTATTTTCTAAAAATTCATGGAAGATGCATTTTTCAACTAAAGATTGTAATTTTAAAACATAACAAAACTATTCAAAATCAAAGTTTCAAATTTTTTATGCAAACTAGACATCACAAAAGGCTACACAAAAATTTTAGAATTTTTAAACAAGTATTTGAATTTATATGAAATTTACAAAATCAAATACTATTCACATAAACGTAAATTAACAAAACAAAACTAAAACGAAAACCGCCTTCGGGCCTATTCCCGCCCGGCTCGGCCCATGACGCCGAAAGCGAGCCGGCGCTACGCAGCATGGCGGCCCAACAAATACCCAAGGCCGACTCGCCCCCGCCGGAGTTGACCGGCGTTTCCTCGCCGGCGACGACCTCGCCGGCGACGCGGTTTGGCCCAACTTACTCCCCTCGACCTCGCGCGCACGCCGGTACCCCTATCTCCCTTCCTAGGACACGACGGCACCTCCGCCGGCGGCCATGGCGGATGTTGACATTTCTTAACGTAATCACGAAAGAATGGATTTAAGACCCACTCTTAGGACGGCGCCGGAAAATGTATGATAGTATCTATCTAATAAGTTAGTCTAGATGTGGAGTTAATCTCACATTCTAGTAAAAGTTAGAGAGGAGAGTTAATATAGTTAGACGAGTTAGTTATGGTGTATGACTCAGTAACATTATCTATGGTGGAGTTAATCTCACCAAGATAGGCACAAAAGTCGTACCACACATTCTAGCATTGCCTACTAAACTAGTCTCACCCTAGCTCACAATGCTAAAGAAATGCGTGAACGGATATTTCTTAATATGACACTTGAATCTCTTGCAATGATATTATAATTATGGTATCCGCAGCGCACGCATAGAATAACCCAATTGTAGCACTTCACCGAGTCCGGCCCGTATCGTATTTATATTTTACCACGTGGAATGGGTAGGCTATGGGTAGGTTGATGATTTAAGTTGATTCACTTGCGGTGGTGTAATGTAGAGTAAACCATATACATCATACTAAACTCAAACTAGGTAAGTCGCATAATAAAGATAAATAATGATAAATAATAATAATGATAATAATGATAACAATGATAACATCCAAGTCAAAGATCATGGTATGCCACTAGATGGTGTCATAACAAAGGCTAAATATCATGGTATAGGTAGAGCGCATGTAATATTCCTAAGTTACTCCTACTTATATGTCAATGCATATTACAATTAGTGTAATACACCTAGTCATCATGGTATGAAAGCAATATATCTACACATGATGAACATTACTAAGGAAGATCAGGAACAAAGCAAGTCTACCATAGTAATAAAGCTCAACTAGCCCTACATTCGGGGGGTGGATTACAAAGGACTCAATGGCAATATCACATCCACGATCTACCACACTTCCCAGAATATAGGGTGATGTCGCAGGCAAACGTTGTATAAACACCACGTTTACACATTGTCGACCACCCACATAGTGCGCATCTAAGGGGGCTTATACGACTCCATGCTTGAATATAAAGACAAACATACTAAACTAAATATATAATCATAATAGACATAGAAGCATATAACTAAGAATATAATCATTAGATAGAATAAAGTCATAGCAATTGTATTCTAACCAAATACTTAAATTAGATACAAGAGAGAAGCCACGAAGCTTCGGCTCCCGCTACTTCTTGACGATCAGAATCCAAGACAATACTTGACTTCCTCTAGAACTAGCCTAGATAGCTATTGCTCTAATTATGGTGGAACTAGGGCTTGGGATCTTGACTTGGGATCTTGATGATGGACTTGGTATGGAGTAGAATGACTTAGGGTTTCACCCAGGGGTCGGGGGTCCGGTTATATAGCCCCTGAGGATGGACGACAGCCCTTGGTTCAAACCGACCTTGATGGATGGACTAGATTGCTCCTCATAGGCGGTTATGCACCGACCTTGAAGCGGAGGTCGATTGGGGGCCCCACCAATGGTGGCCGCTGCCCGGCTAGAAGGCGGCGGCGCCTTGGCTCGCCAGTGGGCCCCCCTCGTCCTGTGTCTTCTGGTGTCTTCTAGAATATTCTTGCGTAGGTTCCAAGTTGGATTACATCACGGATACGTCTTTATGTCGTAGGGCTTGCAAACTCTTGGGCATATTCCAGTTTAATCCCTGAAAAATATATAAATCACCAAAACTCGTGAAATTATGTTAGTCAAGCCCCTATACTATGTTAATATTCATTTTAAGCCCATATTTTCATTTTAAAAACCTCTATATTTTATGCTATAAGGTATACCAATAGCGACACCTGGCGGCGCCGGGTGACGGCAAGGCTCGTCGGAGCTTTCTCCAATGGCTACGAGGGCACCGGCGAATCCGCAAGGGTCGGGCGAACCCGAGCCCTCACTTAATCGAACTAAACCGCCTCTAGCGAGCACGCAAGGCGGGTAGAGCAAGCTCGCCCGGCGCGACGCGTTCGGCGATGCTAAGGCAAAAACAAAAAAACAACGGGCATGGACGTGATCGACAGCTCACCACGAGCACGTTGCTCACGCAGGTTGGGACGAAAACAGAGCAGAGCAAAGTCGACGACGGTGGCGGCAATGACGGCGGCGCGAACCGGCGGCAACAACGGCGTTCTGGCGCACCTGGAGACCGGCTATGGAAACATTTGGGAGCATGATTATCAAGGCAACGAGGCAAATTTAAATCATGAAGAAATACAAGCTAAAGCTCACCGGAGCTAGCTTGAACACGGCGACGGAGCTAGCGGCGACGGTTCGCCGGCAGCGAGGAAGAAACGGCCGTGCGGGGAATTCCGGCGAGGAAGAGGGTTCAGACCAGGTTCAGGAGGAGCGCAAGGATGTTATGGATGCAATGGAGTGTTCAAGTGTAGCGATTTGGGCTCGACAACGATGGCGTAATGCGGCGGGCGGTGGTCGTCGGCGATGGTGAAGAAAGAAGGAAAAGAAGAAGACGACAGCGTCCCGACGGTTTTAAAGAAAAAGGAGGGGACGAGGAGGTGGTCGGGGCCTTCACGAACCCACCCCGGGTGGCCTCGCGACGTGCGAGGTTGGCCGGAAACGTCGAGACGGCCAAAAATGACGCCCGGCGATAGTGAGGTAGAAGAGACAAAACCCCCAAAACACTTTGTAGCTCCCAAACCCTAACTGAACTTTTCAAATTACTCCAAACTTTTTGAATAGAACTTGAAAAACTCCAAAAGCAAAGTTGCTCCATTTTTCAAGATCTACACTTTTCATAATTGGAACATTTTCAAATTTAGCCTCCATTTTGAAATTTGAATTCGGGGCAACTTTGAGGGGTGTCTTGGATTCAAAATATCTTTTAAAATTATATAGAAACTTGAAAATCCCCAAAAACCAAAATTGTGCATCTTAAAAAGATACACACTTTTGCTTTTGAAGTACCCCAAAATTTTGAATAATTTTGAAATTAAAGAAAAAGGGGTAAAAGAGGGTATTAGAATTAGGGTTTTTGAAATCCAATTTCAAAATGAAATCCAATTTCAAAATAAATATTTAAACAAATTATAAATCCACATATATACTTATCAACTATTATCCAAAGACATAACAAGATCAAACACCTTTATTCAAATTTAAACCACCCTAAAATCCTAGAGCGCAAAACAATCTATAAACTTAAACTTATTTTTAGTGAATGCATTGCAAAATTTTTTCAACTATGCATGCTTTGATGATTATTATGATGACATGGCAGGTTTTAGTAACAAGAACACTAGGGGGTGTTACACATTGTCTAGAGTGATAGCAAAAATCTTATCAATCAAACCGAACTCCTCGCCTACACTAGCAATCCTTTCAGTAATTTTTCACTAGAATGTTTAACATCAATCAATCAAAAAACAATAACCCTTTTCTGCAACTCCCAATCAAGATTCACATAATGAGCAACAACACCGATATAGTCCTCCTTAGCATTACCAGCCCAAATATCGAGGTTAAAGAAACGTAGAAGAAGCGAAGAGACAACACAGATTTCACAAGCACATCACGACGTTCAAAGAAACAATTTACCAAGATCTCTAGTGGTAGTCCGTCTAGAAACCTTCACAAACTAAGGGTTATGAGCACGAGTAATGTAATCCTCCCAGGCCTGTGTCTCACCTATACCCAATGGAAAGTCCAGCCTAGCAATCAAACGGCACAACTCAGTACAAGCAAAAAGCGGGATCATACACCCGCTTATGAACACCATCGTGATTCAAAGCAAGCCTAGACTAGACCCTATGATCATGATCGGCCTTTTTTTCTTACAAGGCGCCGGTGCCTAATCAAATGACCGAAGCCAAAACGAGAGATCTAGGAGACAACCTCTTATGACACACTTTACGTATAGCAGAAATCTAACATCACCTTCTTTAATCTCATCAAAATTAGCCCAAACACTAGACTTGCGCTTACCGTAACTAGCGAGAGGTACCATGAGTGTTGATGGAGCTAGGTCGACATCACGGCCCCCATCACCGCCGCCCGGTGTCGACATCGATGACGTTGTCCTAGACTCGCCGCCCCGACATCGATACCGAACAACACCACACCCTCTCGTAGGTCCTCATCGTCCTCCATTTCCGGATCGTCTAGGACGTCGTCGGTGGGGGAATCTCATCCGCCCCCGGCATGGTGACTCCGCCTGCGGATGGGCCAGACGGCTAACCCCGACCTCGACCGACACCGTTCCTCAGTGGTAGACGCAGGCGACTGGCCCTGTCTATGCTAGAGGAGGAAGAAGCGGCATCAGGCATCGACCTACAAAGAAGAACAGAGACAGAGGAGAGGACAAAGAGAAGGTGAGACTCATAGTCACGGGCAGACAAATCTAGGGTTAGGGTTAGGGTTTGCCGACTCACCTGCGCTACCGGAGCCCGGTGTCGAGAGGACAAGGGGCTGACCGAGGAGACGAGATGCACCGAGACACCGATTAGATTCACCGGCGCATGGCGGAGGGCGGCGGATCGATCGAAAACTTGAACTCACATAGTTCACCGAGATTGAGAGGGGATTAGGGGAGGAAGGGGAGGAGGGAGGGAAAGGGCGGCAAAGGTGAGGTGGAGGTCATCGGCGAAGTCACCGAGCGGCGAACGGTCGGAGGCTAAGCGGTCGGCCGACGGTGAGGCGACAGATCGAGAGATGAGAGCACGTGGCGAGGCGACTATGGCATGGGGAGTGCGAGTGATTTAGGGTTAGGGTGGGGTGGGGAGGGAGAGCCGCGCCGCCGGTTATATACGACTCTCGACGCCGGGCGATCTTGGCCTTCGTGGGCGGGCCGGCCGGCCGGCATCGGGTCGCTATCGTGCTGCCGTTGAGCGGGCCGCCGCGGCCGGGCCACATGCCCGAGGGGCCCGCACGGCTGCTTCCACCGGCCATGCCGGCGAGCCCGTTGGCCACCGTGTCTTGGGCCGTACTGCTGCCGCCGGGCAGCGGCCCTCGTCTTTGGGCCAATAGGCTCGGGCTGCATGGCCATATATAGTGGTTGTGATGGAGAAAGGCCCCGTGTAATCTGAAATATTCCTAAGTATATGCTTTATAGTAGATAAAGGGGCATTTGTATATGTAACCATACCCTAAAAACAAGACTCCGATACCGTAACCATACCCTAAAAAAGGACTCCAATACCAATAAAAAAGCGGCAATGCTACGGGTCGGTCGTCCTACGGACCGCGCGAGCGTAGGACGGCCCACTCGCTCGCTTCGCCTTTCGTTGAACAGTAATGCTAGGAAGCTTTACGTCCATCGTCCGGAGTGCTCAGACGCTCACGTGGATGGGTCAGGACTAGCCCAACCTTATCTTCTCGTCAGCCTCCACTCGCCCAACCTTATCTTCTCGTCAGCCTCCACTCGCCCAACCTTATCTTCTCGACAGCACCTCCATCTGGTGTCGTGCGCCATCGTGGCTTCACCGTGTTGTGCGTCCGCCCGCCCACCCCATTCCACCGCGCTGCCGCTGCCATCTCCCATGGTGCCTCCCTCGGGCCGTGCCCACTCCGGTGCGCTGCCGTCACCATGCTCCATGGCACCTTCGTCCCCGGTCCCTATTCCACCGTGTTGCCGCTGCTATCCCCCATGGCACCTCCCTCGCACTGCGCCCACTTCAGCGGGCGCTGCCCTGCCGTCTTGCCTCCGCAAAGACCTTTCGTCCCGATAGGAGGAGGAGTGCCATCGACTACGAGATGCCCCATCGATTCTGTTGTTGCCGAACCCGATTGCCGGCGCCTTGCTCTCCGCCCTCCGCCTCTAAGCTCTATGTGCGTGCTTGAAGACTGCAGTGACGCCTCTGTCGCTGGCCGAGGCCAGGCTGCGCCACCATCCTCGGTTGCCGCGGTCCGGAATCGGGGCGTCCCCCACTCTGCACTGTGTTGCAAAGTAGAAAAAATGTGTGTTGCGGGTGTACAGCTCAAATGTTTCAGTAGTTTTCGATGTATGTTGCAAGGGTTTCATATAGATGTTGCAAAGTTAGATCGAGATGTTGCATATGTTGCAATGGTTGTACATGTTTGTTGCAAACATCTGTTTTCGATGTTTCATCTTTTTTTTTTTCTAGAAGCATGCTTTGGATGCTTTGCATATGTCTATTTTATCTCGACGTTGGCTTATTTTTTTCCATGGTTTTCAAGTGTTTTCTAGGCGTTTTTGAATGTTTTAAACACATTTTTCAAGTGTTTCATTTGTTTCTTTGGTATGTTGCAAATGTTACGTATTGTTGTTTCAAAAGTAGATCGTGGTGTTTCACCTTGGGTGTGTTTAGAGCCCAAAATTGGGCTTGAAAAAAAATCGGCCGAATTTTTGTCCGAAAACACGTTCAAAATGAAAAACATCAGTAGCACGTTTCGTTTGTTTGTGGTAAATATTATCCTACCATGGCGTAACTAGGCTCAAAAGAATCGCCTCGCAATGTACATCTAAACTGTGCGATTAGTTTTTTTTGTTTACGTAAATTTTATCTTGTGACCTTGGCAAGCATCTTTGTGTACATTGAATGTTTCGATGTGATGGGATGTGATGGGTATGCAGGAAATTTTGGCGGGAAGTTGGGGCTGTAAACACACGTGGTATGCGCGTCAGAAGTGGGAGGGGGCACGAGCGGTCCTTGTGCGCAGTCCGACGACACAGGCGACATTCGTGGCAGCGCGAGCAACTTCCCGGGCGGCGCGAGCAACTTCCCGGGGTGCTCGCTCGCAACACGGAATGCTGTTGGGCGCTCGTTCGCTCGCTACAGGCACCGTCCGATGGCCAGCGTCCGGATCGGACGTCCTAGCGCTAACAAGCCCGATAAAAAGATATCACTTGGCACACTTCCCAAAAAAAGACTGTTGTCTCAGAAAGTGCCTATAGCGAAGGTCAGGCCTTCAGAGGCACAGCCTTTGTCTGTCTAGCCCTTGTTCATTTCTCTATCTTGTCTGGATACCAGATCCCAACACTAATTATTGATGTAGAGTTGGTTGAATTTGATTAGTTTCTAATAGCATACGGTATAAAAATTAAGGTCTTCCGTTCACAGATCTGTAGCTACATATATGTGTAGAATATGTTATAGCCTATTTAGTGTTATTTTTTTTGTTTGGGCAGCAAGAGGCTGAGGTTGTGGAGGCCAAGCCTCTGCTCTGTGGGCCCTCGATCGCCCAGGAGGGGGTGGGGGTGGGGGGGACGCAGATAAGATCGAAGGGCAGGGAGGGCGGCCGTACCGGCGTGAACAAGGTACGAGTAAGTTGGGTTCCATACTTCTACAGCTGTATTAATTTTTATAGATTAGTTTGCTCAGTAACAGAATCGCTAGTTTATGTATGCCGGTAGCCCGAATTTTGCACCTTGCGCTCTGTTACCTCACTCGATTCAACAGTAGCTAACGATATTCGGACACGTTAAAAGGTTTCCTTTTTCAGAAAAAAAAAAATATCAGCACCCATAGCGCCCGGACGTCCGGACAGAGCAGCGTCCGAACACCCCGCGCCTGGTACCCGCACTGCCCATGCAGCCCCATCCGCCTGCTTGCGCGCTGCTCCTGCTGCGCCTGGCTACACGCTGCTCTGCTGCTATTCCTGCTGCGCCTGGCTACGCGCTGCTGCTGCTTGCCGCGCCTGGCTGGCCCTGCCGCCACCTGCTGCTACGGTACACATGCGCACATGCACAAAGTTAATTAATGACTGCAATCGTCTTTTGAAAGACCTTCTTGATAGCTTGCTTGTTGAGAGTACTGAAAACAAACATCAATTTATTCGTGCTTGCATCTCTGGACTGCAGAAGATATGAAGAAAAAAAAAAGAGACGGACCCCAAGTCCCCAACCAAACCGCGAGCCCACGAACACTGTCGCCAAGTTCGCACCCCATGGCAATATAGTCAAGCAGTGGAGCAACCCACTTGATTATCACTGGCGCTATGCAGGTTCAAGAGTCGTGGTGTGCTTCGCTAGGCTAGCGACTGCCCGCCCATGTCTCGTCTGTTTGCAGCCGCACGCAAGCACGGTGACCCACGGCAGGCGCACTAGTAGCAGCACCTGCTACAATCTACTTTTGAAACATTTAAATGAAACAATTATAACATACGTCTAAAATAGATAAAACACTTGAAATATGTGCTTAAAACATATGTGTATAGCCATAACAACATGTGTAACACCAAAGATCTACTTTTGAAATATCCGATGAAACACGTGCAATAAGTATGAAACACTTGAAAACATACACTTGCAACATGCATGTTTTGAAACATCGAGATATACTTCTACAATATCCGGATGAGATGAAACACTTGAAACATGTGTTTGAAACACCTAAAACATTTGTGATATATGCTTGCAACATGCCTATATAGCTATTGCAACATATGCAACATCTCTGATGAAATAGTGGAACATATACATCTGAAACACGGTATCCCTAAAACGGCACACCTACAACATCTCCGATGAAATGCAATATACATCGCAAGTGTCGCCCTCGGGTGTAGTGGAAATGCGAGGATGGTGGCGGAAATGGAGGATGGTGGGCGGGGGCACCGTCGAGAGAGGAAGGATGGCGCCGGCAAGCGCCCGGCATGCCGCTACCGGTCGTCATGGACTACGTCGGGAATCCACGGCGGTGTGACCGATAGCGGTGTTGGTGCCCACGGCGGCAACCCCGTGGTGAAGCGGCCGGCGTGATCGGGCACGGGTGGCCTCGCCGGCGAGGCGGCCGCGATAGAGAAGGTCGCGGTGGGGCTGGTGCCGCGTGCCAGCGAGGTGCCCCCAGGGCGGCGCCGAGGAGGCATCGAGACCGGGCGGCTTCAAAGCGCCGAGGAGCCGTTGTCGGCGCTTAGGTGAGGGTCGGGCGCTTGTTGGCGTCCTCGGGGTGTGGCGGCGGGCGGTGGGGATCTGTGGCGCGCGACCGACACCAGAGAACACGACCAAGGGAACCGCGGGCTCCCGCGGCCACGCCCTACGGATCTTTGCGGGGAGAAGGGATCTGCGCCATCGTCGTTGGAAATAGGCCTCCCTGGAGGGCACGCGGCAGCCGGAGGTCGGAAGGTGGAGGCGCCCAAACCGCCATCACCGCCGCGGCTTCCCGGAGGAGGAGAAGGTGGAGCGTAGGAGTGCGAGTGGAGTGTCTTGCTCGGCGGCGGTGATGGGTTTAGCGCCGGTGTGTTCTAGCGACGTGGTGAAACTACAAATGCGGCGTGTGGTGGAGAATGCGAGACGTGGTGGGAACTACAACGGCGGCGTGTGGTGGAGAATGCAGCAACGGATGAACGAGGAGGATTTGGGCAATTGTGTCCAAAGAGTTTTTTAATAGAGCAGCGTAGGCCCGTTGGGCCGGTTCATTCGCTGAGGGCCGGGGTCCGTCCGGACGGCCGGACGCCCATCAGGGAGGGTTTCCGAAAAAATATTCCCACCTTCCCTTTTCACACGAGGCCAAGTTTCAAGATTTCCTGTCACATCGAATCTTTTGATGCATGTATGGAGTATTAAATGTAGTTAAACAAAATAACTAATTGCACCGTTTGGCTGTGATGTGCGAGACGAATCTTTTGAGCCTAGTTAGCCTATGGTGGAACAATAATTACTAATACAAACGAAAAGTGCTACAAGAGTTTAACCCAAAATATTTGGCGAACTAAACCAGGGGCTGTGTTTAGAGCCCCAAGTTTCTCTCCAAAATTTCCTGCACTCCCATCACATCCTATCACATCGAAACAATAAATGCACTAAAAGACGTATGTCCGAATATGAAATGTAGGTAAAAAAAATAAACTAATTACAGTTTAGATGTACATTCTTGAGATGATTCTTTTGAGCCTAGTTACTTGCATGGTAGGATAATATTTATCACAAACAAACGAAACGTCTTCTGATCTTTTGATTCGCTACAGTGCCAAAAAATTCCAGAAATTTTGGGCCAAAATTTTGGCCTCTAAACACAGCCCACGCCACAGTGCTGTGCGCTCCGCACATTTTCTTTCCGTGCTCCGTGAAGCAACCACTGCATGCGCCCAGTCCCCTAACGTCAGTACGTCACCCTGACGCAAGCTAGGAAAAAACAAAATATTTACTTTAAATTGCTATAACTTCTAAACGGTGTATCCATTTTTAATTCCGTCTGCACCGGTGTATTTAACGTGATGAGACGAACAAAACTAGACCCCATATGCATAGTTTTAAAGTATTTTATCATAGTAACAATTTATGTATACTAACTGATAACATATAATTTATAACTTATGCCAAAACTTGAAAACACGAAAGTTATGAAACACAACTTATGTACAAAAGTTATTAAATACAAAGAAATGAATTAACTTATAACTTATGCTAAAACTTAAAAACACAAAAGTTATTAAACATAAAGGATAAAATTAACTTATAACTTATACCAAAATTTGGAAACACAAAAGTTATGAAACACAACATATGTACAAAAGTTATCAAACACAATTTGTGTATATAAGTTATTCTATACAACTTGTGTACATAAGTTACCTATACAACTTTGCCAACGCTGCCAAAAAAGAAATATGAAATTATGGCATTGTTTAGATCCCAAACTTCAAACTTCAAAAAGTGTCACATCTTAATGTTGTGGCACATGCATGGAGTATTAAATATAGTCAGAAAAAAACTAATTTCACAGTTTGTTTGTAAATTGCGAGATGGATCTAATTAGCCTAATTAGGCTGTGATTAGACACTAAACTGTTACAGTAACACATGCTATAATGATGGATTAATTAAGCTTAATAAATTTGTCTCGTAGTTTCAGGGCGGATTTTATAATTTATTTTATAATTAGTCTACGTTTAATACTTCAAATGTGTACGGAATATCTGATGTGACATTTTTCACCCTAACTTTTCACCATCTATAACTATATAGTATACTTATAAATATGTAGATCGGAAGATTACCACTGTAACTTTTTCGTGCGGTGTACGCATGCCACGGAACGAAACCAACCTGCATGCACTGAATATATTCGCAATGGTAGAAAAAAGAAAACAAAAAAAGAAACGTCCGCAACTGCAGGCCCTCATCCTTATATGCAGGCCCCTCAACCGCTCAATTAGAAAACGAAAAAAATGATCCGTATCTTTGCCCGTAGAAGGAAAGGAATACTAGACGCCTATGTTGCCTAGATATGGATACGAGTATCGAGATACGATACGTATCGGACACGTGGAAACACCTTTCCTCATACAACACCGACACGGGGATACGTCCAATATATTTTAATATAATAATTATTGTATACGAATTACATGCTAAAAGTAGTTATCTAGCAAGTTTTAACTGAAAACTTCCAAGTTTTGTGAAACAATTTATATAACATTATTCGATTTAGAAAGTAAGAACAATGGAAAAACCAAAAATACTTGTATAAAAGAAGTTATTTGAACGTCTAACCTTTGAAGAAGTATCCGACGTGTATCAAGAAGTATCGGTTACCGATACGGCACCTTCCAGAAGTATCCGCCCAACCTAGCTGGACGCGGTTAGCGTGCGAGCAAACGTGTCCGCCTCGAGCGGAGCAAGGGAGAGACGTTGTCGGATCGTTCGCTCAACTGGGAACGCGTGAACGCTCGTGGAAATGGAACTGCGGCGATTCACCCACGATACAACTATGATACACTTGAGAAAACAATATTACCCAAGACACGCGTAATGGACCTACTTTACTTGCAGTAAACTGTACCCATGGCCCATCCACGATACTCAAGACACACCAATAACACCTTTATAATATACCAAAAAAGTAAAACTTGAGATAAATATTGTGAATTTAACTTGCATCCATAAATGTACTTTCATGCAATAAATTAAGATAGAAAAATGATGTTGCATTGCTGTTCATAATAAAATTATGAGAGCATTCACATCATAGTTGTTAAACCGGGGCCAGCGATCGAACCCGTGAGTCCGTCGGCTCATTGGTTTGACCACCAGTTCGATAAAATAATAAAATTATTTTTTAATGGATCTTAGGTTGAATGAAAGTGTTTGATATCTTTATTTTGTCTGTACAACCAATGTTCCACTTGCTCAGCTGGTTTGGAACTTACTCTACCAAGCAGGAGCCGCGTCCTCATTTTTCTAGACAAAAACAGTCAGCCGGTCCCACCATTCTGGTTTTTCATCGGTTCTATGAAAACCATCTGGTTCAATCGGTTTTTTAGCTGAACTGGTTCAACCATCGGTCCGGTTCAGTTTTAATAACTATTATATTATTCTTACAAAACATTAACACACCTTTTTTTAAAAAATGCGGATGCAACATCGGAGCATCGCGAACTTTGTTCAACTGTGTTAGAGCTTTGTCGGTTTGGTTCGAACCAAACACTGGAGTTGCCCTGATAATAAGCGGTGTATGCTCCAAGTAATTCATGTCGACAGGTGCCGGCGTGAGCGCAGGGCCGGCACAGTCGCATCGGGACTAGCGCCGGCAGCGGGTGCTAGCGGGGGCCAGCATGGCGGGGGTTGGGGGAATCATTTTTTTTCTGTGTAATCAGTGGCATTGGTGGGTAATTATCTCCTAATTCCATGAGGAGGTATAAAACCCATGTTGCTCTATGAAATCCATGGATCTGGCTCGCAAATCTGAATTTTTACGAATTTGAATTCCATGGAGGAGCGGTGTTTGAATAAGAAAATCAAATTTGGAGCTGTTTTTTTTAATCACCAAACAGGCCTTTAGACATGCACCAACTTTCTCCATCAGCCCCGAATCATCAAAATTGGATGCGCAGCAAGCGGGATCTTTTCTGTATCGTTAGAGTATCTCCAAGAGTTCTCAAAATTTAGTTCCCAAAATCATTGAGTTTTTCAAGTAGAAAAAAAGTATTGGGCGCACCAATCTCCAACAGTTTCAAAATCTCACTCTTAAAAGATACTCCCTCCGTCCCAAATAGATGTCATTCTAACTTCCCGAGAAGTCAACATTTTCAAACTGCCGGCAATTATATATTAAAATATATAAATATTTATGCCAAGTAATTAGTATCATCGGAAAGATCTTTAAGTCTAGTTTTTTAATAAATTTATTTGAAGATATAAATGTTGCACGTATTTTCTACAAACCTAGTCAAAGGTGAGAAAATTTGGCCACGCACGCTTGTACAACGACATCTAAAAAGGGACGGAGGGAGTAGAAGGTAACTTTACATCAAGAATCGTAAACTATTTCTAAATTACTGTAACCACTTTTATACTGTCCTTTGTTGGATGGAGGGATTAGCAGGGAGTGGAGGCGCAGTTTGTAATTTTGGTTTTTCTACGTGGGGTGTGTTTAGCACCCTAACTTTCTCTCCAAATTCCACTATGCAAAAAGAAGATTCCCCATCACATCAAAATGCCGGCACATTTATCGAGTACGAAATGTAGGTAAAAAAATAAACTAATTACACAGTTTAGATGTACATTGCGAGACGATTCTTTTAAGACTAGTTACGCCATGGTAGGATAATATTTACCACTAACAAACGAAACGTGCTACAGTGCTCGATGTGACATTCCTTCAAAATTTTACACCAAATTTTGGGATCTAAACACACCCGTGGATTACAATCAGGCAGCATCTTTTCGGTGTCCTTTCTACGTGGATTACAATGAGGCAGCATCTTTTCAGTGTCCTTTCTACGTGTACTACAAGGGAGTGGAGGAAGGGCGTCTTCAATAGTTCTGCAATCGCTGGCTAGAAGCAATTCTATTGGCTATCAATGTCACTTTACTGAAATCGCTAGCTAGATGAGACATCTAAATAAGAAAAAATAAACACTATAGTTGAGAGTTATATGAGAGAGATGTTTCTAGAAGAGCGGGCTAGATTAGATATTTATTAGTCAGCTAGCTATTTGAGAGTCGCTAGCTATTTGGTCTCTCTCCTCGATAGCCAATCAACATGTTACTTTTATATTATTTTTATCACCTCATCTAGCTAGCTATTTGTAAAGTGTCATTGATAGCCAATAGAATTCCTCCTAGCTAGCTATTTGAGCACCATTGGAGACGCCCGAAGCGTCAAAATTGGAGGCGCAGCAGGCAGCATCTTTTCCGTGTCCTTTGTTGGATGGAGGGATTAAAGGGAGTGGAGGAATCGTCAAAATCGGAGGCGCAGCAGGCAGCATCTTTTCGGTGTCCTTTCTACTCCAACGTGTACAAGGGAGTGGAGGAATCGTCAAAATTGGAGGCGCAGCAGGCAGCATCTTTTTCTTATCCTTATTATCTACAAAGTTAGTGGAGGGTAGTGGTTAAGCTTTAACTTTCCTTGCTACTGGGGCTGAGTACTGGGGCTGAGTGGGGCCTAATTGCATGTGGTTACGCTGCTGGATAATCGGGGTATAATTAGACGTGAGAGGAGCAGAGAGGGGTATCGAATTGTAAGGCTAGTCCTGCCTTTTTCTTTTTTCTCTCTCTCTCTCTCTTCGCCGTGCTAAGGCTATTCCTGCTTGTTAATATATACTACCTCGGATTCCCACCTCTCTCTACTTCTTCCATCTCCATCCTTATCTCCAATTCCTACCTCCCAGTTGATAACAGAGTGCCAGAGTCATCCAGCAGGAGGCGAATTTGCAGTTCCGAGCTAGTGTCACAACAATCAGATGGAGCAGAATTTCTCTGTCTGGAACTCGACCCGCGCTGCGGCCGCGTGGGCAGCCAGCCCAGTAGGCATCCTGGTCCTCGTGGAAGTGCTGGTCACTGTCAGCTCTGCCCTGCTCGTCACGCTCGTCTTCCTGGGCTCCGGCCGGCGCACCAGCCGCCGCTCCCCCTTGCACTTCTTTGTCTGGTTGGCGCTGATGCTGTGCTACCCGGCGGTCTCCTACACGATCGGGTTCATCCAGTCCGGGTCGTTCCGCAATGACCTGGCCATCGTGTGGGGCTTGCTTCCTGCACGGCTGCGCCGACAGCATGTTTTCATGCAGCCTGGACGACTCCTACCAGAAGGCCTGCACCATGCTCAACCAGGCCACGCAGGTCATCTACGTTCTGCTGCTTCTGGTTTCGTACATCAGTTCCCTGGGCTTCAGTTACAAATCCTTCTGCTGCTGCTCTCGGTTCTGAGCATCGCAAAGCTCGGGATGCGCCTACCAAACCTTCCATCAGCTCGGTGGGATCGTGTCCTCGCCGCCGACAACTGGCTCATCTCAAGTACATGGCGCACAAGCACGTGCGAAGCATATGGGACTTCGACCCGGAGACCATGAGGGGCTACAAGTACGTGGTCGCCGGCGAGAAGGATGTGCCCGAGGGCCAAGCGGGGGTACACGCTGGAGGTCACAGATGACCTTGTCACGGTGGACATGGTGTGGCAGCACGAGGGCAGAGGGAGCCTGCTAAGCAAGGACAGCCATTTCTCAAGCAAGCTCAAGGATCTGTGCCTCTCCTTTGCACTGTTCAAGCTACTCCGGCGACGCCTCAACGGGAGCCCGCTCCACGAGCGGGAAGACATCAGGACGCTTGTCTTTGTCCGAAGGGGCCTCGCTGGTGGGGATTCAAGCAACGACTATGAAAGGATGTTCCGGGTGATCGAGGTGGAGCTTGGCTTTCTCTTCGACTTCATCTACGCAAGGTATCCATCGCCCAAACAGTCTCTGATCCCGGAGACGGCCACATTTGTGGTGGCCATGGCGCTGAGCCTGTCCACTCTCTTCTCCCCGGCGTTGCTGCACTACCATTATCCCCAGGCGGGCAACGAGAGCATTGTCACAACAAGCATAGACATCTGGTTCACTAGATGCCTAATAGTCTTGTTCCTGATCCTGGAGCTGTTCCAGTACCTGTCAGCATTGTCACAGGTGTTGTCGAACTGGCTCAAGGTGAAGATGTTATGCCGGCACATTCGTACACCCTCATGGCAAGGCCACCCTATTGTTGAGAGGCTTCTGTGGCTGATGTGCCGTGCGACGCTAACAACACGGTACTGGAGCAATTCGGTCGGGCAGTACTCCCTTCTACACGCCTGCCTCCGTGAAGACTCCTTCCTCGCACGCATACCGCTGTACACATGGTTCAAGGGTCTCCTGATCCAAACAAGGACGGCGACTCACCGGAACCTACCCGTCACGGTGAAGCGTGCAATCCACCTGTTACTTCGGTCGGAGTGGTTGTCCAATCTCAAGTACGGCGACCACACACTACTGAGGAACAACCTGCTACACGATTTCGATTGGTCCACCTCAAGGTACCAGTATGGCGCCGTGGGAAGCATCCTGGTTTGGCACATCGCCACCACCATTTGCGGCGCCAAGCAGTCCCAGCAGCTGGCCGCTAGTGCCAACGCCGACAACCGCGAGGTGGCCACTACCCTCTCCAACTACTGCACCTACCTGCTGTTGCAAGCGCCGGAGCTGGTGACGAAGCATATCTACGACACGCAGCGATTGATGGAAGCCCTGCAGCTTAGAGTACAGAAATTCCTCCAAGATAGTGCTTGCCATTCCAAGGATGAAATGTTCAACAAGTTGTCTGAATTCCAACGCCATGAGCAGGAGACTACATACGAAGAAACCATCCTGGCCGACGGTATAAAGCTCGGCCATCAAATACTGACGAGATAACTGATGAGGCAGTACGGTGGAAGGTGCTATCAGAGATGTGGGTAGAGCTGCTCCTTAGTGTTTCGCCCTCGGATAACGTGACGGCCCACGTCAAGAAGCTGTCCACCGGCGGGGAACTCATCACGCACCTCTGGGCTTTGTTGACACACGGGGGAATAATCGACAGGCCAACGAAACCAAACTATATGGATCATCAAATTAAGGTATGTACTACTACTACTACTTATCTCCATTCGTAAACTTGCCATGTTTTAGGATTCCATGTAGTCAAACAGTTTAACTATGGCTACTTTTTAGTAAGACTGGTCATGCGGAAATGTTACCCTCAAATTTGTTGTGAAAAGAATTCTCAAATCTTTTTCATTGTGAAGTGTAAATGTTGAATATTGGAGAGTGCACCTGTTTCTAGTTAAAATGCTACGCATTTATGAATGGAATGAGATGTTAATCAATCTTCTCCAGAACGTCATTCTTTTAGTAGTAATCTTTGAAATGAAATCTTCAATTAGAGGTTCATAATCAATCTTCTCCAGAATGTCATTCTCAAGTGTTGTAGACCATTAATTCTTTCTTGCGTAATTGTAGAAATGCGCAAATAGGACTTAAATTTGAAACTGGTTGTTCGTCCTGCAGATGCAACAGTTATAGGGATAGTCAACAAAATCTATATGCAATAGTTGCATTGTCGTTTAGAAACAAGTTACAGGAAAAATAATGCTGGAGGTTTATCAACACCTGTACAGTTTTTACCATCAATGCTAGAGTGACCAGCCTCGTGATTATTGCAAAAGCTCTTAGCATCCAATGAGTGCAACATATGTGAAGTATTAAATAAGAAACCAAAAATATTTTTGATATCCTTGATGTTGTTCAAAACCATCTTACCTAGTCTTGTGAGAGATGAATAGCTTGATCTACAACAGGTATAATTTAAGTAGTTATTAATCCTATATGAGTCATGCAGGCCCCAATTAATGAAGAATCTGCCTAGAAGCCTGCGAAGTACCAAGGGACGATCAATACTATAACAGAGGAGGCGTACATCGCTGCTCAAGCTAAAAGGAATAAATAAATAGATGAGACTTGATTGGGTTGATTTCCTGACTTATGGCCACAAAGGATAATTTTCTAGGGAAATCTGGGAGGAGAGGGACCGAACACAATTAGCCCGACCCCACCCCCCCGACCCGCTCTCCGTGACGCCTCCCCGTCTAGCCGGCGGCGGCGGCCCGGCTCGCCCCAAGCCCTCCCTCTCCTCTCTTCGTCGCTCCCCTCTCGTCGTCTCTTCCTCGACCACAGGCGGGCCGGTGGTGGCCGGCTCTGACGGACGCGTCGCCCCAGGCAAGATCGGCGGCCTCCTCCCGGATCCGGCGGCCACGCTCGTCGGCGCGTGGTGATTGGCGACGGTGGCGGCCCGATGCTGGGGACATCCACTCCGGCGATGAGACTTCGGGCGGGAGCCGTCGGCCGGCGCGCCCGGCGGAATGCGGTTGTCTTCTTCCCTTTCCCCTGACAATCTGCCTTAGGGTCCATGCGGCTTTGGCCCGCGGGCTTGCCGGCGGTGGGGCTGCGTGCCCGTCGTCCTCCCCCGTCTTTGCTCTCTATGGTCGGCCGGCCATTGAGGGCCTTTCTTTTGGGGAGGGTTGCGCTGCTTTTGCGTGTTCTTGGTGGCGGCTCTGTCTCTTCGAAACGGTTCGGGATTAGGCGGCCGTGCAAGACCCGATCTTTGCAATTGACGACGACGCCTTTGGCGCCGTGCACCTCCTTGGGGGCGTCGATTTTCCCAACTCTATGACCTCAATCCCGTCGATCTCTTCTCGAAAGCCTAACTCTAGTTATCTAGAGCCGGTGGCGGCGAAAACCCTCTTGAGGGCGCCACCGTGGAAGAGTTATCTTGTGTTCTCCTTTATGTGCTCTCCCCCTTGTTGTTGTTGCCACTCTTGAGTAAGTCTGGCCTTGGTTGTTGGGCGTCGCCGGCGTCGGCCAGTGACCTCCGTTAGGCGCCTCTGCTCCGTCGAAACCAAATGCGGGTGGTGTTTCCACAATTCCCCTCCAATGGTGGTGCGTGGGCGGATGTGTACTGAAGGATGTCACCATCGGCTGAAGGGAGGTCGTCGTTCCGTTGATCCGACTCTTGCTCACTCTTAGTCCCCATTTCACCTATGGGTCCTCATGGGAGGATGACGGTGGAGCGGCGTAGCTACGAGGAGTGGTGGAGGGCACAATGGCTTTGGTGAAAAACGGCCGAGTATCTTTGCTTTCGGCGGGCGCGCACGTCTTGCGGCTTGTCTAGTGTTACTCTCGTTTGTGTTCAATTCTTTCTCTTTCTTTTGATGTATTTGTGGTTAGCCACCTCCCACTCCTATCTTTGGAGAGTTCGTTTGGTCCACATCCTCTCGTGTGTGACCGGGTGTCTGCAACTAAACTCCTGTAGCTGTAAACGTTTCTTATCGCCATTTTGGGCAAATCAATATAATTCAGGTGGGGACGCCTCCCCGGTGAAACTTCAAAAAAAAAAAAAAGGGAGGAGAAGAATTAGGAGGGGATCAACAGTTATTTCTCACAGGAAATGAGGAGACGGGAATGAAGAGATGAGATATTTCTCTTTTTACTCTCTCTATTTTTAAATGTAAGTTATTTTAAACTTATGTACAATAATTTCAAAAACAACTCAAATGACTGTGATGCCCTTTTATGTGTACTGCACTGGTAAAGATTAATCATTTATGTGTGAGATGAATGGCATTTGTTTATTAAGAACAAATAGGAAAAAATAGTGAAGGACCGAGCAGACAACAACCAGGAGGGTTGAATGGGAGCCCAAAAATTCATAGCAAGAATCTAGATCTATATCCCAAAATTACCCACCAATTTCTCTTCTAGCAACACCAAGTTCAATGAGCAAAACGAGGGTTAATCAGAGCAAGCACACAAAAAGAAATTATCCAAGAAAACGTGAAGCAAGGCAACTTACATGTCACAGCTAACTGGTCATAAGTAATAGGGGAGCAAGATCACAGTGTAAATGATTTAAATATGTGAGCTCTCACTAGTGCTTGAGTGATTCAGTCAAACCGACATGCAAGAAGGAAAAAGAATAAGATAACTGAGATGTTACTGTAGCTAGAAAATGACCCTTCACAAGCTAGAAAATTCAATTCCCTTTTATCTTGTGAAATGCTGCTGAATCACGACAAATGAAACAAGCAGTTTTCTGCTGCTATCATGATGAGAGATTGGGAAGCGAATTGCAAGCTGTAGTGTAGAAACTGATGTCAGGCTTGCTGCTGCAGCATGCACAAAAACAAATGAACCTGACAAGCACCAGAAATAAGCTCCAGACTAAAGATCAAACACCGGAAGACAGGCTTGGTGAAAATAATCGCTGCGCCACTGCAGCTCTGATAACCTGAAAATCAAAGCAACTGAACATCTGTAGCTCCTGTCAATATGCACGGTTGTAACAAGGGAGACCCGGTCCTGTCAAATTATAGGTTTGGAGCGAAGCTAAAAGCGATGAGCCCTTTAATACAACTCTAATAATATAATGACGATTCTAATAAGTGTAACACATAAAAAAAACATTCTATGAAACCCTCTATCCTGCTCTTCTTTTTTTTTCTTTTCTTACTTCCAGATGCATGCTTTTAGATAGTTCACTATAAGTTTAGAAAAGTAGTAAGTAATTAAATAAAATTATGCCATAATAAATTCAACATGATTGCTGCACCATATGGGATTCCTAAATCCCAAATCTAAAAAAGTAAAGAATAAAGATTGGGGACAAGAGCAAATATTGATTAGGGGGCCGCTTAAGGCATTTTTTTAACCTCTGTATACGGAGACCGGGAGCAGAAACAGAACAGCCGAACAGATGCAAAGCCCGCGGCCGCTCGCACTCGCACGGGATCGCCGATCGGCGATCGCTCACAGCCGCCAGCCTCGCACGCACGGGGAGTCGATCACTCACGCAGCAACGGAGTCGCGGCCGCGCGGCGGAAGGCCACGGCCGCACGGGAGTCGCGGACGCGGAACGACGGAAGGCCAGCTGAATCGACGTGGGGCTGAATACTATATACCTACATAGGTATTTGGGGTTGGGCCCCCTGGCCTCGAGGGCCAAGTTCGCCGGCCCAGCTCGAACCCCGAAGGGCCAGGCCTGTAACCAGAACAGAGAACCAAGAACACTGCTTCTGTTGTTGATCTGAAAACAGAGCCAAGTTTCACAATTGCAGAGAAAAGCAAATAGCAAAGCTACTGTTGGAAACCAGAAACAAAGAAACAACCTTCGAAGCTTGGAAATAGCAGTGCGCCGGACTGCTACAGAGCTGACTAGAGAAGCTCGAGTTCCACAAGAATTTTTCAAACGCTACTCAAATCAGCACTAAAAGCCATGAAGATTGGGATCTCATCCTAAAGAATGTAATCACGACCATACCTGTCCAAAAAGTTCGAAACTTTCTCGCGAATTTTAGAAGATCAAGAAACCCTAAGAAAAGGGGGAAATTTGGGAAAAACCAAAATCGGAGGTGCTCGTGAGGGGATTGGATCAATTGATGACCAAGAAGTATTCTCACATATCCTAGCACTGATTTTTCCCAAAAATACAACCACTAAACACAGCCAAAAAGGAAGAACGAAAATTCCACAAAAATTCCTCGAAATTCTAAAAAAAAGGAAAAACGGAAGAACAGTATGGAGAGAACTGAATTGACTCAGATTCAAAGCAATGAGGGCATGGATTGCATCACAAATCATCTACAAGAACATCACCAGCCGCCCCCTTCATCCTCCCACTAAAAAGTGATTCAATTAGAGAAAGAGGTGCTCAACTCTCTCTACTCCTCTCTATTTCTCAAGCACTTGGCTAAAGCCTAGAGAAAATAAACTTAGGTTGCATAGATCCCCTCCCAACCCGCCACATCCAATATATACATGGCGAAAGACTAAAATACCCTTAGAAGCTAGAACTAGAAACACGCTCATGAGGGGCAAAACCGTCTAGATTTTTTTCTCGTGCATCCGGCGGTCAGGCGCCTTCATTTTATAAAATAGAAAAGGACAATGTAAATAGGACATCTTCGGCGTGGAAGCCTTCCAACATGCCGGGTGTCTCAAGGGCGGTCGCCCGAGCACTCTCACGAAGATCAAACCGGGCTCAAAGTCGATCAAGCTACGCCTACGGTGTTTCGACAGCGAGAAGTGTAGGACCATAGGAGAGGAGGTAGCAAAACCGCTTATAGCAGGTTTCATAAAAGAGGTGTACCACCACGATCGGCTAGCAAACCCAATCCTTGTGCGGAAGAATAATGGTCAATGGAGGATGTGCATTAATAACACGGGCCTCAATAAGGCATATCCAAAAAACCCTTACCCATTACCGTGCATTGATCAGTCGTAGACTTGACGGCAAGCTATGAGATGCTTCCTCGACGCCTACTCGGGCTATCACTAGATCAAGATGAACGAGGCCGACCAGCTCGCCACATCCTTCATCACCCCTTTGGCTTGTTTTTGCTACGTCCACGATGCCCTTTGTTCCTAAGAACGCCCGATTACCACCTACAAAAGGTGCATGCAATGGTGCCTCCATGACCAGATTGGCCACAACAAAGAAGCATACATTGGCGGCGTGGTCATCAAGACCGGGGAAGTCGAACCGGTTGATAAACGACATGGCGAAAATATGTGCCAATCTCCGAAAGTTCGACATGAAGCTCAACCTAGACAAATGCGTCTTTGTTGTGCCATCCGGCAAATTACTCGGATACATCGTCTTTGAGCGGCGTTGAAGCAAACCCAACAAAGATCGGTAGCGATCATGAAGATGGGACCCATCGACAACCTCCACGATGTCCAAAAGCTGCGACCGCGATGCATGGCGACCCTAAGTCGGTTCATCTCCGGACTTCGATGAAGCGAGGGATGGCCCCGTACAAAGCTCCTCAAGCGTCGAAAAGGTCTAGTGGATGCTTTCGAAGACCGGGCGCGCTCGATCGGTGAAAAGATTCATCACCACACCTCCGGTCCTTGTTGGACCACCACGACGATGAACCTCTGCAGCTATACATAGCCGCAACCACTCAGGTGGTCAGCACGGCGATAGTAGTAGAGCGTAGGGAGGAAGGATCCGTCCTATCGGTTCAAAGGCCGGTTTATTTCATAAGCGAAGTGCTAACCGAGTTCAAGCTGCTGACGCCGATTACAGTAGCTTGGGCAATCGAATTCTTCACAAAAATCACCTACAGGTTCAGCATGCCAAACTACATAATCACGAACAACGGAACTCAATTCATGGGCAGTGATTTCCTAAATTTTTGCGATGAATTCTAGATCCAAGTAGACTGGGCCTCCATGGCACATCCACGAACAAACGGCCAGGTCGAAAGGGCGAACAGACTAATCCTACAGGGGCTCAAGCCAAGGATCTTTAAAAGGTTGGAGAAATTTGGCGGCCAGTGGCTCGCCGAGTTGCCTTCGGTCGTATGGAATCTCTGAACAACTCCCAACCGATCAACCGGCTTCACGCCGTTCTTCTTGGTCTATGGCTCAGACGCCGTCCTGCCGACCGAGCTAGAATATGGTACCCCAAGGGTCCATGCGTACAATGAAAACGACTCGGAGGAGGCATGACAAGGCGTGCTGAACCAGCTTGATGAGGCATGCATGCAGTGTGGCATTACTCCGGTCGTTAAAGTACCAGTAAGGGCTATGGAAATATCACAAGAAACATATACGCGGTGAAACTTTCGAAGTCGGCGATCTGGTCCTTAGACGGATTCAAACAAATAAAGACAGGCATAAGCTATCTTTCCCATGGGAAGGCCCGTACATAATCTGTTCAGTGATACGCCCCGGTGCTTACAAGCTGATGAATCAGGATGGTGAGGTCTACTCCCACACATGGAACATAGAACAGCTACGATGCTTTTATGCCTAGCACTTTAATTCCAGCACCATGTACTTCTTATTTTTTAATATAAATATCCTCAAATAGATGGTGAGCGAAAACAAAACAACCCACGAAAAAGTCATCCCCTCCAGTGTTCCACTAGCCGCCATGCATCAACCGTCACTCCTCAAATAGGGGCTTGATAATGTTTTTTTCTGATTTTTTTCTCTCTCCCTCTGTTTCTTTTATATAATCGTATGCACGCTCGAAGTCGCCTACTCACTCGGAAATATTTGTCAAGACATAAATTTACGCCCAGCGCCCAGGCAGGGCTATACCCCCAGCCAACGACTAAATAGTTAGGCGTGTTTGGTTCATGGTGTGCCCAGGGGTGCCTGCACAGACCAGGGGTGCCTGCACAGACAGGTTGATCCGGCCGCCGGACGCCAGAAATTGATGGCCTGGGGAGCTGCCTGGCCCAGGCACCTTCGTCAGGGTCAGAACCAAACATGCCCTTAATAAAAAAAAAGAAGAAGAAAAAAAAGAGTACAAACAAGACAAGCGCAACACGCATACGCAAACATAACTAGAAATGTACAAACTGTAATATTCAAACAATTTCAAATATCACTGTCACCCACTACAGTGTCTCTCCCGCATATCTACAGTAGAGAGAGGCGATTTGAGGGAGCCGGTCTCCGCCGGTAGAGCCGACGGTCTCTCACGCCTTCGTTGGCCTTTGGGCCGCGGGGAGGTGGTGGAGACCGCCGCGCTCCCGCCGGTTGGAGGAGTAGGTCCTAGTTGTAGTACATCTAGGGTTAGGTTTCCGGTGGCGGTGGCGTCGAGACGGCGGCGCCACGGTGGAATAAGGTCCTCTCGCGCTTCTCCCCGTCTCGGCGACGTTCTGCTCCGGCGTCGGCGACGAGCGCGTGGAGGTAAGTTCTGTACAAGAGTCCGCCGTCATCTGCTTCGTCTGCGTCCGGGTGCGACGCTAGCGGCAATGATGGCTCAGTCTTCTCCGCTTTCTGGGACTTCCGGTCTGCCTGCTGGCCATGGTGTTGGTGGTTTTGGTTGGTGGTCTCGCCGGTTTTGGAAGGGAAGCTGCCGGTGTTCGTTCAACGGAAGATGCGGCTCGGTGGAGTGGCTGGGGCGCTGGATTTTGCGGCGTTTGCAATGCGTGCTTCCTCTTCTTCTCCGGCAATCCTGGGCGGCTCCGGTGCAGTGGTGGCCAGTGGTTTGGGCGGATCCGGTGCGGCGGTGCGAAGACCGGAGAAGGCTCTGGAAGCCATTTCTTGCAGCTTGGTCCTTAGTGTCCTTGTTTGCATTTTGTTTTGATTCTCAAGGCCTTTATGTAAAAGGGGTTGTACTGTTCTTGCAATTTTAATGAAAACCCCCTCCTGTTTGAAAAAAAATGTTTTGCAGGTCCACCTGAACTGACATCTGTTCGGCAGCGTGACGCATGGACTCGTACAGCGGTATCAGCTGGTCTTCGGGGTAGTCGTTCGCTACACCGTCCGGCACGCCCAGTTCCGAGTCGGGGTAGTGAGTGCCAACAGCCTGTCAAAGCTGCCTGTGGCTACCCCGGATGGCCGCCTCGCGCAGCCATGCCCACACAGGCTCCGCACGACAAGGAACCTCCGGGCCACAAAATTCTATGAGACGGTGCCGTAGTAAAGCAGACGTACGACACCGCCTAGACATGCCCCGTGCCGAGTTGGCAATCCCTCCTGCATTTCCGCCTTGGACTGAAGGGCGGAGACACCAATAGCACCAGTGAGTGATCGGCGACACCCCAAAAATGCAAAACAAGCCAGTTGGCAGACAAACTTCCCTCGGAGCCGGTGCACTTCTGAGTGCCGCGACGGAGCGTCCGCCCATTGTTGTATCATCGGGGACAGGCCACCTGTCAAGCCTTGGATGTCACCCCGGGCCTTCTCCAGATCCCTCTAGACGATGGCCTTCGCAGCAGCCAGCTCTGCACGCAAAAGGCAGGGGAGGATATAGCACAACGAGCAAACCTTCGACAGCTCTTTTCTGGACAGCCAGCTGCGCCCGGGGCCTCGGCAAGTCCCTGCTCTGCCTGGCTCCGGCTCACACGAGCGGCTTGCAGCTCCCGACGCAACTCGGCGCGTTCTTCAGCACCAGCTGACAAACATAAGCATACGAAAAGGATAAGCGCAGAACCGGCCGCCCCTGCAAATCGACTTGTAGGGGCGTTTCAATATCCAAACCCGCCCTTACAAATCATTTTTAAAAATCACGATTCCAGATCTCAAAAATACTAAAATAAATATTAAAAATCTTATTTTAATCCGGGGAGGCCCCCACAGGTCATCCACCCGCTCGCTCCATCGAAGTCGCAAGTCATGGCATTTTTTGCGCTTTTGTAGCTGCAGGAGTTCAAACCCACGACCTCACCCCCACGGATTCCCCCCTACCACTGCACCTCACACTCACTTGTGCCTATATTCCACATATTATACTAAACCGAGCGTAAATTGATTATTTGAGGCCCTTAAACGAATTCAAATAAAAAACTTGTCAACTACAAAGTTTCATGACTTTTCAAGATCTACAACTTTCATTTAGGTAGTTTCTCCATCTGAGATCGTTTACAAAATTTTAATTTCAAATTTAAAAAATTCAAACGTAGTTTTGCATGACAAGATAATTCCAAATCAAAAACTTGTCAACTATAAAGTTTTATAACTTCTCAAGATCTATAATTTTTATTTTGGTTGTTTCTCCATCCAAGGTTATTTCAAAAAATTCAAATTTCAAATTTTAGAAATTCAAACATAGTTTTGCATGACAAGATGATTTCAAATAAAAAACTTGTCAACTACATAGTTCCATAACTTTTTGAGATCTACAACTTTTATTACGGTCATTTCTCCATCCGACATCATTTTGAAAAATTCAAATGTGTTTATTTGTAGAGGCGCCTCAATATAGAGCCGCCCCTACAAATCGATTTGTAGGGGCGGATGGATATTGAGCCACCCCTACAAATAGACGCCATTTGTAGGGGTGGCTAAAAACACCAACCGCCCCCTACAAATCGATTTATAGGGGGCAGCTCGTTTGAGAAACATTTGTAGGGGTAGCTCAATATAGAGCCGCTCCTAAAAAAAGGAGTGACGTCGCTACAAATCGTTTTTGTAGTAGTGAGGAACAAGCATGTCCAATAGGCTACACACGCAACCAAAAGAAGAGCTCACCAAGTGCATCTTTGCGTTGACGTTTGAGCTCGGCCACCTTGCCTGCAAGTTCTGCAGCCCCAGATCCTTGAGGCGCACAACCTGGCGGAGCACCACGGCATCATGATCCTCTAGCCTAGTCTCGATAGAGCGAGACTTCGCCTGAGAAGTCTCCTTGAGACTCTGCAAGTCTCCTTGAGACTCCGCGAGATAGCAAAACAACCATGTCAAGCCTGTTACAATATGTAACCCCCTGACCGCGGGCACCCAGTAGGCTTGACATCGTAATACCATGGGGACTAATCCTCCAACCGATTCAAGTAAATCGATCGGAGGCTCGGGGGCTACTACTACTACCCGCTCACCATAAGAGTATGAAACACCATACCCACAGGGTTGACCGCATGTCACCCTCCATGATGCCGGGGCCTAGGCCCACGACCTCCAGGCAGCGTCTCCAGCTCGCGGTGACCCGAGTGAAGAGTACGACACTGCTCTTCGTCCTTCTTCCACTCGGCCCGCTCCCACCGACCATCAAATGGGAGCCCGACCTCACGTAGCTCGAGACGTGCCTTCTATTGAGAATCAGCCTATTCACGGATGGCCAGATCCATTTTCCTGTTCCTGATCTAAGAAAGAGGCGTGTAGAAGTCATAGAAAGATCTTGTTTTCCTTGCCCGATCCCAAGAAGAAAACACGGGAGACACAGATATATGAGGGGAGCCATCTCTTTATTAGTCATTATAGGTACAACTATAGTCCCTTTATATAGATGTAGTCTTCAGGGCATATAAGGTAGCCTCCAAGGCCCATATGGTATGAGCCCACCAATCATCTAATTGACGAATTTCTAACACTCCCCCTTGGGCGAATATCATGACAAATATATGCCTCTTTAAAACTCTAAAAATCTAATGGGAAAAATATGGAGAAAAAGTACAGTATTGTCATTAAATGCATTTGCACATCATTGCCTCATTAAAAACCTTACATGAGAAACTTCAGGAAAACTCATCAAGGAAAAAAAAGAGTATAACATGTGTCTCCAAGACAAATTGTGACCTTCTAAATCTTATCATTTGAATTCCCTAGAATTCTGATCAAGGGTTAATTTTCTAGGGAAGTTCTCCCCCTGAACCTTGCAGAATTGTCCCGCTATGCCAAATGCTTTCTACAGGAAGCATATGCACATAGACTTAACAAGTATATTGCATGCATAGCAGGGATCATTTCATAATCTTAACATCATGTTACTTCTGGAACCCATGAGATAAAATTGTACATAAACAATAAGCCCACTTTATAATTGGTGTCATGATAGAGCCTTCAACGGAGGTTAGAAACTCACCATTTAGAATAACACCTTCTAGTCTAGGTATTATTTGAGACTTTCAGAGTCTTGTGAACGACGATCAATATCTCAAAATACTCCCCGTAATGACATATCCATTGAAGTCATTCATTCCCATGATATTATTGTCGGTGGTCCTTAATGCACATTTATATCGCCAAAATTTCAGTAAAATATAATAAATATGACTACCAAACTTAGGAATAGTGTTTATAACTAATTGATTCTACGAGTTTTGGTAGTTTATCTTTTTTTAGGTGAGCATTCATGAAAAGCATGGAAATATAACAAAGATACACAATTACAAAGTATATTTCCATTATACACAAGTCCAAGAGGAGCAAGGCTCATAATCAAGCCAATCAGAGCCCAAGAAGTGGAGGCCTAAATCGAGTTCAGGTCCAGTTTGGACTGCAGGAGCAGTCTGGAGTATTTTGGGCATAACTCCCTCATCCGGAGTCCGTTTCACGTCGCCCAGGACTTTTCAGAAAGCTAACGATGAGACCTACGAGCCCACAAAATCTGAGGCCCAACGAAGCTAACCGCGGTCCGCCCAGAGCCCTGGTCCGGCCGGACCCCCAGCAGGCCCATTCGGCCCCATCTTTCGCGTGCGGCCTCCAACCAACGTTGCCAAGGCGGTTCCGGGGGTGTGTTGACACCTGTTATAGCATAATATTAATAGTCAACTAAACATGAATTAAGGGCTTAAAATGAATATCAACATAGTTTAGGGGCCTGACTAACATAATTCCATGAGTTTTGATGATTTATATATTTTCAGGGATTAAACAGAATATGCCCAAGAGTTTGCAAGTCCTACGACACAAAGACTTATCCGTGAAGCAACTCAACTTGAAACCCATGCAAGAATACTCTAGAAGACCCCAGAAGACAGCACCCTGAAGATAGGGCCCACCTGACATAGGGCCAGGGCGGCCGCGCCCCCAGGCTAGGGCGGCCGCGCCCTGGGGCCCACAGGTCAGCCTCACCTTCATAGGTCGGTTCACCACCGCCATTGCCACGCAATCTACGCCGTCTATCAAGGTCGGTTGGATCCAAGGGCTATGGTGCATCCAATGGAAGACTCTAGAAGGCCCAAATCTGAATTCGGCCCATCTAAGCCAATGTGCATTATCATAAGACATGGTGGAAGGCTTAGTACCACATTGCCTACGGAACTAGGAGGGAGGCCTGGAGACCCCTATATAACAAGACCCCCCTTGAGGTGAAACCCTAATTCATTCCATTCATTATCTCTTGACCTGTTGGTCATCGAGGTGTCCCAATGTGAGGACAACCTCTCCACTAGAGAATTAGGGCTAGACTCTCCAATGTAGTAGATTAGCAACTAGGGAGTTAGGGAGAGCGGAGCTGCGCTCCGGTTCTGGACAAGTCTTCAGGGTTTGGTATGTCTTGTATCTTTCCTTTGTAAGACTTATGATTTATATATTTATCTTCTCTATTACTTTCATGTCTTTCATATAATTGGTTAGCATAGTTGTTACGCCTTTGCATGGGATCTTCGCTCGCATCGAGTGCTCTAGTTATAGACATAATTAGAGTAGTAATTAATAGTGTAGACGTGGTGTCTAGACTAGAGGTTACCTGAGATTGCACCCAACCCCACGGATAGATTGTGGTAGCCCCAGGTGGTGACAGCCCTGATGGCCGACGTATTCCACCACGTTCGGGTTGGTGTTTGTAGGACCTTGTCAGAACTTCCTAGCCCCCTTCTCATCCCTTTCTATGGCTAGTGTTTTGATATCACAAAGTGCCATGGTATGATTGCTATCGTAGAACCTAAGTAATAGAGAAGTACATAGGAACCTAGATCTCTCCCGCTGTCCTCTCAACGTGCTACTACACATTTATCATAGGAATTCTCTTGTGTTTGATTTTGTTCATAACTCTTATCATTTATCATTTACCCCCTCACTTTAGTCTAGTGGTTTGCTAAGTTAGTACATGCATGATTGTGAGTTATTAGAATTCTTTAGCCAACGCTTCCCTGTGGATACGATACTCTAGAATACTCATCCTAGGGAAAAGCTACAATGGTAGGTATTCTGTGCGCTTGCAGAATCCTTCATATTCTTTTAGCACTTAATAAATACCAACAAGCTTTTTGGCGCCGTTGCCAGGGAAGCATTTGGCGATAAGGTTTTAATAACGATCTTGATGTCTGCTAATTTAGTGTATCACTAGCTTTAGTAGGATTACCCTTGTTCTGTTGAGTTGTGGAATAGACAGGACAAAAGATGTCGTTGCGACCTTCCGGTAAGATTCCACGAAAAAAAAGAAGAAAAGAAAGATTGAAGAACCCAGGGTGCCTGATCATTCAAGATTCATCAACATTGGAACCCTGCCATCTCAAAGGTATGTATTTAAATATATATTCTAACCATATGTAGATTGAAAAAAAAGAAGTCACCGTCACAAGAATTCAATGCACACATCTCGAGTGACGTACTTAGAAATTGCACATCATGATAAGTATGATTAATAATGGTGAGAAAGTCTTACTCATGGACTTTAAACTCATTGAGTAGTTATCATTTAATTTTTTCTGCATTCACCATTGCATGTTTACTTTAAATAATCCATGCATTCAATCCATTTAGTTTAAGTTTTCTCATAGTAGAACCATTGCATGTTTAGTTCTTGCATACATCCATGTCTTTTGCATCTAAAAAAAAAAACTCACCATGATCATGCTCTTTCATCCCTATTTGAATAAATCTCTATAGTGCTTTCATGTTACCCTTGTTTGCTATAGTATGCTTTGGTTTGGAAATACTCCATGGGTACTTCCAAAGGCTTTTAAATTAGGCGTGGTGCTTAGGTTAAAATGCCTTCCTTAATTGAATTAGACATGGAGTCTAGTTTGGTTATTGAACTAAAAATTGCTTGTGTAGACAATGGCTATTGTGTTGGACTAACCCCTACTAAAAACTCTCAAATCCAATTGGTAGTCAAGAGGTGAACTTAGATCAGAGATGAAGCAAGGCATACGATGAACTCTAACCTTTTGCAAAAGACACGGCTCATTCATCATTGATGGAAGAATTGTAAGTATCAAATATCATTCACCTTGTCTTTTGCCACAAGTTACCTTTGCCTTGATCCATGTACTAGAGTGCGGCCATAAACAAAAATTTGGTATAAGACGAGATGAATAAAATCTATGCTAAAAGATAAACAAAGAACCATCTTTTCATTAGCATAGGTGAATTCATATAAACTTTGGATACAACCCCTACTTCAATCTTGTTGTATTCCTTCGGGTATGTGTCCACTAATATTTTGCAGAAAAAGAGTCTATGCTATGTCTATTTGATGAAGAAGAGTGCCATACAACATGATCACGAAAAGTAATCACTCAACGTAAGTGGATGGACAAAGCAATGGGCCATAAGAACATCAAAGACAGGTAAGTGAATATAAATCACATATTTGTATACAACTTTTGTCTTATGTTCTAAAAAAAACAAATCTGAGCACATGAAGGCTCATGCTAAAAGAAAACAACAACATGTTCCTAGGACAAGTTCCCTTCGGGTACTCTCGGTCACTAACCTTGCAGGAACAAAGGATGAACAACATAGGACATGGTGATTGCAACACACGATTAGGGATGGTTCAGCATTCACACTTAAAGTGTCGAGTGACAGGAAGGCTTGAGCATGGGGGAGGAAGGTCGACTCCTCTAAAGATCATCCGACATTACTCTTCCTCTTCTCAAGCTCCCCGTCACTCGACATCTTGGTTTGCAATCCCCCTACTCACTATTACTTTGTCTCTCTAAGTTTGAATGGTTATAAATGTCATACATCAAAATCAAAACTTAAGATATAATAAAATTTCCCATTAGAGAAAAAGTAATAGTGAACAAATTCTAATTAAAATATCCAACCAAAACTTTTTCTAGCATAGAAGCGACCTTTAGCTCTGTGACAATTCTACCCTTGTTTACAATTACTTGTATATTCCTTCGGGTATATGTTGTCAACTAATACTGCGAGGAATAAAATCATGAGAGGAGCAAAAAGGTTCGAGCACAATTTAAAGAACAAGAAAGGAAGGAGGATGTAATAAAGGAGACAAGTGAGGAACAAGATACACAAGAGGCCAATGAAGAAAAGCATCGAAAGGAAGAAAAAAGGACCACCACGAGGGGTGTTACGCCATCACACTCCAATAATAAGGTAACATCTTGAGGTAAGTTGTCATTAATTAAGCTTTACCTTAATTATGGCTTGTTCATAAATAAAGAATCAAACATGTTAGAGTAACAACCTTGCTTGATCTAGCTTTATTAGCTCAACTTGTTTTGTTTCTTTATGTGTTCCTATCACCACTCTCTTGATCTCATAGTCCTAATCATGTAAGCTAGAATGTTGCACACCTTGCTTTGGAAGAAGATAATCATGCCTTTGATACATCATGTATAGACAAGAAAACCCTTCCAAGAGTCAAGGAGTTTGTTTCTATCCGTCGAAAGTTTTAACTGCAACATTCATGCTCAATCTTATGATCTTGTCACCCAAGTTAGGACTAACCAAAGCATATAAGAAATCAACTCTATCTTGTTTAATGTGCCGATGGTTTTGGTTACTGTTGGTGTTTTTCCACCAACAGAGCCCATGCACTTGATCTCTACCTTCACTTTGCAAGTAGGACACACTTTGAGCAAAAAGGTGGAGAAGTTTATCGATCTCTCAAAAATTCAACAAGTGAATGTCTTACGAGCATGCACACTAAATAAGATGCCGCCTACGTCCATGCTCACCTCCAACTCATGAGACCAAAGAAAAGAACATGGGTGACACCATCTGAGTACGGCTATCAAGATGAAATAATAAACTCAAGGAAACAATGAGGTAAGAAGTCTTGTTCAGAGGACTTAAAACACTGAACCCTCGCCGAAAGGTAAGATCGGTAGTTATCCATATTTAGTGCATAGCATATTTACTTCCTTGCATTGCATAATTATTTTCCTTTAGCATATTTACATTACAACACTAGCACTTTGCATTAGAAAAGAAAATAAAAATATTTGTTTGTTGCATACAAAAAAAAAACTCTAAACCCCATATGAGTAATTTTGTGGCGTGTAACAACCCATAAGGATATTTACTGTGGTGGCATAAAAATAAAATAAATATACATGCATCATCATCCTTATCCGCATAGAAAATTAAAAAAAAATATTTAATGCTTTGTTGAAAGATTCCCGAGGCATAAAAGCAACGTGGCTAACCCCTAACGCTTAATCAAGTTCCACTAGCTTTGTTGTCTATTTGAGTTCAGCAGGATTCCAAGGAAGGGAGACATGACACGCATGGCGTCCATCATCAAAGAAGATCAGCCCACCATCACTATCTACCTCTACTTCCAACCATCAATTAACCGCCACTTTCAAAATCAAGCTTGGGGAGAGCACCCCGATTATCGAGATAAGTATCTCTTTACCATATCCTATTTACTACTAGCTAGATATGTTTGTTTTATTATAAAGATATAAAAAGATGCATAACTAAGAAAATCAAATAAAAAGAGTCTATATAGTCTTTATTAAAGAGTCTTTATTAGAGTGTGAGAATAAAATAAACTCTGAAGATAATCTCTAGTCATGGAGATAATGAATAGTTGCTCCGTCATAATTCCTTTCAAGTACCTAGCTTTCAAGCTTAATTTCTCTCGAGCTTTTAATGCAACCGCTTTGACTTGAGATTTACTCAAACCTAAAACACATGGGTAGCAAATGCTTGCTCTAAAGTCTAGGTGATTGACGGATATGATATATGAAAGTTTGAGCTACTGTTTATCTTACTCCTAGTGATGCTAGAGTTTTGAAGATTTATCTTTTAAAAAATTAAAAGTGCACATGATGAGTTCTGTATGACCAGTGTTGATTCCTACCACGACCATATATACATGCTTCTTAGATTAGGAAAACCCCTTTTGATATATATAGGCTGCTTACTTTGCATTGAGTTTGGTCAATCTTTGTTGACCCTTAGAAACTTGTCATACTGCTACTCATGCACACACTCCACTCCACTCTATTCCACCTGCACTTATGCAACTTCTACCCTGGAAGTACGCATCCACCAATTATTCACCATAGATCCACCAAAAATGTTCTACTCCTACCCTGGGAGAGAGCAACCAAAAATATTCCCCACACATGTCCACTTAGCCCACATCTCATAAAGCTCCTTTATCCCTGTTTTTATCTCTCTACAAGTTTATTGCAAAAAGAGGCTTGGGTTGTATAGTCGAAAAAAAAAAAAAAAAAAAAGAATAAATGAGAGTTCAAAAATGGACAAGTGTCCGCAATAAAACAATGGGTACTTAGATGCCCACCTCTCCATATAAAAAAAAAGAAGAGAGAAAAAAAATATAGAAAAAAAAGAAAGTGTATACAGCCCAGGTTCTCCCAAATACTTTCAAAATCCCAAAGAGAGAGATATGTTTCCTACAGGAGCAAAGTAGAATTAGGCTTTCACTTCATTCGCCTCATACACCTATGTTGGTAAAAGTTATCCCACAGAAATATAAATATATAATCCGCAAGCGAACAGATACTGGTGAGCACTTCACCCGGGAGAGGGTGTTAAATATCAAATCCACAGGGAGAAAGGTGTGAGAATAGTGAGGCTGAACTAAATCCACGAGAGGCGTAGAAAGGGTCTGGAAATTATAAAGGTTGAGAAGATGTCTATGGTTGTCTAGTTTATATCCTTGTAAGGCTTGAAGATATTTCTTAATGGGGACGTACTCAAAGGAAAGCAGGGACGAAACGTGCAATCCTCCAGTAACATGGTCCTACTTGGCCTATCCAACGGGATGTGGACTCCAAAGGAATCAATGGTACTGTCACTACCACGAACTACCACGCTCCGGAAGGTAGGGTGTATTTATGAGCTATCTAGTCCAAACACCGCGCTTGCACTAGGGGTAGCAACTTCAACTCAAGAGCGACAAGAATTGAAGTACTCTAATAAAGAGTCATAAACTGAAAGAAAATATAGTCAAGTAACTTACTTAAATATAAGGTTGATCCACCAAAGAAGTCTCAAGATCAAGTGCAATAAAGCCTTTGATCCCAGAGGTACAAGCATAGAGGAGTCACCGACAGATCCGGCACTTCCCCTTCTTCTCCTCTACTCACTCTTTATCTCTCAAGAATAGATCCAGTCACTCTCGTGGGGTACTAAGATCTATCTCTCAACTTTCTAACTATCTCTCTCAACTTGATCTCAGCTCTTCTAATTAGAGAGGTATGGCTCTAGCTGTCGATCAGAGTCGAGTCTGATGAATAATGATTTTCATACCCAGGCCAGAGGTAGGGGTCATCCTTATATAGCCGTGGTCGATGAATATGGACCCTTGGATCAAACCGACCTTCAATAACGGTATAGATACAACCTCAAAGTCGGTTTGAAACCGACCTAAGAAGATGAGGCTGACATGTGGGTCCCACATGGCGGTCGCCATGGGTTTTTCTGGCGGCGGTCGCCGGGGTCCCGTGGCACAACCGGTGTCGGGGTTTCTCCCGGTGTCTTCTGGTGTCTTCTAGAATGTTTTAGTTTACATTTTGGATTGAAATTCATCACTGATTAATCTTCTTATCATATGGGGTGTAATCTCTGGTTTTTACCGGCATTTACCTGTTAACTCCCTGAAAAGATATAAATCACCAAAACTTGTGGAACTATGTTAGTAAAGCCCCTAATCTATGTTTATATTCATTTTATACCCTTATTATATGTTTAGTTGAGTTATAAAAGTATAGCTTAAGAGGTGTCAACAAGCTCCCCCACACTTAGGCTTTTACTCGTCTCGAGAAAAGGATGGATATAGCAAAGTTGTAAGACAAGACATCAAACATAAAACAATCTCATGGTCATACTTATACTGTGGGATTCACTTTGTAGCTACCAAGAACTTTGAGGAGTTGAAGAAACGAGAATAGTCAAAATAGAGTACCTTTTCCCTTTCAATCAAATCACCGAGTTTTTGTAATGATTGATTTTTTTTTTTTTTTTTTTTTGAAAAGAATCATAGCTTACCTTCTTCTTTTGTGGCACTCTCAAATCACTCATTATATTTGTATGTGGTATTTTTGGATCCTCACAAAGCACACATGGCTAACGCCCTTAAAAACATCTTACTTCTAATAAAACTTTATCTGGAGTTTCAGGTTTGTCAAGGATATAACATACTTACCTTGCATGTATTTGCAAGGTCAAAGCTGGATCCGAGGAGAGACATTCTCTTAGATCAAGATGTGCATGTGTGTGGATAATATGGTGGCTATCCTAATTCTACTATGCTCTTGTAAACTTCTCTCTTTTTAATATAAAATATTTTTGCAAGAAAGGTCATGGGCTATTTTTATTCTTTCTTTTTGCTTCTTCTTCTTTTTTTTTTTTTTTTTTAGAGAGGTGAGCTCTACTTGCTCTAGACTTGTGTCTTTTATTTCCTCTCTTTTAAAGATGTGGGTTCTACTCACCCTCGGACACTCGTCCATTTTTCATCTTTTCTCTCCTTTCTCTTTTTTTATATACTATTTTTGCATAGCCCATGCCTTGCTTTACAATTACAACGAGATACTGAATTTAGAGAGATCAAAATTGGAGCATATATAAATATTCCTATAAATATTTTTGGTTCTATCTCCAAAGTAGAGACAAAAAATTTTGATGGATAAAAGCATATTATGCGTACTCTCATGGTGAGAGCAGCATATATATGTGGGTGTACGTGATCTTGATCTTTAGAGCATGACAAGTCTCTCAACTCGGGTCACAGGACTTGACAAAGCTCAACACAAAGCAAGTAGCGTATGGCTGGTTTTTCAATACTTGTAGCATTTATGGCTTTAGTAGGATATAACAATTACTACAAAGAAGAGGTAAAGCTATCAATTAATATTTTTGAAATAAATTCCCCAGCAGAAAAGATATCAAGAATCAAGTTCTCACCAATCTTCTATCTCATATTCCACAACAACTTAAGTAACTTAGGGTCCCTAATAAATTTAGTTCCCAACAGCAATTAGTTCAACCATGAAAAAGTATCATGTGAGTCTAACTTTGAACAAAGCATATCAATCTTTTTTCCTTTTTATTATTATGTTAAGCATATCAGCAAAAGGTTCAAAACTGACGAAACAGAGGCCAAAATATGAATGAAAGCAAAGTTCAGAAATCAAACCGAGGGACAGACGAAATTGGGGACGAGAGGAGGTGATGGCTTTGGCGGGCCGCCGTGATCTTCTCTAGCGATCGCCCGAGCATTGTGGCGCAACGATTCGAGCTTCATCGTGTTGAATCCTCGTTCTGTGTATTTTGTTTTGCTCTGCTTTTTGGGTTCAGTTTCATTGTTCTTGACGTTCGTACTGTCTCCCCCACACTATATTTTATTATCCTTTATCCAAAAACATGGTGGAGACAAGAAAACATATACAAAAATATAGAAAATAAAAACTGAGACAATGGATCAACATTTATTAAAAGGAGAGCACTTTTTATTCCCAAACCAAGCTTAAGCAAATTGACTCGAAAACAAACTTGACTCGAAAGCAAATTGACTCAAAAACTAACTCGATGCTAAGCAAATTGACTCGACACTAAGATGAGTGCTCTCATAATCCGAGCTTCCTACATCTTCTCACAAAGCCTATTGAGAATACGCTTAAGAACGCCAACCCTCTTAGCTAGCGCTAAATTTTCTTTCTCTATGGCGCTTAGGCCTCTAGCGGTGGCACTCCAGTTAACATGCTCGGTGCTAAGAAAATTTTTCATGTGGACATATTCGGCGCGAAGTTCAGCCATTGTCATCCTTCCCGGCTTCACCATAAGCTCTGCGGCCTCCCTGGGTTGAATGAACCTGACTTGATCCGGTGTAGCACGTACACCATCAATGGTGAAGCGAGAATCAGCATAGCTACTCTTCCGGATGTTACCGAACTTATCCCACTGGATGTTGGCAAGCTTCTCGTTGGGACCAGGAGGACGGAGTTTAGTGCCCTCCGGCACTGGGACCTTCCTCTTCATTGCTTCTTCACGGCGGGCAGCGAGCAAGCTCCGTGCATAGAGTTGACTGCGTGTAGGCTTGGGTGCTGGTGGTGGATTAATGACAGCAAGAGGCTTGGGCAAGTAAGGGACTATGGCCGTGGAGGTTGATGGTGGTGCAGAGGATGAGGATGGCGCCACCATAGCAGGGTCGTAGACAACCATACGGGTGTCGGTGTTCTCCATGGCTAAAATTGGTGGTGCTGGTCGTCGGTCTTTGAGAGGTGGATGAGATAAGATTGAATGATCATGGGGCTCATTTATATAGGCAGGATGTCTTGGATAGGAGGTAAGGATTCACAATACTTTCCTATGTGAATGGCTCCAGAATGTTCATCATTACAATGGGCAAGTTCTAGAGTGTTCGTGGAACAAAAATGGAAACGAGAGGGGTCACTGGGCCGGCGGTCGCCAGGCCTATTCCTGGCGGTCGCCAGTGCCTTAGTGCACACTGGATCGTCCTTTTTCCCACGGTCTAATACCCCTATTCTAATTGTAATGCTTATACTTTTGGCCCATAAAATAAATCCTACATAAATTAAATCCCATTGTTAGGATAAATCATAAACCCTATTATATCTAATTCTTCAGGCTTATCGGGCTCATAGAAAATTTTAAGACGTTGGCCATTTACCTTGAATAACTTACCTTCGGAGTCCTGGAGAGTAATTGCTCCATGAGATGATGAATTGACTACCTTGAAAGGTCCTTCCCATTTGCTCCGAAGTTTTCCATGCCCGAACAATTTAACCCTGGAATTAAAAAGTAATACCTGATCTCCTGGAGTGAAAGTCTTTATCTTAATCTTCTTGTCATGCCACTTCTTGGTTCTTTCCTTGTAGATCTTGGCATTATGATAAGTTTTCTCTCTCCATTCATCCAACTCTGATAATTGCATCTTCCTCTTTACTCCTGCGGCTTCAAGATCCATATTCCATCTCTTGATCGCCCAATGAGCTTTGAACTCTAACTCCACAGGCAAGTGACAGGTTTTGCCATAGACAAGTTGATATGGAGTCATTCCAATTGGTGTCTTGTAGGCTGTCCTGTATGCCCATAGTGCTTCTGGAAGTCTATCCTTCCACTTAGTTCCCATTTCTTCAACTGTTTTCTGCAAGATGTTCTTGATTTGTTTATTTGAAGTCTCTGCTTGCCCACTTGTTTGAGGGTGGTAAGCTGTGGCTATATTGTGACAAACTCCATGTTTTGCTAAATAGCGTCAGAATTTTCTGTCAATGAAGTGGCTTCCTCCGTCACTAATTACCATTCGTGGTACTCCAAATCTTGGGAATATAGTCTCTTCAAACATCCTTATTTAGCTCCAGCCATCCGCTGATTTGCACGGCAAGGCTTCAACCCATTTTGAAACGTAGTCAACTGCTACTAAGATATGTTCATAATTTCTGGATTTTGGAAATGGTCCCATGTAATCAATACCCCAGACATCAAAGAGCTCTATCTGGAGATTGGTTGTTAGAGGCATAGCATCTCTAGCATTGATATTTCCGTGCCTCTGACAAGCTCCACATCTTCGGATGAAGTCTTTTGTGTCTTGATACATGGGAATCGACCCTTGCCCAACGCCTATATTTGGTTGCAATATGACTATTTTGGTTGCAAAACACCATCAATTGCATCTAAGTCCGGTGGTCGACGGATGGTTGCAATTGGAACGTCACAATAGCCTCGGGCAACCACTTAAGATGTGGCGTTGCAATAGATCCGGCGTTGCAACGAACAAACAAAAAGACTAATACAACCAATACTTGGTTGCAAGAACAAATATTGCAACTAACAAAAAGCATAATGCAACCAATACTTGGTTGCAAGAACAAATAGTGCAACTAACAAAAAGCATAACGCAACCAATACTTGGTTGCAAGAACAAATATTGCAACGATTGGATTGGTTGTCTAAGGTTCTATTGCGACGAACGCGAATGTGTTGCAATAGAAAAGTATTGCCACGCCAAAACTACGTGGCAATAGATCATATGGTAATGCAACGAACTAGTCTTCGAAGTAATATATGAAAGTTACAACGAATTCGTGTTGGTGGTAATAGAGGGCACTTGCAGCAAAGAATTGTTGGTGGCAATAGATAATATGATAATGCAATGAACTAGTCTTCGAGGTAATATATGGAAGTTGCAACGAACTTATGTTGGTTGTAATAGAGGGCACATGCAACAAACAATTGTTGGTGGCAATAGATCATATGGTAATGCAAACGAACTAGTCTTCGAGGTAATATATGGAATTTGCAACAAATTTATGTTGGTGGTAATAGAGGGCACTTGCAACAAAAGAATTGTTGGTGTCAATAGATAATATGATAATGCAACACATAAAGTTCGACGCAATAATGCATATTGCAACCAAAATCAATGGTTGCCTTTTATTCTATCGCAACGAGGGAATTTGAATAGCAGTTTTTAAATTATTTCCACAGCATGCACATCACATATAATGGGCCACCCCAATTGAAACAATAGCAATAAATCACATAACCAATTATATTATATTATCATAATAATCATACAAAAGTGCATGTTCCAGAATGCATGTTTCATACTGAAGTACAACAAAAGATGAAAAGAAAATGTTCTAGCCAGCTAAAGAAATTCTAGCATGTAGCACCAAGTTGTAGACAATAGCCAGTAGCGAAGTTTCTGCACCAAACAAGTTCTAGCCCACCAGCAGCCTTGCCAAGTTCCAGTCAACCGCAAACAAACAAATTCGGCTAGCACCAAACAAGTTCCGGCCAGCAGTTAGCACCAAGTTCCTACACCAAACAAGTTGTCCAAATTAGTGAAGTCACTATACCATGAAAATTGTACTATGCAAATGCTAACTAAAATTTATTCTACTATCACTAAGATGTAAGATAGCTACTAACATGGCCTGCACTATTAAATGATTAGACATGGCTTGAACTGCAAAAAGGAACTAGTAGCAAAAAGGAATTATTAGACATGGCTTGAACTATCAAGGTAGCATGTTTAGCACTAAGGAACTATCAGGTCAACTGAAATTTTAAGTGGCAAACTACAGTCTGCAAGAATTTTTCTTTTATTGTAGTTGTACAGATGTAATGCTGCCCTACATTTCAGATCAAGATCTATACAATTTAAATTTTCTCCACAACACATAATGGAAAATATAAATAACTAGATGTGCCATTGGAAAACCACACGGCGGGAGATGAAATAAGATGAGCATTTCCACCTTGTCGAACTAGGATGACCTGGATTCCTCATCTTTTAGTATCTACAAGAGAACCAGATTTAGTATCTACAAGACAACCAGATTTCAATACATATGCATGTTATCAGTTTTACCACGTAGAAACAATGATATATAGTACATATGCATGCTATCAGTTCTACCTCATAGAAAAAGAAGAGAATATAAATGGTGCTTCAAAGGATATATGTTCGCTACCTACTGATACCTACTGACATTGTCGCACCAAAACAAAATGGACACATCACAGAAATGTATGAATGGAACCTACAGTGTTACTTTGTTTATTTATAAATTATTACAGGCACATTCATACAATGATTTTGAGTCACAGCCACAAGTCAAGGCTTTAGGCAAATATAACAATACTGAACAGGAATGGACCAGCTAGTATTCATTATCCATTATACAGGAACATGATTTTTCCAGAACTTGTCAAATACAAGTTGACATAAAACTGAAAACAAGCCAATGTTGCCTAATATTTTACTGACTGAATGCAATACAATAGCCTCCATTACTTGGAAACTAAAGGCAACATTTTGTAATCACCTTTCCCAAGTTGAACGGTAGGATCTTTTTACAATTGTACTATAGAGAAAATAGAGATAGGAATAGCATCTATTTTCAGTTTTTTCTTTCAAACAAGTAGCACCTGCATTCAGTTTTGCAATTGTCGGACTGCTATAGTTTTATCATGCAAAGAGGTACTACATAATGTAAAAAAGTGAAATCCATATCTTTCACCTTTGGATTCCATCCTTTAGTTCTTTATACTGCAGTGAAGAACAAGTCTGAGACACTTAACTATCTTGTGCAAACAATTCAAAGTAGTTTTAATTGGAGGTGGGGTGCATGCAGAATTGTTTCCTGGTACATGGAAGTTGCAGTCATTAGATTACTGTCAGTTTGTAAACAATGCAGAAATATTTGAACGTATTAGTTTAGAAACTAAGACTCATGTCAGTTTATAAACCTTTTTTTTTTTCCATATCAATTAGAAAATATAAATTGAGCACCTTATCATCAAAAACAACTTTCATCCTTAGAAATATAAGTAACTAGTCATGAGGCCAATCCACCTCATTGTTAAGTGCATGTACTTTGAAAGACAGTAAGTACTTGACCACATGATATTTGGTAGGATCACAAATAAATAGGAGCTCAAGTCCAGTTGGTAGAACTCAAAGAAGCATTGTCAATACAAAAGTGCAGAGCAATCTGTTCAATTAAAATAGTCACCGAGAATATACTTTTATTAGGAATTTTGATTTACCTGACAATTGTAGTCAACTAACTAAAGACACTGCAGTTCTCACTCTTCCCACAATTTTACAATACAAAAAGGGGTTGTTTTTATTCCTGCAATATAGGTTACTGGTAGGAAGTTTCAGTTCAGGCTCATAGTTGTTACGCTGAAATGCCTGAAAGTAAATTTGCTTGATGAGGGCTCCGTGATCCTTTAGGCACTCCAAATGACAATTTGGTACTGCTTACATGTAGCCATTTCGGGTTTTAAAATTCTCAAGGAATTGAACAGGACACAGGCATATAATTTGGTAGCTAGGGCGTGTTTATCAATCAGCATGGGATTCAAATTGCCAGGGAGTTTTTTTTCCTAAATCATCAATAATATTTGCTAGTCTATCATAAAACCGAGGTGTTGAGATAAAAAAAACTGAGTATAATGCCTAGACTTTTACATCCCTACCAGATAAATGGAATAAACAAAATTTACAAAATTCGTTCTGAAATGCAATTCCCCATCTCATGAACATGTCAGACAAGACAACAGATGCAACACATTTCAATTCTCACACGAGGAAACTAGGACTACTTCAGCATCGGGAATCACAGAACCAGCACCTACCAACCAACAAGGATTTGCCCATCCAATTGCAAAAACTACAGAAAAGAAGGACGTTAAATGGTTCAGTGACGTTAAATGGTTCAGTGGTTTCACCTTGGGAGAGGCAGCTCCAGCACGCGGAGTCGGCGGCAGTGCAGGAACGCAGCCGCGCGGCAGCCGCCGCGCTGTGCAGCGGCATGAGCGACTCCAGACCCGCCCTAGCAGAACCAGCCGCCGGCGACGCTCATCTGGCCTCCCCCACGCGGATCTCGCCATCCTCGCACGGACCCGGTCGTCCTCGCGCGGATCCGGCTGTCAGCCACGCGAATCCTGCAGTCGATGAAGCCAAAGCACCTGAGCTGGATAGCAGAAACCGGAGAGGAGGAAGAAGTTGGGAGAGAGGTGAGGGACGGGATGGCCCTGATGCTGCCCTCCTCGCTGCCCTCGTTGTTTCCACTGTGGCGGCCGGCGTGTGCGCTTGGGACGCCGCGGCGAACCCGAGCCCGCGCCAGGGAGGGATGAGGACGCGGCAGAGGAGCTCGAGGAGGGCCATGGCCAAGGCGAAGGACTCGTGGAACCAGGCGGCGGCCAGGTGGTGGGAGGCGAAGAAGAGTGAGGTGGAGGCGGCGGCGGGGCGTGAGAGAAGGATGCGCTTCCCGGCGGCGGCGGCCGTGGTGGCGGACAGAGCGGTGAGGGCGGAGGTTGCCATGGAGGCGGGCGAGCAGGCGATGCGGTCGAGGAAATGGGCAGGGAGCTCCCGGCGGCATCGGGGGAGGCAGCGTGCTCGTATCCAGATGCGGGTACGAGGTGGCGGCGGTTGGAAAATGGATGGGTTTGGACTAGGGTTCGGTGCTAAATTATCATATTACCCTTGGCCTATGTGAAGAGGTTCTAGAATATCTCTGGAGAAACCTGTCATTTCGCATTTAAAATTTGGAGCGGGAGATGTACGCGCGCACAGGTCACAACAAAATTCGTTGGAGGGAGCTCGTATGGGAAAATTACATATAAGACCTTACATGTTTTAGTATCGGAAAATTACATATAAGACCTTACATGTTTTAGTAATTTTAAAGTTTTTTTTTGTCTCTGGCAATATTACACTTGACCCCTTATATACATGTTTTTATATTTATATATGTGCCCTTATAGTCTTATTTAAATCATTGAAAAGTAGTTTTTGATACTCTAAACGGTTTCAAATCAAAAAGTAATGAATACTTGTTTTGTAGATCTCATCAAGATCTACATTTGGTATTAGAGTCAACTTTTCATTTTTTGAAGTTTTGACTCCTCGAATTTTTAATTTTTTTACTCCTGACGAGTTTTGAGGCCCTAGACGGTCTTGAATCTGAAAAGTCATGAATACCAAAAATTCATAACTCATTGAGATCTACATTTGATATTTAGGTCATTTTTGCATATGAGAAAGTGTTAGGAAAGTGTAGTTGTAAAACCACTAGTCTCACGGAGTTTCATAAACTCGTGTGAGATATATGGTTTTGCGACTAGTGTTTCCTAACACTTTCTTAAATGCAAAAATGACCTATATACAAAAATGTAGACCTTGATGAATTCTAACACCCTTGTATTCAAATGTTTTTCCATCGAGGTAATTTAATGCTCCGTTTGACCGAGGTTTGACCAAGTCAAACTTTGATTATTTTAAAAATAGCACTTTCGAGGTAGTTTTCAAACACTAGATGGTTTTAAATCGAAAATTCATGAATACGTGTTTTGTATATCTCATCAATATCTACATTTGCTATTAGAGTCAACTTTTCATTTTTTTTTTTGAAGTTTTGAAGCCACGAATTTTGAATTGTGATTTTTTTTTACACTCAGGATGAGTTTTCAAGGCCCTAGACAGTCTTGAACTGAAAAAGTCATGAGTACCAAAAATTCATATCTCATCGAAATCTACATTTGATATTTAGATCATTTTTTGCATATGAGAAAGTGTTAGGAAAGTGTAGTTGTAAAACCACTAGTCTCTCGTAGAGTTTCATAAACTCTTTGTGTTAGAGTCAACTTTTCATGTTTCAAAGTTTTGACGCCTTAAATTTTGAATTTTGAATTTTTATGTCTCCATCAAATTTTTTTTGGTTCATATATATAGGCTAAAGTTCATTAGGTAACACAAAAGTTGGTGTAGCTCATTGGAAAGGAAAATGGTTGTAAAGGTCTTGGTCCATGGTTCAAATCCATGTTGAGGCATATTTTTTTTTATTTTTTTCTTTCTATTGCTTTCTCTATTTTATTTCCTTTTTTTGCACTTTTTGGTGTGAGCATGGCATATTTTCATTCCATAGACACCCCAAAAAAGTTTTAGATGATTTCGAGAAAGTGGTACTACACATCTCACACTAGCATGAGCATCTCTCACCTAGTGACCGAACATGTGTGAGATGATAGATTTCTAGAAGGTAATACTTTCGAGAACCCTAACTATCTCTTAAGGGCACCCGCAATGTGTGAGGCTTGATGGAGCTTTTCAAGACAGAATATACTAACCGATTAGAGTTGAAAAAGAGATGATAGATGAACTACTAGCAGAGGGCAAGCGGGTGGGGCCATGACCTCGTTTGGCCTCCATCAGGGCTAATAAGAACTATTGCTAATAAGAGGTAGCCAATTGAATAAGTTGGCATAGAACCCGAGAACCATATACCGAACCATATACCCATTACGAGTCTTTCATGTCTCTATATGATATATGGTAATAACACCATATGTCGGTGATACTCATGTGCCGATTAGAGCCCATTATGCTTTCTAGAAGATAGGAACATATATAGGTGTACACTTTCTAGAAGACCATACTCGAGAACCCTAACTAGTTGTTAGAGCAAAAGACCTCCAACTAATTCCTTATGTTGGGCCTCTAAGAAATCAAGTTGGCTTAATGTGGTGGGTTCATGCAAAGAGGAGAGACTACAAAAGATACAAATTCAAGTTTGTATAATTAAAGTATACCATAGGACAAGAAAAGAGAGAGAGCCAAATTTAGAATGTGATTTAATAGGGTAACTTGTTAATATAAAAAAATATGGAAAATATGAATTAAAAATAATGCTATGGGCTATAGGTATAATGAAGCATGGATGTCTCACACATATCCGTGTCACATAGCGAGAGATGCTCATTGATGTTTGAGATGTATAGTATCACTTTTTTTCAAATCATTTCAAAATTTAATGAGATGCTTATGGAAAGACATTAAAATTTTCCATAGGTTTAGGTTTTACATAGGTTTAGGTATGTATCTAAACATATATTATTATATCTAATTATCTATATATATGAAAAAAATTAATGTACCAAAAAATCGAAACAAGATTATAATTTAGAATAAAGCGAATATTAGAGAGCACATCATAAACTTTTTATTTGCCGCTCCTGAAATGCAAACTCACTACCAAATAGAATTGCATCTACGGAGTCCTAAAACCAGGAGCTTCATTTTCTTTTTTTTCATTTCCCGGTCAGTTTCCTCCTAAAAATTCACTACCAAATAAATAAATATTGAAATAAAAAATAGGCTTGGTGCGCGCGCGTCGGAGGCCGAAAAAATTGGGTTGGCGCGTGCGTCGGAGGCGAGCTGAAAAATTGGTGCTTTGCTCGCTACTGTTTGACCGCCAAAAAATCCACACCGAGTCTAAATACTCCTATCTCATTGCGGTGTCGGAGGCGAGCTGAAAATTTGGTTAGACAAAGCGCCGCCGCAACGGAGAATTCCTCCTCGACGCCCGCGCCGCCGCCCTAGGGCCCTCACCAAAGGTGGCGCCGCCGCCCACAGTGCCCTCGCCAACCATGCCGCCGCCGCACTGGGGCCCTCCCCAACCGCCCGAGCCACCGCCCCCAAGGGCCACCGGCCACCTGCGTCGCCGCCGCGCCCAGGAGCGTCTCCCACACCCGTGCCGCCACCAACGCACGGGGCCAAGCCGCCCACCGCCGCCGGTATGACGTGGTGCCCTCTCTCTCCCCTGATCTCCCTGTGAGATCTATTTTCCCAACCTAAAATCAGACTGGCTTCTTCTAGGAGCGTCTTCCTGTTTGTATTACCTAATTAGCACCATGGAGTGTTGTAGAGTTTCGGATGGAAATTTTGACTAGATTCTCAACTGCCATTTTTTATGGATTATTACAAGAACCTGTAGTTAGTATTACAAAACTAGATATCTCAGTTCTCAATATCTTCTATCCAGTATGCTCTAGAGACTAGAAACTATTCGCTGTTTTTTTTCTTCACACAAAGGTGTGCACTACAGGCTAGAAACTACAACCATTGTTTCTTTTAATATCCAACTTATACTAGCATGAATTCATTCTACCGTAGCTACTGTATTCTTATGAATTGTACCCCATGGATATCAAATTATGAAGTGGCTGAAAACCAACCAGAAGGTGAGAGTCCGACTGCTATTTCTCAGATCTGTTAGACATTTTTTTTTCCTCAAATACATAGATCTTCTAGGGACAATACTGTAGTAGCTTGCTTGTATAAAAAGTAATAATATTTTGGTCCGCACAATAAACCATTACAATGCAGTTCTTCTCCGAGTCCTGTTCCACTGAATGGTATTAACAAGACAAGACAAGCGATATTTATTTCCTGAAATTTAAATTTGTGTCTTCTTTTATTTATTAGTGATCCAATAAACTACCAACCATATTTCTCATGTACAGATTACAACTGATCCCAATATTGTTTTGTTCTGAAGCAAATGAATCAGTAATGTCAGGGCATCAAAGATGCTGAAGACAACAATGGCAGCAACAGGACAAGGTCTACACCGTCCCTGGAATCAATGCCATTATTCTGTGTTATTGTTGCTCTGGTTGTTCTATGTTTCATATAGATTTTCTGTTCTTGCATCACTAATGGGCATTGATAAAGGACACACAAACCTAGCGAGGTTCATTCACTTTAGTGTTTTATAGGTCTGTCACTTCTTTCTAATTGCAGTCTTCTACTTTCAAGTTTAACATAAATCAAAATGTTTATGCAAAAGGTGACCCCTCTTTTTTCAGTAAACACTTCTTTTGACTTATACTGCAGTGTCCAATGAGATGGATATACACTAGTTGAAAATCAGGTAGGAGAACTTTCTGTGTCCATAAAGATTTGCTTTACCACAGTAGAGAAACAATGAAGTATTGAAATCTCTTCTGTTGTATCGAATACGATAATGTATGGACTACTAGTAGTAACATAGTAACGTGCTAAAATGATCAATGCTTTATATATGTAGTGAATATTTCTATGGTTTTATTTTTCATACCAAAGTGCTGTAACATTTGATCTTAAGTACAATTTATTGTGGTGAGAACTAAACCTGATTATCTAGTCGGACTTGTGATAACTTGCTACTTGTGGTAGGCCTGGATAGTTCATTTCCTACTATAGGTTCAGTGACAAGCTACTCAATGAAAGCAATTACATGCTAATGAATATTACTTGAGCTAATTTGTTTAGATAAGGATATTTACAGGCTGCTACTCTGCAGGTGCCATGCGTCAAGCACTTGGTGATTCCCTGTTATTATATCTGTATCTACTCTGGACTCATCTTTCATGCCACGAGAACTAATGGGTCTTGATGTTAGGAAAGTTGTCCTAATTGTTCAACTGCAACCTTGTAATTTTTCTTTTACATGAAGAAGAAAGTTGGTGCTGCATTCAACTTCCTCCCACTTGAATTGTTTTCATGAATGCAAAGAATATGATATTGTTACTTAATATTCCAGAGTTGAGAGTTTATTGGATGATGATGGTTGCCTGATCGTTTATTTTTATCACAAGGGAGCATTTTTTTGGCTTACTGAAATCGGGTAGAGTAACTGCACAGGGCAGCATATTGGAAAACATATGTCCTTATGCTGGCCGTATGATTGCTCTTGCTTCCGAATTTAACATGCTTTAAGTGAACTAAGCTTAGTAAACCACAAGAACGTGGATGTGTAAAGTTTACTAGAATTGGATCTACGCACACAAAAAAGAGAGAGAAAGAGACGATGCCGGTAGAAAATTGAGCAACAGCATAAGTTCTTTTTCCTTCTTTGCACTCATGTTGCTGCCAGGAAGATGAGAATAGCTACGAACTCTTTTTGGCCATGACTATTATATATTATGTCTATGTTTATGGTCGTTATATATAATTGGATGGGACAAACTATCAAAAAATTCTCGCCGTCTAGTTGTATTTAAGTGCATCCCTTAAAAAGAACCGTGGCAATGCACAGGCACTATACTAGTTAGGTTAGCACTCTTGAAAAACTAGTTTTGTTTTTTTTTTTCTTCTCATCATCATGCACCGGTCACGCTGGGTGGGCTGGGCCTCTTCTTTTTCCTAATTTTTTTTTTTTTCATGCGTCAGTGGGCTGGGTTCCTTTTGGTGGGCGGGGGGCTTTTCTTTTGTTTTGTTTTCTTCAATTGTGTAGGTGGGCTTAATTAAGTCTCCGGCTTTTTTTTTTTTCTAAGCGCAACTAAAAATAGTCTAATGAATTCACATAATTTATTGGTGGCAATAGAAGCTCATTGATACAACAAATTGTTTTTTTCGATACAACAGTATATGAGCTATCGCAACAAAGTTTAAGTTTTAGACAACGACATTTCATCGTGGCCACATGCATGCATAATCGCAACCAATTAAATATTCGTGGCAACAAACACGGTTCTATCACAATTGTTGTTTTCGGATGCAACAGGGCACATGAGCTATCGCAACAAAAAAGTTAGGTTTTTAGACAACGTTATTTCTTTGTGGCCACAAGCATGCATAATCGCAACCAACTAAATATTCGTGGCAACAAACACACATCTATTGCAACGAATTGTTTTGTGGATGCAACAGGCACATGAGCTATCGCAACAAAGATTAAATTTTAGACAACGTAACTTTATCGTGGCACAGGCATGCCTATTCGCAACCAAATAAATATTCGTGGCAACAAACATACATCTATCTCAACACTAAATCGATACTATCGCAATGCTCAAATAGTTGTGGTAATAGGTACCCATAAAAGCAACCACATTTTTCACTTTGTGGCATTAACACTAACTTGTTGCAATGAATGTTTCAACAGACGCAACCCAAATTTTTGGTGTCCATAAGATCTAGATATCGCAACCCATAAAAATGTTGGTTGCTATAAAAACTAAATATTGCAACCAAATGTTTGGTGTTGCGAGAAAAAATGGTGCTCTAAGGGTCAATTCCTAGTAGTGTGGTTGGCCAGAAAAATCCTACTTGCCAAATCTTTGCATGTGTTCTAAATGCCCCATAATGTCCTCCGTATGGTGATGAGTGACATCTTTCAATGATCTGAAGTCCTTCTTACGTTGGCACACATCTCCGAAAGCGGCCGTCGAGCAAACTCGAAGAGGTATGACTCATCCCATAGGTGGTGACGACTCTCATACATAAGCTTCTTCTTATCACTTTTGGTGCTACATATCCCGCAACCATGAAATTAACAAGATCTGCATACCAGGGATCGGTATGGGTTATCCGATAGAACATATCGTCCCTGAGTGAGTCATTAATGGGTAATTCATATGGTTTTTCAAAATGCATTCTAGACAAATGATCAGCAATAGAATTTTCTACTCCTTTCTTATCTTTAATTTCTAAATTGAACTCTTGGAGTAACAAAATCCATCTTATTAAACGAGGTTTAGCATCTTTCTTGGTGAGCAAATACTTCAAAGCAGCATGATCAGTGTAAACAATCACTTTAGCTCCTACCAAGTAAGATCTGAACTTATCTATAGCATAAACAACTGCTAGCAACTCTTTCTCAGTGGTAGCATAATTAAGTTGTGCCCCAGTCAAAGTTTTACTAGCATATGCAATGGCATGATGTTTCTCGTCCTTGGTCTGCCCTAACACTGTCCCCCCAAAGATAGTCAGCGGCATCACACATAATTTCAAAAGGCAAAGACCAATCGGGGGGGTTGGATGATTGGTGCGAAAACAAGAGCCTTTTTCAAAGTTTCAAAAGCTTTTAGACAAGCATCATAAAAACAAAGGAAGCATCCTTGGCTAACAAGCTGGTGAGTGGTCTAGCAATATGTGAGAAATCTTTTATAAATCTACAATAAAAACCAGCGTGGCCTAGAAAACTTCTTATCCCTTTGATATTCACAGGGGGAGGTAACTGTTCTATAACTTCTATTTTTGCCTTGTCTACCTCTATTCCCCTTTCTGAAATTAGGTGACCAAGCACTATTCCTTCTCTAACCATAAAATGACATTTTTCCCAATTAAGGACTAAGTGCTTTTCCTCACATCTTTGCAAAACCTTATCTAAGTTTTCTAGACAATCATCAAAAGTTTTTCCATAAACAGAAAAATCATCCATGAAAACTTCCATAATCTCTTCAATCATTTCAGAAAATATAGACATCATACATCTTTAAAAAGAAGCAGGTGCATTACATAACCCAAAAGACATTCTTCTATAAGCATAAGTTCCATATGGGCATGTAAAAGTGGTTTTGCTCTGATCACTAGGATGGATTGGGATTTGATGATACCCAGAATATCCATCAAGGAAACAAAAGTAAGAATGATTTGCCAATCGCTCTAACATTTCATCATTGAAAGGCAATGGAAAGTGATCCTTCTTTGTAGCCTTGTTTAGTTTTCTATAGTCTATGCACATTCTCCATCCCGTGACGGTTCTTTGAGGAATCAACTCATTCTTATCATTTTTAACAACTGTCATGCCTCCCTTTTTAGGCACAACTTGCACAGGGCTTACCCACTCGCTATGAGGCACAGGATATATAATCCCAGCATGTAATAACTTAAGAACTTCCTTTTTAACTACATCTCTCATCGCATTGTTGAGTCTACGTTGAGGTTCTATAGATGGGGGTATATCTGGATCTGTAGGAATGCGGTGAGTGCAGAGAGCAGGACTGATTCCTTTTAGGTCTTCGAGTGAATAGCCTAAGGCTGAGTGATGTTTTTTTTAAGACAGTTATCAGCCTAAGAGTCTGTTCTGGAGTAAGTTTATCATTTATGATCACAGGAGACTCTGGATCTTGATTGAGGAAAGCATAGGTGAGGCCTGGTGGTAAAGGTTTAAGTTCAATAGGAGGTCTAGGTGGGTTCTCAAATTCATCTAGAGGTTCTGAAGTGGTAGGATTTTCATCCTCCTCTTCAATGAAGAACTCTGAATCGTCCTCATAACTCTTAAGATCAAGTGCAATAAAGCATTTGATCCCAGAGGTACGAGCGTAGAGGAGTCACCGACAGATCCGGCACTTCCCCTTCTTCTCCTCTACTAACTCTTTATCTCTCAAGAATAGATCTAGTCACTCTCGTGGGGTACTAAGATCTATCTCTCAACATTCTAACTATCTCTCTCAATTTGATCTCAGCTCTTCTAGTTAGAGAGGTATGGCTCTAGCTGTCGATCAGAGTCGAGTCTGATGAATAATGATTTTCATACCCAGGCCAGAGGTAGGGGTCATCCTTATATAGCCGTGGTCGATGAATATGGACCCTTGGATCAAACCGACCTTCAATAACGGTATAGATACAACCTCAAAGTCGGTTTGAAACCGACCTAAGAAGATGAGGCTGACATGTGGGTCCCACATGGCGGTCGCCATGGGTTTTCCTGGCGGTCGCCAGGGTCCTGTGGCACAACCGTGTCAGGTTTCTCCTGGTGTCTTCTGGTGTCTTCTAGAATGTTTTAGTTTACATTTTGGATTGAAATTCATCACTGATTAATCTTCTTATCATATGGGGTGTAATCTCTAGGTTTTACCGGCATTTACCTGTTAAGTCCCTGAAAAGATATAAATCACCAAAACTTGTGAAACTATGTTAGTAAAGCCCCTAATCTATGTTTATATTCATTTTATACCCTTATTATATGTTTAGTTGAGTTATAAAAGTATAGCTTAAGAGGTGTCAACAACCTACCACATATTCATTCCACTACACCATACACATGCACATGCAGTATGACTCGTGACTTTGGATCCATTGCTTGAACTTACAATATATGCTTATTAAGTAGATTTAGTTTTCTCCCACCTATGAACTCCACATATAAGCCTTAGATATACGGTGAGAGAGAAGAAGGCATAGTGTCCTACTGCCTTATTCCAAAAATACCACATATTATGAGAGAAAGGCAACACGCCATTATTGCCTAAGTGAGGATCCACAAATACCACAAATGAGAGACTTGAAAGGGTCATACTTAGGAACTTTGAGTTTTATTTTGAAAACCTACAAAAACTTCGGAATGATAGTTGAACAAAGAGTTTGAGACATGGTGCTTGACTTGATTGTTCTATCTTTCAATTACCCAAGATCCCAAGAAAAGGCTATAAGCTCCATGGTTAAAGGTAATATGGGTGAGTTGAAAGTTGGAAAAGTTTATTCTAATCCAGAGGAGAAATTTTGTTTGAAAGCATGTGTACTTTTGAGGCGTGAAAGCGTTGTAGCAACTCCTGATCCATTGCTAAGTTTGTCTTTGCTAGAGACTAGCAAAAGGTAAGCCTAGGGGAGCTTGTTGACACCTGTTATAGCATAATATTAATAGTCAACTAAACATGAATTAAGGGCTTAAAATAATTATCAACATAGTTTAGGGGCCTGACTAACATAATTCCACGAGCTTTGGTGATTTATATATTTTCAGGGATTAAACAGAATATGCCCAAGAGTTTGCAAGTCCTACGACACAAAGACTTATCCGTGAAGCAACTCAACTTGAAACCCACGCAAGAATACTCTAGAAGACCCCAAAAGACAGCACCCTGAAGATGGGGCCCACCTGACATAGGGCTAGGGCGGCCGCGCCCCCAGGCTAGGGCGGCCGCGCCCTGGGGCCCACAGGTCAGCCTCACCTTCATAGGTCGGTTCACCACCGCCATTACCATGCAATCTACGCCGTCTATCAAGGTCCTGTTGGATCCAAGGGCTATGGTGCATCCAATGGAAGACTCTAGAAGGCCCAAATCAATTCGCCCATCTAAGCCAATGTGCATTATCATAAGACATGGTGGAAGGCTTAGTACCACATTGCCTACGGAACTAGGAGGGAGGCCTAGAGACCCCTATATAACAAGACCCCCTGCCCCCAGGGTGAAACCCTAATTCATTCCATTCATTATCTCTTGACCTGTTGGTCATCGAGGTGTCCCAATGTGAGGACAACCTCTCCACTAGAGAATTAGGGCTAGACTCTCCAATGTAGTAGATTAGCAACTAGGGAGTTAGGGAGAGCGGAGCTGCGCTCTGGTTCTGGAGGAGTCTTCAGGGTTTGGTATGTCTTGTATCTTTCCTTTGTAAGACTTATGATTTATATATTTATCTTCTCTATTACTTTCATGTCTTTCATATAATTGGTTAGCATAGTTGTTACGCCTTTGCATGGGATCTTCGCTCGCATCGAGTGCTCTAGTTATAGACATAATTAGAGTAGTAATTAATAGTGTAGACGTGGTGTCTAGACTAGAGGTTACCTGAGATTGCACCCAACCCCACGGATAGATTGTGATAGCCCCAGGTGGTGACAGCCCTGATGGCCGACGTATTCCACCACGTTCGGGTTGGTGTTTGTAGGACCTTGTCAGAACTTCCTAGCCCCCTTCTCATCCCTTTCTGTGGCTAGTGTTTTGATGTCCCAAAGTGCCATGGTATGATTGCTATCGTAGAACCTAAGTAAGAGAGAAGTACATAGGAACCTAGATCTCTCCCGCTGTCCTCTCAACGTGCTACTACACATTTATCATAGGAATTCTCTTGTGTTTGATTTTGTTCATAACTCTTATCATTTATCATTTAGCCCCTCACTTTAGTCTAGTGGTTTGCTAAGTTAGTACATGCATGATTGTGAGTTATTAGAATTCTTTAGCCAACGCTTCCCTATGGATACGATACTCTAGAATACTCATCCTAGGAAAAAGCTATAATGGTAGGTATTCTGTGCGCTTGCAGAATCCTTCATATTCTTTTAGCACTTAATAAATACCAACAGGGTGCATGCCTGATTTCGTGAACGTAGAAGGCGGTTTGCTCCGTTCATGTAGGGAGGGAATCTTCCAAAGAGCCCCCTCTCCTCTACCTATAAAAGGAGGTGTTCTCCCCCCTCATTTCAGACAACACACAAAGAAAAAGAGCACATTACACACTTGCACTTCCACTCCAAAGGGCTATGCCCTAGTAGCTAGGTAGAGTTGTGAAAGTGAGATGTGAGGGAGAGACCAAGGAAGTGCCGGACTTGTCGGTGTCTCCCTGAGCTTGTACCTCTACGAGCATGTACTTGGCTCCTTAGCGGAACCTTAGCTAAGTAAGTGTTCGTGGTTCATATAAGTCTTTTATGTCTATTATTCATTAGGCTTTACATTGTTTAGTTGAGCTTTACGTTTACTTGTTTGCGGGTTCATCGTCCGTCCTCGTGGCGGATGCTCTAGTAGAGGACTCCTGATAAAGACGGATGTTCCTGTATGACTACGTAGACGTGGTGTCTAGTAGAGTAGTAGTCGATAGCGTAGACGTGGTGTCTAGGCTATAGGCTACCTTCATTTGCTGTGTAGACTACGGTAGTGAGGTAGGCGGCAGGTGGTGACAGCCCTGTTCGTCCCTCGTACTCCTCCACATCCGGCTATAGAGTAGAGCTGGAGGACGGCATCACCTGGCAGACCAGGTGCGATCCGATGCCCAAAGTGAGTAAGTAGAAGTAGAGTATCGCTATCTTTAAGACATAATTGCTATAGGAATCCATCTTTACCTTTCCATCTCTACCCTTGTGTTGTCCTTGGACAAATTAGCTAGAAGAGAATATCTTCATTCCTAATGGAGATACGATACCCTGAATACTTTCGAGTGAAGGCTACAACGGTAATTCCATGCGCTTGCGGACTTATCTGCTTACGCTAAGAAATACCAACAATTAACCATTAACATAGATGTTGACACTGCTTAGCGACATTACTAAAATAGCAACGACGTCAAACAGTGTTGGTATTAAAATTACTATGCCACTAATAAACTAGTCATAATTCAATTACCTATACTTCTAGTTGTGAGATTAGGTTGTCATCCCTAACTATGAACTAGAAATATATTCATGGCATAAATATTATTATAGGACTAGGCACAAAATAATATAAAGAATAATATAAATAAATAAATAACATAGGTTCTCGCAAGCGATAGAGATAATTATACCAACTGTATCATTTTACCTAGAGTATTACAAAAAAAAAAAAATGAGACCCAACCTAGGAAGAACTAGGTGGTTTTTCATTAAGAAGAAAATGAGGCGCGTAAATCCGTCCCCGATGGGAATCGAACTCAGGAGCGGTTGGTTTCAACACTGAACCAACCAACCGGGCTATCGCCCAGTCCTCTACCTAGAGTATTACCAGGTTGTCATTTATATTCTATCACTGGGAAGGCTATCTACAACTAGAATGCGTAGTATTAATAACTCCTCTATACTATGAAATAGTAATAAACCAATAATGAATAATGCTTCTACTCAATAACAGGATTAATGTCACAATAAAGATAAATATGATAAATGATAATAAAGATAATGATAAATGCAGGGATCAAGCATCATAATGATAAGATAAATATTCAATAGAGTATTCTAGTCTAAGGGCTCATATGAAATAATATAAGGAAAACTTACTAATGAGTAACTATCATCACATGCTATTGTCTAACTCTAATTAGTGCAAACATCTAGCTACCATTGTTAGCATTATTACTTCATATCATGCTTAGAGAACATCAACTAAGGAGGCTTCATTATTAGATAAATCACCCTCCGACGTGACCACGTTCTACCGTTTTCTATATACGGGGGGAGGATTATAGAAGACTCAATAAGGTTGTCACCCCTACGAACTACCCCGCGACCCGGCATATAGATGGCATTTGCAGATATAACATATCTAAGCACCATGCTTACATAAGTTATAACACCTATCTTACATGTTATAAAAATAGGGCTATACAATCCTAAGTATGCAATCCATAATAAATATCTAACTCTACTAGACATATTAAAGTAAACAATAAACATTGCAATAGATAATATAATAAAGATGAAGCACAATGTCATAGATAAACTTGAGTAAATATATCTGAGATATAAAATGTACCTATAGAACACCTTGACAGAATCTGAAGTCCAAGCCTTCTTAGACTTGAATCTCCTTCTAATCTACTACTATGTAGCTAATCTCTCTAGAACTAGAACTACTCTGAAGAACTAGGGTTTGTGGCTCTGGATGACTTGATCTCTGGAACTCAGATAATGATCTTCAGTACTAAATTAGGGTTTCAGGGGGTGGTCTGCCCCTGCTTATATAGCCCCATAGGATGAATCTCAGTCCTTGGATTAAACCAACTTCATTGGACGGCCTAGATTTGATCTCAAGGTCGGTTGAAAGAAAGTTCCAGAAGCGGGACACGTGTCTCCACCATGTCAGGCCGGCCGGCCCCACATGTCGGTACACTTCCTCAATTCTGACATGTGGCCCATATCTTTGGCAAGGTGTCTCCTTTTGTCCTTTAGGTCCTTAGAATTTATACTAATGCTTCTGTTTCGGCCCTTTTCTTCGGTTTCTCAATTTCTTCTCTTTTCTTGATCCCTCCTGCAAAACTGGGTATGCAACAAAACTCGTGGAATTTATTAGTATAAACCCTATCTTCTAGTGTTCTTGTTCTCATTTGTTCTACTTATTTATGGTAAAAATTGACGTTCTCCACCGTCAGCAATAGACATGGATAGTGCAAGTGAGGTTACAATATTTCCACAACATATTTAGTCTTCATGACATTTGTCTCGCTATTCTTCAAGAACATTGAGAATAAAGAATAATGCTAAAAGCAATTTATTATATTCTATCATGCATACATCGAGTGCATATTTGTGCAATGTAAAGTTGCAAAGACACACATCTTTGAGATGTGACTAATAATTATTATTCTTTATATCATAATTTTCTCTATTCATATAGTCGTGAGTCCTTACGGGATTGACTATAGATTCTTCAAGAACCTTTAATACATAGTAAGACATCACAAGTCTGCAAAACTAGCGCAATGGGGCGTATTGCTAGTAGCACCAAATATATCATATCGCTTTTTGAGGATACTACTTCAATTCCAAATCTCCAAGTGGATAATGCATTCTATAACAAGTATATATACACCCATAGTAAAAGCTCATGGAATGCACATGTGCTTATATGGTATGCTTTTGTTCCCTTTAGGTTCCTCTTTTTATCCTTATTTCACGGGTCTTATATGGGTCTATATTCCTTCCAAGGAATTCACTTTATTTTTCGATGCATTTGGACTTATAACCATATATTCCTTCAAGGAAAATCCTTCGAGGGAGTTGTTGCCTTTATAGGGAGATTATTTCACATAAAAGACAATATTGGTATGAGATTCAATGTTGCTTTCCATGGATTTTCAGAATCCCATAACCGCACATTTAATTCATGCCATTAGCCAGATTCATTATATAGCGGAACATACTTTATAGAATTTATGTCAGAACTGGTCTATTAGGACCTTTTGAACCATCGCTTTTCACCACACATTTTTTCAATGCTTGACCCATTATTATCCGAACAACAGGGTTCAAAATATTCACTTAGCGATTTTTGGTTCAACCTCAATTGCATGTTTCACTTGACCCGATATGAGAGCTTCAAGCACTCTTGCCATGGACTTTGTTCCGGATCCGGGTTCTCACAAAGAGACTCATTTAGCAATTACAGAGGCAAACAGGTGTCGACACATATTTTCCGACTTTAAACATCTTAATAATGATCTTCGTTATTTCCCAAAACGATAGATCCAGTTCCGTATTCCTAGCTTTATAGTATGCGCGCATTGCTAGGATTTTCATCTCCAGGATGAACCTCACCGTGAGGTAACTCACCAACAGGGTGATTTCTTTACAGGAGTATGAGAGGAGTTTTATCACATACAATGTGAGCTTGCTTCATGAGCATATGCTTGTGACATAGGCCACTAGATCTTATTTGCGGCGCCCCCGCATAATTTGATCAAAATGCCAATGTCAAAATTAATCCTGGGTATATCCATATCTACTTCGGGTAGAAGCATTCATTTATTTTTTTAACCAATTTGGTTGCTCCTCGTCGATACAGTTATCTGGCATAACTCCATGCTATACAATAGAGGAGTGTAACTAAACAACTAGTTTAGTTTGGATTTATGCGTTTTAATTCATAAATATCAAAGCATTCCGCAAAATGGGCATTCATCTCACTCTAATGCTGAGATATTTAATAGCATACTAAAATCTCCATTCACAACCTTCTAGAGGTGTATATGTATGCTTTAGTGGTGATTTATCTGGGAAATATTATGCACTTTATTAGGTGTATATTACTATTTTTATATGCAGTGAGCTTAGACTTTATTAATGCAGTTGCATGAATACTGCTTGTATTTCCTTCTACGGGAGGAGTATATATCCTCAACTTCTTGTTGAGTCCATAACTTCTGGTTAATGATAAACTATTACTCTGCAAATTCTTGGTTTCAACAAATGCATATATAGTCTTCTAGACTTAACACATGTAGTTGCTGACGTAACCCATAATTTAGCCATAACAATCCTTCGGGGGCTAATGCTCACCAATTGTTGTATAATTGACAATCAATCTATCCATTACATAACCTTCTAGGTCATATGCATGAAAAAAAACAATTAATGGTGGCATTGCGCTTTCAGGTGCATTAAAATTGGTGTGCGTAAGTATGATAGCAAGAATATGGCATTTAGTCGTGGTTGCCAAGCGAAAAAGCTTTGAATGTAGAGTTATTTCATAGTCTAGCTCTTTTTTATTGCCCAAAAAATGACCCAATTACTCATACCATATAGTAAAAATTGAGTCATTATATTTATTGCAACATATTCATATTCTATATAAAGCATGGCTTGGATAAATTCATTTTTCAGCATGAAGAGAGAAGCTTTTAATAGAATAGATAAGGCCAAGAATTTTTATTTATCTGGGAAAAGTTATTTGGGCTGTTTGACGAGAGCAACAAAGACCAATATCCTTCTGGGATAGACTCTCAACTGATAGCACAACTAAATATCATCACTATTAGCGTTGTGGTCATGATCCATGTGGCCTTTCAAAGCGTAGGATAGATACAATAAGTCTATAACCTATAGTTGGTTAATACCAAGCTAGCTTCTAGCTCATCATGATGTGGGATTCAAACTTGTTTACCTGCTTTCCATCTTCTGGTAGTTGGCATGTAGATGTTAATAAATTAAGTGAGGTGTGGTATATACAGGGCTACTAGCCAGTATATTATTGCATAGAGTAGTCACTCCATCTATATTGTTCAGCTTGCTTTATCTGTGGACAATACAACGGTTTCTCGCCATGATGCCCACTGTCATTTCAGCGACTATGGGTACCTCTAATTACTGTGAGTTCTGATATGCACTTCAGGGCTTCTCTAGTCCAAGGAAGAACATGCAATTTTCTTCATCGGGAAGAAGAATTGGGTTTTCGCACAAAATAACCTCAGAATATTAATTGTATTGGTATTTCTTTGTAGCAACTTTGTGTTGCCGAGAGAGATGTATTATCTATCTATTAGCTTAAAGTCAGGAAACGTTGGTTTGAAACAAACCTCGGTTAGGATGACACCTCATGCTAGTTGTGCAACAGAGAGACAAGGGCAACATGTTGACTTCAGATCTTGTGTTGACCCGACTAATATAATATTGTAAGCCTGTATTGCCATGTTTAGAAATTATACCTATGCAAGGTATTATCTCCCATCAAGGGAAGTTACAAATGAATCCCAAGTCCAAATTTAGGTGTTTGATATACCAACAAGTCTCATGCAATAGTTTTTCTTCACGTTACTTCGAGTAAATAAACCAAAGCATTAAAGACAGTGCTAGAGAGAGAAAAAGAATGGTCTTATATATAGGCATACATGTTACATTTATTTCCCAGAATTTTCCAAGCATATGCGTTTTTCTACGGTATTTATATTGGTCTTAGGATAATACTTCGGATTATATAACCCATAGAAAACATAATCATGCATAACATTGCAAGGAAAAAAATAAAGACTATATGAAAACTCCCGATAGGTCAAAACTATTTAACATAAATTTGTGGAAGCTCATAAATCTAGAAAATTCGGCTTCTAGATAATACGGTGGAACTTACATCAAATTTAAATAAAATATGATGGATTTTAAAATAAATATTTAAAGCATATATTGCAATTTGGAGAGACATATTACAAGATCTTTAAGATCTATGAGCGAAAAACTATATATTACAAAAAAATTTGATTAAGAGCTACATAATTCACCGCCACCTTCATAAAAATTGGGGTTGTCTAGGAACCCGCAATATATGAAAGATATCACCGCGTCCATGACTTCAGGATTTAAAAAGTAGCAGCGCAACAGAGTTTGAACTTAGTCAATCCTACGGTGGTTGCATGGCCGCACGAGCAGTAGCATGTGTTATCCCAAAGAAACAAAGCTGTCTCAGTGGTGGGTAGGCGGTACCCTAACATAAGTCCACAATTTGCCGTTCAGAGGTGAACTCTTGTTATGGCCTATGCTCTGTGGGCGTGGTGGGTACAGTAGCTTCAGGCCACCTGTATTATGATGCAGGCATGCAGTCAGAGCAGCTCAGTAGCCACCGTGTCAACAAAAAATGCCGTTAAGTTATTAATGCAGCAACATATAGCAAGGGCCTGGAGGCCTGGAGGCCCCCAATCCTTTGTCATGCAAAATAAGCCCCGGAGGGTAGCCATGATTACTGCAAGCTGCAGGCCGCTGAATCCAGATAATGACTAAACGATGGTATCTCCATGTCATTGTGTATCATCTTGACGATTAAACAAAAAAGGAGCATGACAATCAAAAACTAGAAACCATTCTAGTGGCATGTGAAGGTCTAGTATGCTAGCAATAAAATAATCTATTGATTAATCAAGCTAGCAGAAATTACTAGATAACCAATCTACTAGAGACTAATCTGCAACATTATACCAAGTAGATTAAAAACTGTATTCGTGAAGACATACCGGGTGCAGCGTGGAGCAAGGTCAGCAGGCGTAGATGCTGCCCGTGTGACGCTGAGTCGAGACCGAAGGTTGTTGCTGAATCCCTTCCACGCGTGGGATTAATGATGTGATTTCCATGCGACGACGATCAGTCATTGGCCGAGACAATAGTAGTTGGCTTGCCCCCATACGCACTTCTGGCCGACCGCAATGGCGTGTGCACTTAACCAAGATCGGGATCAACGTAAGCCGCTCATATCATAGATCCAATCCAGGTGATGTACCGAACATCATGTTCGTCATCGTAGGCATCCTTCACACACGGTGGATTAACACGTATGTACACGCACGGAGCATGACTCGATCCGATCGATTACTCGCGCGCGCGGATCCGGCCGTATTCAGTGTCTTGTCACGTCGAGATCCAGCGCCATGGATGCGCCTCTCTCCTGCGCCGCAACGGAAGGATCCAGAACAGTCGGCGAGTCAATGATCGAGCAGACCGACCGAGAGGAAATCAAGAGATCAATCTTTGATTAGTGACATCAAAACAAATTGATCTAAAATTGAACAACGAAGAACTAGACGGACTCAATTGGAAGAGCTACTGATAATACTGATAATGTGTTGAGAATCAGCCTATTCACGGATTGCCAGATCCGTTTTTTTGTTTTTTTTTTTTTGAATGTAAGCGTTTTTCCGTTCCTGATTTAAGAAAGAGACGTGTAGAAGTCGTAAAAAGATCTCGTTTCCCTTGCCCGATAAAGAAAACACGAGACCAAATCTGGACCCGAGCCAGCCCAGCGCCGCACCGGCTCCCCCGCTCGCACATCGCGTCGGACGCTCCCCGGACCAGTTCCCTGGCCCCACTTTCTCTTTTATGTTTTCTTTTTCCCATTTTATTTTATTCTATAATTTCGAGATCGTGGAAGGACTCGCCGGTTTCGCCCAGCTCGTCACCGCCTCCGCCGGTTTCGCCCAGCTCGCACCTCTCACCCTTGCCTCCGACGCCTCTGCACCGGCGAGCTCGCCGAACCTGGGGTGGCCGTCCTTCCCGTACCTCACCTCGCCTCTCCAGCGGATCCAACCGGCACCGCCATCCTCCCCTCACCCCATCAGGTCGCCGCTGCCTGGATGAGTTCCGTCATTACCAACATCACGTGCTCGCCCAAAGACAACCACCGTGTGGAGGCCGTGACCCCGTCCAAAGCATCCACATCTTGCGTCAACCCCGTCCCGGCCTCCCTCCCAAAGCGAAGCACCGGTTGAAACCCTAGCCGAGCCGGCCCGCGCCCGCGCGTGACCGCCAGGCTCGGCGCGCGGCGGCACTCCTCCGCGTCCGCCGGCAAGCTTGATGTGCGGCCCCACCCCACCCTACCCGATGGCCGACTCCTTCCCGATCCCGACCACCGGCCGTCTTTGCCGTGGCCGACGGCGGCAGGCCCCCTCTACTCCCGGCGAGCGCGGCGGGGATGGGTGCCGTCTGCCGGATCTACATGGCGTCGGCAGTAGGTGCTTTGCATCCAGCTGCTAGGGACGGCCATGGAGCGCCCAGGGGACCAGCGCGGCACCGGCACAGCGCCCAAGCGCTGGTGTGCATACCAGATTGGGATGACGGAATCCAAGGTGCCCTTTATTCTCAGACTTTTTGTTTTGTTTTGTTTTGTTTTGCCATATCTACGATCTGATTCTTCCTTTTTCTATGTTGTTCATGATAGCTCAGGTCCCTTGGAAGTGATTGATGGATTATAAGAAATTCATTTGGAAGATATGACAAGGGAGTCGATAATCCTATCGTATTACCTAATGTTCCTTTGCTGAATTGCATTGTTAGTGTTTATGTTCACATATTCAGGTTCGGCGAGCGGGCCTCGCTATCCACACGGACGACCTCGCACGCCAACTGCCACCTCGAGGCTTGCAACTCGCCTCGCCGCATCTACCCTGCGCCGTCTTACTCCCTGGTTCCCATCACCTCAAAAATGGTGAGCTGACTGAATCCCCTCTCCATCCCTCTTCCTGATTACGTCTTCAATTTGTTTTATATCACCAGTGATTGGGGAATTACAGGGAGATATGTCATTGATTTGATTTGTAAATTTAGGTTAAAAATAGTGAGCAGACTGAATGCCCTCTGTATCCCTGCTCCTGTTTCGGTCTTCAATTTGTTTAATATCACCCGGGATTGGGGAATTATGTGGAGATAGGTTGTGATTTGTACCTTCTAACAGCATGCTAATTCTTTGGATGTTGCCATGTAAAAAACAGGATTGCCAATTTAGTAAACGACATCGGTGAGGAGCCACCAACCGACGAGTCCACAATGGCCCATTGACCCCTGCTAAGTACGAACGGAAAGTGAGATTCTTTGGCTCAATCTATCTTCATGTTTGTTTGTTTGTTTATTTATTTATTATCGCATCTCCATCTGATCCACATATTGCATCTCCTTCCGACTCACATATTCAGTTCCTTTACTTCCCCTTTGAATTCCCTTCCCGATTTTTGCTTTTTACTCCTTATTTGTTTTGATTTTCCCCTGCCGTAAGTGGATGTAGCATCCAGCAGTGCTAATTTTCCCCAAATCCGATGTGCAGCTATGACACTTAAAGCATGCTTTCATATTTCTAGGTAAATTATCTAGCATAATCATTGCAAATTGGTGTATCTTCTCTCCGTGTGATTTGTTTCATTTAGGTGCATTTGTGCCATACAGCCTATACATATTGTAATGATGATTTATTAAACATATATATCCTTGTGGATAATATGTCCATCTGTGTGAAATTGGGTTTATGAGGAATAAATGGGTCATGTATATTGCTGCCCTCTCCAATTATGTTGCTAGAATCCGTCGTGTATCCCTGTCCTCTCCAGTTTTGTTGCTATGATTTATTGATTTTTCATAGTTGCAACTGCAACTAGCACTTCACTGCATTTGGGAAGTTCCTTTGTTTTTTTTTTCCTTTCCAATTAGACTTCAGATATAGGAAGATGCACAAGTTGATTAGTTTTGGAGTTGTTGGCTGCGTGGTGCCCATTTTTCTGTCAATATACTTTGATCCCACTCGTAGATCTGGCATGTTTAAATTCAGCAATAGGAGATGTTTTTATTGACAATTTCTTTGCCAGGTCAGATCACATGGTTATATTTTTCATGCATCCTCTAGAAAATGTGTTTTTGATGTAAACTGTGCCATTTAAGTTGGATTCTGTAGAATCATATTTCAGCTTCAGTTGCATGTACCCTGTAGGTACTGTCTTGCTACATTTTTTTTTTTATGGCCATCCAGTCCCGGGTCAGGCTAACATTGTTCCTGCCTTTGTTATTGTTGCACTGGGTGGTATTCAGACAAATCAATGTATTGTATATTGTTATGAATTTTCTGAAAATAAATTGCCAATTTGACTCGTTGCCCGAGTCTTAGGTTGTTCTTCATCAAGGGATTATGTTTTCTTCATCCTAGTGAACTGATGAGAGCATGAGATTATCTCTTACTACTCCTGGATTTTTGTACCAACTGTCTTTGCCAGGATTCCTCCCTGTTTATTGACATCCTTTATTAGGAATCCTTGGTCATGTGTCCTAGTTCCATTTTTCATTATATAATCTGAAATAATCTTGCACCAAGTTCTCATCATGCTTAATGGAACTATATCAAAAGTCTCCTGCTAGGTGACCAATTGATTTTTTTCAAGTAGTTTATAAAACTCATGCAACCCCTTCCTCCTGCTCGATGTTTTCTCAGGTCCAAGGAAGAGGAACCTTGACTGATATGTACAATTGTGACTCCTTTTCAACCCGTGAAGCTGGATAGGTCTCCTGGTATCTATATGCATGGCTAATGGACACTCTCGACAGGTTTGGTGTTGAGTATGGATTTTTTTCATCTCCCGTGGATCCAGCGGCCTTTTGGAAAAATAAGCAATTTAATTTTGTATTCAGTTTGGGGTAACTATGTGTACCTGAATAAATTATATACATGATTTCAAATTTGTTTAGGCATTTGATTTAGATGTTTTATGGCTTATATAAAACCATTGGGCAACATTGAATTTGTATTTGCCACTTGATGAGCTTCGCTAGTACTAACGTTTGGGGAATATTGTGAATTACATGTGGCACGGTTTCAGTAGTTATCCACTTTCTATCAGCTACTGAGTAGTATCTTATGGTTCAGATGACTTACCGATGAGCCCATCATTGTGGTTCAATTGTGCATCTGAAAAGAACTTGAATCCAACGAGCAAGAACTAGGTTCCTATCTAGAACGCTCAAAGACCAGTATCTGTTTATGATATTTTTGCTCATGGATCTGGAATCTATTTGCACGAAGATGCAAGTTGAGCTATTTTTGTATTTAATTTCGTTCTTTACATTGTTCTTCTGCAAAACAGCTGTACAGCACTGCTACAGCAACACAGCATGATCTCTTCTGCCATTAAAATTTATCTATGATCTGCTCTGCTGGGGTGCTGGGTCCAGTTCTCTAGTCTTCTTTTGCTTGTCTTTGCCACTTTTTCATCAAATACCGACATGTTTCTTCATAGCCTAGCACTTAGGTAGGATCCAAATGAGGTGATTAGTGATGTATCACAATTCTCAGTTTGACAATACGAGCCATGCTCAACTTCTTAGTGCTTATCACAAAGGTTCATGTGATCCAAGGTTTGTTTGGAAACTTGAGAGTAAATCAGCAAACAAATTAGTAATTTATCCATATTCAAGTTGCACACAAATTCTCACTGTGTGCACATTCATACTGCCTTCATTTCTGTATTGATCATGTCTACCCACTACAACCTCGCCATCTTGTGGATTTATGGTTTGTTGGATATATCTTTCCAAGTTTGTTGGTCAGTGGGCACATACAATTCAACTGATGGAATCAGTCAAATTAACAATTTAACTGATGCAACCTGTCAAATTAACAATTTAACTAAGTCAATCCAGGAATCAATACCAAGGAATCTGTTTGCTTGAGATTTATTTTAAGTAGTCATGCAGCTTGGATATGGATAGTCTCTTGATTTTTTGCTTGCTTCAAGGTAATTCATCCTCCCATTACTAGTGATGATGTCTAATTAATAAAGGATAGTATATGCTTATTTCAAATAGATTTACATTTAACTTCTTGCTGGAGCTCTAAATGTTTTTTCCTCACATGGCTAGACATGGTCTCACTTTGCATCTTTGGAGATTGGAGCGGTAATCCAACAATAATGGCATGCCCAGCACATGTTTTTCAAATTTATGTATTAGGCATCCATTTTTGTGCTTAACTGCTTACTAATAATTCTGTGAATATGTTTAGTTGCTATCCATCGATGTGGTTGTTCAGAGTTCTCTGAATATATACTCATCCTTCAGTCAAGGGCCGGTTACTTTCACTATCCAGATTGCTTCCCTTTGTTTTGCCACAAAGAATAATGGCATGTGACCTTTGTTTTGCCACATAAGCAATGGGCTGGATAGCTTTAGTTTTTCATGTACTGTACACTATCTCTTGCATGCACAATCACATACGCTTGCTTTTTGTCTGGAATTTTAGTAGAACCATCAGAAATTCATTTTGCTTACTGTCCTTTCTTTTTTTGGGAGCCTTGCTTAGTGCCTTCGGGGAAGAAAAAAGTCAACAAACATGTCTAGAGCATTATCTGGTTTTTAACTACAAATGTTTCCCTGAAAATACTTTTAACAGATGTTGACATAAGACATTACAGATCCGGTTCAATTATTTGATTGATTTCAATGCCTGGAGCATTTGATGCTTTTTAACTAGACTAGAAGGGGCAATCATCTCTGATACAATGCCTAAATGCATTCATTTGTAACTACAAGGGGTATTCATGTCTGACACGGTGCCTAAATGCATCCATTTGTAAGTCAACTGGAGAGACTAAGTTTGTCTCTACTGTGCTGAACAAATGAGATGGGATTGTTGCAAGGACAACCGTAGTGATCCTCGCCCATGTCAGTTTTTGTAAACAATGGCTGAACGGTAAGAACTAGAACTGATAGTAATACTAGAAATAGTATTAATTGTTTTTCTCTCGCTACAAAGTCTTCAAGTGCATGCACCCTACATTTTGATCAGCACCTTTGTACAGACAAGTGATAGGTGCATGCTTTCAAACACATTTGGTCCAACAGTTCAGAATTGGTGGCTTTTGAAGTGGTACACACTGCACTTGTCTATTAGTATTTTTCTTGCACAAGCAGATCTAATTATCAATAGAAAAACATTAAAGAAACACAATCTAATGTTTTTTAAACTTTTATTGACTATTGAATTTGTCTATGAGACAAGCAATCCATTACTTCATTAATTTTATACATGTATATCTTGTATTGCAGGTTTTTCAAGAAGCAACTTGGATGTTCTAATAAGTTGGTTCTGGGTGCTATATAAATGAAGGTCAAAATTAGCATCATGCCCAAGTGTTTGGTGAATGGGGACTTATAATCAGATAGGAAAATAGACATGATAACTGGCCATCTTCCAGAAAAGTTGTATTGCAATGCTGCAAACTAGTTGTGATCAAGTTGTGGATTTTTTTCTTTTGAAATAATCAAGCTGTGGAATTCATAAACTATCTCCTTTTTTTTTTTTTGCCTCTGCTAGGCCTACAGATTCTTTGTAACTATGATAACGAGCCATATTTGTGAAATCGGCACTATTAGTGATTGTGATTAGCAGCACGCACTATTATTGTTGACAAGATATGTTTGTAATGATCAAATTAAAGTAATATTTTTGTTGAAAAATAATTCATCACGAGGGACCGTATATTGAAAGAAAAATGGCTACATAAATCCATCCCTGGGAGCCCAGCGGGAAAAATTGTGAAATCGGCTAGAATCCAAAAAAAAAAAAAGATTGGGAAACAAAAAAAAAATCGCTGCAAACACAGCCTCTGGCGAGTGGCGAGTGGGAAATCGTCCGGAAAATAAAATGGAACAGGCATGGAAGAAAAAAAAAATCGGCAAACAGGGGCGGAGCGCTTGTTGTGCGGACGTACGAGGGGGCCACGTCACACGGTTTGGTGGTTCGGACGAACGGGCGTGCGCGGCCTACCGCACCGGGGCTCGGGGACTGTTTAATAATCAGTCCCCAGGGACTACTTAGCGCTGCGCTAAATGGTACCCAGGGGAGTGATTATTAGAGCAACTCCAGTGGGAGCCTACAAATCAGCCCCCTCAAATCTGATTTAGGGTGTTGACTGCTATATTTTGTTGGCTCAGTTTTTGATTTTACTCCAACCGTACTCCCTAAATGTGAGCCTCCAAATCTATTCTGCACATCGATCTCTCTTCCTTCTTCCTCCTACCACCACTCCACCCTTGTCCTCCATGCGATGTTGGTCGCCCCCTCTCTCGGCGTCTGCCTCATGCAGCACACCAGCGGGTCGGGTGACCTCTCCCGCTGGATCTGGAGGCGGCCTTGAGCATGTCCTCGTTGTAGAGGAAGGTGGCGACGAGGAAGACGGAGACGACGAGGCCCGCGAGGGAGAGGCGCGCCGTGGAGTGCAGCGCACGCGGGCGCTTGGTGGTGGCGGCGGACCCGCGGTCGGCTCTGTCGCCGCCAAGAAGATGCGCGCCCGGCGTCCAGCGCCGAACCTCACCATCGCGCCGGGGCGGGCCAGGCCAGCCGAACCCGCCCTCGACGCCGGCCAAGAACGGCACCCCAGCGAGACCGCGGCGTTCATGGCCCCGCGGCGCCCGTGTCGTGCGCCCAGCGCGGCTCACGCCTAGACCGCCGTCTACCTGCGCGATCGATGGCGGGCTCGTTCGCCGCGGCGGGCGGCGCGAGGGGGCGGTCCGCCTCCGGGAGGATCTCGGCGTCGCCATGTGCTGCTTTGGACCTTCGAGGGGCTCTTGCCTGAGCTGGCAACGAGGGGGCGAGAAGGCGCATCGGTGGGCAAGCCCCGGTGGGAAGGAAGAGCCGGTGGGGTGCTGCCGCGTCGTCCTCGCCGAGGGGCGGGCGCGGTGGAGCTGGGCGGCGGCTGTTGACCGGCGGGCTCGGGGCGGCGATGTGGCGGGGGAGACTATGGAGGCGGGGCGGTGTGGGGAGACGACGGCAGCGGGGTAGACGGCGCCCGGCCAGCCCCGCCGGCGGGGGAGAACACGCCCGGGGCGGCGGCGTCTGCGAAAACGGAAGGGGAAAATGCTGCGAAACGGAAGAAAAAGAGGTGGGACCCACGGGAGTAGGGGCCAACCAGATCTAGGGGTTCAAACTAAAATTTGAGGTTTTTAAAATTTGAGGTCCCATTAAGGGGCTCCATTGGAGTTGATTTTTTATCAAGCCCCTAAAATTTAGGGTAGGGGCTCAATTAGGGGTTGGAGTTACCCGACCCCTCCACCGTCCGCCCGCGATGAAGCCGGGCAGCGCCCCGAGATCCTTCCCTCACGCCTGCCCCGACGTTCCGTTTTCCTCTACGTGGTGTGCCGTTGACCGATTTTTTTTTCCCTTTTTCTTGCTGCCGGTTTTTTGTTTTCCTTGCAGCCAAATTTTTGTTTTCTTTTTTTTTTTTTTTTTTTTTTTTTCTACGACATGGGGTCGGCTCTTGTGGCTGATATTTCTTTTCCTTTTTTCCGATTTTTTCCTTTTTTTATTGCAACCGATTTTGTTGTTTTTCTTTGGCGTGATGTCTTTTCTAACAGGTGAACGTCCAAGAAGGCCTGAACGTCACGTGGTCCACTCTTGTGTATTGTTTTATTGCAGCCGATTTGGAAAGTTGATTTCATATTGAAATAGGTAAGAGGCAAAAAAAAAGGTCTCAACTCAAAGGTAAATTTACAGGTAATTGAATGTCAACGAAGATTGCAACAAACTTTGCGAATACACATAGTTTAGCAGATCGGTCTGAGTTGTTATTCTACTAAATCACATACAATAGTTTATATGAAAAGAAAAAAAACAAAAGTACAAAACTAATACATCCCTCGCTTCTCTTGCCTGTCTGTAATGGCCGCTAAATGCTACACATGTCAAAAGAACATACTTGAATGTGTATATTCTCAAAGATTATGAATCACAGAGGATGTAGACAATAGAGTCTTTGTTGCCCACATGCTCAGCCAGTAATTTCCCTACAAGTATCTTCAATTAAGAACTGCAAGACGTAGGTCTGAGCTAGCAGAAGTTAGAATGAAGAAGATATTTTGGGTTGGTAAAACAAAATTTAATAGGATATGTGTCCACATGACGCTAAAACAGCCAAATCTTTAGTCAAATGAAGAATTTAACATGCGGAAAATTCCAGAGGAGATAACAATAAAATAAAAGCATATATAAGGCACTACTACCATGATAAATAAATAGGGCACATTGCAACTTATCCATAAACAAAAACTTCTGCTTCCCAGAACTTTGAACTTTTTATTTACTTTGTCTAGAAGACCAAATCATGCTACTTGCCTACAGAAACAAGGGCAAGCAATTTTATACAGATGATATACAGTTAGAGGAAAAATTGGGCTCTCAAATTCTCATAGACTCACCAACTAGAGTAACAAGCATCAGCAGGAAAGCGAATAAGAATTAGGAAATATCCACATCCTCAATGTAATGATTGTTTTTTCTTGCAGAAAATTAGTGAAATAATGGATCTTATAAAGTGACTGAAAGGATCCCGCAATATGAATGATCTCTGGATAGGCCGATCTAAACCCCCTGAAGAACAAGAGGATCACCATGCTTAGGTGGAGACATCAATCATAGCTTATGCCAACTAAAAAAGGAGTGAGAGATTAATTTATCACAAGCCTACAAAATTTTATGCAAAACAAGGGACCCAAAAACAGGTTGCACAAACATTACAAATTTTTTTGATACTTTTGCAGACAATGGGTACACAGGTCACAGGGACTGTATAATTTGCTAAAATCAGAAATCACCTTTGAGAATAAAAAGTATGAAGGCCTAGGTTTCCATGCTAGGTTATCAGCACGATCAATAGCTACAAGCCCAAACTTGGGACCACAGCCATCTGCCATTCCCAATTATATGATGTCGTCCAGACGTCCAGAATAGATAACCAATCATAGGCACAACCTTCAAAACAATGTGTATCAGTGCTAGAAGCCTAGAAGTTACATTTACATGACCATAGAGTAAGGAATGCTTCATTACAAATTAATTTAAGAACAGACCATAATGATCGCAGCATAAATGGCAAACAAGTGCTCCAGAATATGGTTTCCGAATCAGATCGGTGTCATCAGAAACTCCATTTTCAGTAAATATAAAAGGTATTTTTAAGCTCTTGTATCATTCATTAAATTGAATCAGCATACGTAACAGCCCATTAGGATAAACACCACGGATTCACTGTACTCATGATTGTCCACGAGCTTTAGACCAGGGCCTGATATCGCTTCCTGCATGTAAATGAAGGAATCAACAGCTGTTGTTTACATGTTCAGACCATTTATATAAGCAGCTAGCGATCTTTTTACCTGCCCATAGTAGTTGATGCCAATAAAATCGAATTTATCACAAATGCTATCAATGTAAAGGAAAAGGATCAATGAATTAGCTAGTGTCACAGCAACAACATCAAATAGGCCATAGGGCCGTGTAAACGGTACATGATGAGCAACCCCCACGATTACATGTGGAATCAGGCATAGGAATCATTTCAGTTACTAATTTATCCATGCAGTTCAAGCAGGGTCTCTAAGCAAAGTTAAATTGAATTAGGAGTACATGTGTGATCCATGCAGCCAAATTAGTTGTCGTCCAGTTTTAAATGCTCAAGTTATCTTGCCAGATGAACGTTTCAATGTACTTTTGTTTGATTTTATAAACATATAATATTCTGATTAACGCTACTGGTTGGGAATTACAACACCATATCCTTAGCATTGAGACACCTTCAAACAGAAGCCTATAGCAAATAAATTAGCATTGTGGTTTAAACAATGAAATGTGGTTAAAGTTTACCGTGACCACAAATATTAGTGTTCTGAAATAAGATTGCAGGGTTTCACTTGTGACAAAGAGTTTGGCTCCAAAATAGGAGCATGGTGCTGACTGAATCTACAACTATGGTCTACTGAACTGTTTAAAACCAGTCTATGCCACATATGGACAGGGAGAACTAGATCAACAAACTTGGAGAGGGTAGGAATATTGTACCTCAGATCAAGAAATTCATGGTATATTAATCCACTCCCAAAGGTATATTAATCTTTGGCTGAATCCAAGATAAATCACATTTTCAGCTATTCACTGGAACATATAAAACTGATGGCACTATATAAGTAATTGACCCCCAACGATTCTCAAACACATAGGCTCTTCAAATTGCACAACACTAGACCTTAACAAGCTGAATTTTGTATCTTATCCTTTACATTTCAACAGGCAATATAAAGTCAGATGTTGATTAAGTTATAGTGTATCGCTCGAGAGAAGAGAAGACATATTTTTACCTGAATAAACAAATTAAATCTAAATAACTCATGGTCCTAATCATTACAATGTGCTATAATGAAATGGTATGCACCCTGAAGGTACAACCATGCAATCATTGCCCTAAAGCTAAAATATTTTATTACATAATCATTATTGGTAATTAACTATTAGTCTTCAATCTGTGTTCTTCAGGAAGAAACAATGTTATGTATTAGTTCATTGGTTAAAGGAAAAACAGGGTGCCCTATATGTCTCCCCTGTCATACCGACTCACACACACTATCTATCTCGTAGTCAATCCATGTAATTTGATTCCTCCATTACATAATCAAAACCAACATAGCACATTCAGAGTAGAAAAATCATTAAAATATCTGGGCATGAACCGTGATTGTGGAACACCCATCACTACAGTGGGCATAGAAACTTATGCATAGACATTTTTATGCAGTGAAAAAACATAATTCACGTGCACCCAAAATCCACCTATTCCTCCGTACTGCTGGCCGCAACGACCCACCCATCCTTGCTGCAGTGAACATCAACCCTGCAATTCACATCTAAGCCATTGAATCAAAGCAAGCAGACACCAGGTAAATCAGAGAAAAATGAAGATGCAGTACCAACTTTGATATGCATAGAAACTCAATAATGCTAGAACAGAAACTCACATTGGTGCCGGTGGATGACGAGCATGGGGAGCTGTAGAAGTAGGTGTAGCCATGTAGGATTCCCTCGTCTCTGGTCAGCTGCAGGTGGAAGACGCTTATCAAAGAACAGACTAAAAAAGAAAATAGCTAGGCCATTGGAAAGGATCTGGCATCCACCATTTTTAGTATTGGCCAGAGTAATCCATGTTACATTGCTAACACGTAGTGATTATTATAAACCTGACGTAGTGATTATTATTTATAAAAAGGTAAAAAAAAGGTGCAATTGTTACTAAAGAAGGTTCATGATACGAACAGTCAGAAATTTGTCTGTACTGTTTTAAGAACCCAACCTGGTGAGCTTGTTGGGTAAGAATACTCCAAACACGTTTATTGACGAATACTTAGTCATAAAATGACTGGTATCACCTGTCCTTTACAAGAGAAGTCGGGGGTATTTATAGGCCCCTATCTTCGTAGCTCTACTATGATGACAAATTTTACGGTTACAAGAGTTCCTCGTCTACATTTCGTGAAGCCATTCTTGATGTCTTCGCACGATCCGACTCGATCCTTTTCTAAGCTTTCTGAAAATCTTGGTCGCGAAGGTATTCCGACGAAGCTTCCTTCCTGAATCTTTTTGGCGAAGCTTTAACCCGCGAAGGTCTTTGTTACATCTTCGTATTTGTCTTCATGATGACTTGTTATTTTTCTTCTTCTTCGTGAACACCTTCATATGAATCTCTGTTTTATGTACAGTGGTACTTCAAAGTTTGGGTTAGAAGTTTGTACAAAACAAAGTTGACCCCCAACAGCCCCTCGGGGCGAATGCCAACTTCAAAGGCATGAATCCCACGAAAAATTTTAGTAAACTTTGTGGTAATAAACGTCGTCCCAAACTTTGAAGTTGGAATTCTTGAATTTCGTCAATGCCTTCGCTAGAAAGTATTTTAAGAGTTTTATTTTTATTATTTTTGATTTTTCAACGCCTAGTTTGACCATTTTGACCGGCTTGTGTCTATAAATAGCGGAGGACTCCCCCCCCCTTTTTTCTTATCTTTTCGAAGAGGGAGACTTCTGGCGCATTTTTCCTTTTGAACTACGAAGGTGTTAGCGGCGGTTAAAATTTTAGCGAAGGTTAATTTTGAATTATTTGTGTTTCTTCTTCATAACCGAAGGTAATCATATATTTTTCTTTACCTTCTTTTTTATTCGACGAAGGAAGTTTTGTACAAGTAATAATTTTGTGTTTTTTTGCTATTTCTGCGATGACGAAGAGCGTAGTCCTTCTCGTTCACACTCTGGATCCGAGAGAGGTTTTGGATTACGATGATGAAGGTCTCCGATTAAAGTCGATGCTTAAGCCTTCCGGAGTTAATTCACGATGATGGCTATTCTTACTTTTTTGGAAAAGTAAGATGAAGAAATCTGATTTTGCGAACTTGAAAGGGATGGAATTTTGAAACACGGCTATTATAGACTGCTTTGGTTCTCAAGAAACCGTTCCTCTTCCTAAGAAGGATGAATGTGTTGTTTACAAAGGATTTTTTTCACTTCTTTGGGCTGCGGTTTCCTTGTCGGGATTTTTTTGGAGGAAGTTTTGAAGGCTTACGATGTTGAAATCCATCACGACACCAAATGCGATTACTCGACTTTCAACTTTCATATATGGGCATGTGGCGAGCCAAGATGCTAAACCAAACATCAATACTTTTCACGTGATCTTCACGAGCTTCATATTGATGTCGAAAGCAAAGTTATTGATGGAAAAGGATAGGTGACCTACTATTTTGGTACATTTGCAACTTTAGGGGATTTTGCTAAAGGTGCTAGGCAAAATTTCTCTATTTGCTAAAACAAATGGGGTGGCGGTGGTTTAAGATGTGGTTTTATCACAAGGTTCCTTATGTTGAGGAAAAGGTTGGTAGGAATTTAGCGAAAAGATATCCACTTTGTCTGAGATGCACAAAGCGTGAGTTTATCGTGAGACCATCTTGAAGAAGTCTCAAAGCCGCTTCCCGAATGTATGAAAGCTTTTAAGTTAGTAGCTTCTCTCCAAAGTACGAGAGATTTGGTTGAGGAGTTTGTTGCTTTGCCAGAGTTTGGCCCCCTTCGTCGCTTTGGGAATATCATTCGTTTTCATACGAAGGAGGTCCGTGGAAAAAGAGTTACAAATATCCGGATCGTGATATTGTTAGGCTGCGGATTATAAGTCGGATGAAGATTTTGTTGCAGGTTGTTGAATCGAGAGCTTGCTCAATTCTTGGAAAATATGTAAAAAAAGAAAAAAGTTTATGGATGAAATTCTTGGTGAAGATTACTCCCCATTTAATCGGGTTTTTGATATTGCCAAGATTGCTTATGAAGAAACGACCCCCTCCCGCCTATTCTCGTCTTTGAGAAAAAGCGGCGAAAAAAAATGAGGCCAAGAATGATCAAGCTAAGGGGAAGAAAAAGAAAACAAATCAGAAACTTCCACAACAGTTGGTAGGGGTAGGAAGAAGACCTTGGTTTCAAGAAAAATGTAAGAAGGCTAATCTTACTCCTATAGTTGATTTGTGTGATGACGAGGGTTTTGCTATAGATGAAGATCCGATGGGAATTTCAGGTGATCAACTTGAGGTGAGAAAAAATGTGTTTAGCTTTTGCGTGCCTTTGGTTTAACTCCTGCGATGTTGACACCTCTTGCTCCAAATTTACGAGAATTTGGCTACTCGTGGAGATACTAGTAAGAAGTCCGGCGAAGGTATTGTGAAAGATGTTCCCGTCCCTAAATGCCCCCCGCTTGCCGTCGCCCGTGGTTCTATTTGAAAACCCCTGCTGTTTTGTACGTTGATTCTGACGCTAAAGTTCATCTAGGTCCTGGGACCGAAGATAAAGGTGATGTTACGGAGAAGTTAGCATCATTTGCTCAAAACATTGTTTCTTCAAAATCTAAAGGCTGGTTTGAAAGAGGGTGATAATTTTGTTTTACGAGGCAGTTGGAGCAGTTGTGAATGAAAATGTTTTTTGTCGAAGGTGCCGGTTGCTTCAGTCTTCGTTACAAAAATGCTTCGATGAAGTTATTCGTGAAGCCACTATTACTAAGGTTTCGAAATTATTGATAAAATTTACGTGGAGACGAAAAGTGAAAATTTGGTTGATGAAGGGGAAGTCTCGGGGGGCCGGCTGTTGAGAAAATTCATAAGACTTTGAAGAAGGGTACACATATTGCCTATTTGTGACCTTTGAAGATTTTGATGATGACATTTTTGGACAGGGGATGTTGAGGAAGCACGGCGGCTTAGTCTTGAAGATTCGATTATTAATATTGATACTCAAGAGAAAGTCTCTTGTCCTTTAAGAGAAGGAGAAATTGTTGGTGAGTTTTTGTACCTTAAGTTTTTATTTTTATTTTTGACTATTGTGTTTTGATTTTTTTGTGCTTTTGCGACTAACTATTTTCCCCCGATGCTTCCACTTCTTCAAAAGAGAAACCATTGATGTGGGAAGAATGAAAGAAGTTGCTTTCGAGGATGTTAGTACTCCGGCAATTGCTTCAAAGAATTGTCTTCTATTGCTGATCCCGAGAAGCTTCAAAGAGTTTTGGATTTCTGCCACCTCGAAGGTGTTAATTTAGATTCGTTCAAGTTTGTTGGGGTTGGTCTTTGAGAAGCTTCGTTTGATGCCAAAGAAGATCGAGCTTAGTCTTGCGAGGCGTGTATTGATGATGCCTTCACCGCATTCACGATCTTTGAGGATGAGTTGGCGAAGAAGGATCCTTTAGAGCTTGCCGGGGTGCGGCGTTTCTTTAATGTACAAAGGTATTATAAAACGCGTCTTAGCTTCATTTTGTTTTTATTTTGTTGTAAACTTATTTTATTTTTCCTTGTGCTTATTTTCGTGGTGCAATTCTTTACGAGAAGTCACAGCGCAAAGCTATAGAAGACAAACTTGTTGCATCTTCTCTTCGCGAGAAAAAACTTTTGGATGAGATTTCTTTGTTAAAGTCTCAACTTGTTGAGAAAGAGAAGGAAAGAGGCAAAGCTGGTCGAAGAATGGCATCAAATGGATGGACTTTACCATAAGTCTTTTGATACTATTAAAGAAAAAAGATGATGAACTTGGCGTTGCCAACAAGGCGATAGGCGCTTTGAAGAGAGATAAAGCATATCTTGAGAAAAACAAAAAGAACAAGAAGAGTTTTTCTTGATGAAGTTTAACGAGAATGTGGGATATTTGTCGCACCATTATGAAAAGTTTGGTCTGCGGTGCCCGGGTCCTAATTAGGAACTTGGGGAATTTGATCCCTTTTTCACCGGCTATGTCGACAATATGAAGATTTGGGTGTTATTGTGAATACCTTCGATACTAGCGTGATGTATGCCACAAGGGCACTTCTTCATCGATGTCCGAAGCTAAAGATCCTTTGTTTCTTTGAGTTTGCCAAGGATGACTTTAAGTTTCTGCGAGAAGGCGTGAAACAAATTAGCTCTCGTACTTTCGGTCGCTATGCAAAAATATTTTGACCAATATTGGCATGTGAGTGGTCGGGAGCATTGCTTTGAGAAAGTAAAGAGAAAGATGGAAGCAAAGTGAGTGGTTTTTACGCCTTTGCTTGTTCTTTGTGATTATTGTTCTATTGTTTTCTTTTTTCTAAATTTTGATAGATTGAGTTTGAATATATGCGGGGAGGAAGAAAGGAGGAAGAAGCGCTTTTTAGAGGAGGAGGCATTCAAGGCTCGCGACGATGATGTCCGCGGAGAGGGATTTGTAGATGTAGTTCTCCTTAGGTTTTTTTATTTTGAGTGATTTCGGTGAGGGAACTTTGTAAGTTAATGTTGATACACAATGATCTTTTAACTAAGATGCATCCTGCGCAGGTGTTTCGGTGAAGCCTCGCGAGGATGTTCTATATTTTGCCTTTGATGATTGCCAAGGGAACTATGTATTTGAAACTTCGAATTTTTGGAACATCGTGAATCCGTTGGTGATGTTGATGTCGATGTTGATTTGTTTATTGAAAGGAAACTTGGAGTTTCACAAATTAAAGTTAATTATGGAATTCCTCGAGTTGTTGATTTTAGCAACTTTACAATGTGAGGCTCTTGTTTAAGTTTATGAAAAAAAAAAAAATTTCTTATTTTTTTCTAAGTGAAGATTTTTTTAAAAGATGAATCTTATTTCGTTCGATCATCATGTTCAAGTGCTTCTCGAGTTTATTTACGCATGATGGTGCTTTAAGGCAAGAAGTGGATAAAATGGTTGATGAAGTAGTGAATGAACTTTTTGACGGAGGTTGCCACAAATGTTGTTTACGAGAATGATGACTTGTAAAATGTTTTTTGTAAAAATCAAAATTTGGTTTTGTATGAGTGTACCGCGAAATAATTTGTTATGTAATAAAATATTATTTTTTTTATGGAAAGATGTTATTTCTTTTGATTATTTTATAAGTGATAAAATTACAAATTTTGTTCATGAATTTAAA